>JAVLVB010000082.1:1548096-1589963 GCA_032876305.1 Orestias chungarensis | reverse complement strand
TTCTAGGAACCACCAGTAAACCTGCAGTCTGAGAGCGAAGTGCTCTGTTAGGGACATAAGGAGTAATCAGATCTCTGATATACGATGGAGCTTTATTAGTGAGAGCTTTATATGTCAAAAGAAGAATCTTAAAATCTATTCTAAGTTTGACAGGGAGCCAATGAAGGGAAGCTAAAATTGGGGAGATATGATCTCTCTTGTAGACTTTTAATTGCATTTTGTGAACTTCCTGCTAATAAAGAGTTACAATAGTCCAGCCTTGAAGTAACAAAAGCATGGACTAGTTTTTCTGCATCTATCCTAGAGAGAATATTTCTAATTTTTGCTATATTCCTAAGATGAAAGAAGGAAATCTTACAGACCTGTTTATATATGGAAACAGTCCTTAGCCATGTGGATATAGTGAACACTGTGCAGCCCTGTTTAGGAAGATCTGAGACCAGCTGAATACTTCAAAACAATGAAGAACATTAAAATCAAGTTTTATATGTCATTAAAGCTGAAAGATATGCTAGAAGGCCAGAAATAAATCACTTTTATTCCTTTTTTGTTTATCCAGTCTGAGATTTTTTTGCAATTGACTTATTATTTTCTCAATGTGATGAGATTTTGATCTAATCCGCGGATTATTGCTGTTTAAATCCAATCAGCATTGATCTGGTTTCATTTGCATTTAAACTCGTGTTTTTCTTTTAAGACTGAATCAGAAGTAAAACCATCTCGTTTACCAATAAACTTAACATTTATATTATTATTCGTATCAATATAAAAAAAGCAGACATTACAAGTGAAGTTAATTTAAGACATGAGGTGGATGAAATGCACACAAATATCTTCAGATAATAAATCCGTCACTATATTTCAGTTTTTTCTAGTTCCCGAAAACAAATGAATAAAAACTGCTGCTGTTTATTTCTGTTTTTCTCTTCTGCCTGAAACTCGATCACCTCCTCTGACGCGGATCAATCTAATATTTTTTTCCCCGGCATCAACCACGCAGGACGCCAGGTCGGCGTACAGGAAGATCCTCACCGAGTCTGCCAGGAAGCTGAACGCTCAGAGCTCTCAGCTGGGCGGCTGCATCGACAAGGCGAGGCCGTACTACGAGGCTCGACGCCTCGCTAAGGAGGTACTTCAGTCTGGAGTTCTGATCAGGACAAGAGAGGAAACCTTTTAAGGCATAAATCCTGTTTTTTTTTAATGAAAATATTAGGAGGGCCGAGTATTTGGGCCATGTTGGGTTAAACATGAGACACGATTACATTATTACAATATTTGAAGAATAGCAAGTCTGCAACTAACGATTATTTTAACAATCTATTTTTTTTAGAATTATTCGCTTTTTATTGTTATTTTATTTAGCCTTTACTTTCCCATATGAGCTATTAAAAAAACATTTTCATTAAGTTAAAAGGAAAGATAAGATAATGGTAATTTATTTAACTTTGTTTAAAGCAAAAAATGACCAACAGTTAAAATATTTGATCATTTTTAGGCATAAAATACAAAAATGAGGTAAAATTCTATAAACTTATTGAATGTTCAGCATATTAACAATAATCTCAGCTCTTAGTATTCTCTACGTTTAAATTCATATTTTATTTTGTCTTTATTCAGTCATCGATTAGCTGCTTTGTAATCACATTTTACCGTAAGCGTCTATTTCTAACACAATATGTGACATCTGCGGTCAGTAGGTGGCAGTAATGAGTTACCTAACGCTGTGATCTACCAGTAGAAGAAGAAATCAGCCAATCGTTAGCCTTGTTTTGCTAGCGCATGGCTCATAAACACGTTTGCCCTGAGCAAGATGGCGGAGCAGGAAAATGTAGGAAAGTCTTCTTTAAGTGAACATCTGAGACCAAAACATGTCTGAGTTGAAGCAGGAGAGGAAGAACCAGCGCGGTAAAATAAGCTAATAAGAAAATAAACCAAGAACAATAATTGGTCTCTAGATGATCCTCAGTTCTCTCTTTCTCCCCGTAGGCTCAGCAGGAGACCCAGAAGGCGGCGCTGAGCTACGAGCGCGCCGTCTCGATGCACGCCGCCGCCAGGGAGATGGTGTACGTGGCGGAGCAGGGCCTGATGGCGGACGGGAAGAACACGCTGGATCCCACCTGGCAGGAGATGCTCAACCATGCCACCGCCAAGGCAAGACCAGGCTGGCCTCCTCCATGCTGAGCCGCATGAATGCAGTAATTCATGAAGGAGCCCAGACCCAGGACCGAGCCCATAATATATAAGAAATACTTAGCCTGACGTTTTCTGTGTATTAGTTCAGATCAGATTATATTAGATTCATCTCTCTGACCTCAACCGCAGGTGAACGAAGCGGAGGAGGAGAGGATCCGCAGCGAGCGGGAGCACCTGCGCGTCACGCACGCCTGCCAGGAAGCCGAGGCTCGGGTCCAGACCCTGCAGAAGTCTCTGAAGCGTCTCATTGTCAAGTCCAAGCCCTACTTCGAGCTCAAGTCTCAGCTCAACCACATCCTGGAGGTAAAGTGAAGCCAGAACATGTTACTGTTTGTTTCTCTGTGTCCGGCCGACGTCTCGCTTTGTCTCACTTTGTCTCACTTTGTCTCACCGTCTCTCGCAGGAGCGCAAGACCAGAGTCCTGCAGCTGGAGCAGAACGTCTCCAAGGTGAAGATGCGCTACTCCATCGCGCTGAAGAACCTGGAGCGTATCAGCGAGCAGATCCACGCTCAGAGGGGGCGGGAGCCGCTGGAGGGGGGGCTCCCGCCGGGCTGCGGCGGGCGCAGCCCCCCCGTCGGCGCCGAGTCTGACGCCCGGGTCCAGGAGGAGGGCGGGGCCTCGAGGAAGGATCGCCTGGACGCCGCCTTGGACCTGGTGGAGCTCTACAGGGGGAAGGAGAGCGAGGCGGAGCGCGAGCGGGCCGGCTCCGACTCGCTGTCCGTCTTCAGCCTGCAGACCATCGCCTCCGACCTGGAGAAGTGCGACTCGGTGGAGCACCTGGGCAACCTCAGCGACGTCGGCAGCGTCGCCGGCGACGAAGGAGACAAGGACGGGAGCGGAGAGGCGGGCGCCAGGGAGCGGCAGCTGCAGTTCTCCAAGCAGCACCACAGAAGCTTCAGCCTGTGAGGACGTGTGGAGCCGCGCACGCAGACTGAGTCCGTGCACGTAGACGTAGCTCACGCCGATAAGACGCCGCCCCCCCACCCCCCCGTTAACACTGCAGCCGCGTTCCAACACTACAGGAGCTCCCTGAGCACGAAGGAGCCGCCAGAACCTTCAAAAACTCGCCGTTCAGGAGTGAAATGACAAAAACGTTCCTGTGTCGTTCTGCGTTTATTTCCTGGTTGTGGCAGCAAAGGAGGCGTTTTTTGATTGGTCCTGAAGCTGGTGTTAGCCCCGCCCCCCTCCTCCCCCCATGTGTGTTTAACACTGATCAGAGAAGAAGAAGAAGCAGCGGCTCTTTTTATTTAACGCGTGAAGCTGTGGCGTCGCTTCTGTCTTATTTAAATATGGTTTATATCCATTTTTGTTTGCCTTAAAGGAACAGAAACTCCTGTTGTGACTTGATTTTTTTATTTTTTATTATTTTTTACATTTTTTTTGCCTCGACACTTTAAAGTTTCCGCCGCGTTTGCGTAAAATCAAATCGAATTGATTCCAAACCAAACAGAAATGTAACATCTAGAGGAAGCGCGACGGCTTGTAAATGTTTGTAATTATGAAAAATGTTCAGACGTATTTAAATCAAACTGACATCTGTAAATGTGACTCACCGTTTTCCTGTTGTTGCATCAATAAACCTGACCTCTGACCCCTGAACGTCTCCAGTTTAGCTCATTTTTGTCCTGGAAAACATGTTTGTCTATCTGTTCACAATTATCTACTTTGACGTCAGGAAAAAATGAATCCCACAGAATCATGCTGCCAGGATTTTAGCACTGGGATTATTTTTTGTATAAATTCAGTTTGTTTTTTCTAGATTAGGTACCTTCATATTATTATAAAAACCATATTTTAGAACAAATATCAACTGAAAGCATTATAGAAGACGGGGAGATTTTATTTATGTAGATAAATCTCCTAACTCTCGTCTTTGGGACCAAAATTGTGCTAAAAGCCATTTTTCTACAGTTTGACGCCTCATTTAATCAATTCTAAGAAGGAATAGTGATTTTTATTTTTCATAAAGGGAAAAAATGACTGAAATCAGTCAGAAAAAATGTTTTTCAGAGGATCAAGTTGCTGAATTAACAGTTTTTTTTGGTGGGGGTGGGCAGACGTTTATTTTCTAAAAATCTACAACGGTGTTTTACAAATCGGTAATTTATTATTTATAAGTATTTCTTTTCATTTTTCATTTCAATTTAAGAACACTTCAATAATCCTAAAGGGAAATCAAAAGGTCCCCATAACCCATAACATCAAAGTTTTGTTAATGAGTTACTCTAACCTGTAGAGGTCTGTATTACTGCGGCTTTATTGAGGCCTCTGAAGATCAATCTCCAGATTTTGTTGAGGAACTGCAGCCATTTAAAAGTTGCACATCAGTCGTTTGAAGCAGTGTGAAAATGTCCAATTTACACAAAAATATCCAAAAAGTCGTTTTTCTGTCCTTTTTGTATCAAATTAATTTTATGATAATGTTTTACTTTTCCTTCCATACCAGTAACTTTTTTAACCATCAAATATTTTCATAACTTTTGTGATAATACATCGACTTACAGCTCGTTAAATGATGCCTCTGCACTATGGAACTTTGAGGAGGGTGGCAGGAACCCTGCCTGCCACACTAATCAACTACAAATGTGCTGACTGCTTTACGGCAGCTGATGTCTTCAACATCATCATCTGACATTGTTCCAACACAATTAGATTCATCACCTCATCACTATTCATCCTTCACACAAACACTGGAAACAGAAATATATTTCAATCCACCTGATCAGGATTTTACCACGCTATGCGCTGGTGCTCATGGGAAATGTAGTCTTCCTTCAGGCAAAACTGCTTTTGTCATGCAAAATCGACCAAAACTGAAACTTTTTTGGTTGTTGCTTTAGCACTCCATACATGGTTTTATAAATATAGAAGATTTTTTGTGTTGTAAACAATAACCATGTATTAGCTTTAGAAACATGTTTGACTTAAATGATGTTACACCTGAGGTTGAGCTGACATCTGCATGTCCGCTCTACTTATCAAAAAAATATGCAGAAAAATCAACAGATCCCTTCAGAATGGTTTTTTATTTCCACAATCACAAATACTTACAAGAGAGCGAACCAAGTGACGGCGGCCATATTGGAATTCTGAGTCCTATGAGTTTGTGAACTTGAATGCGTACATTAGCCCAGATGGGTCATTGCCTGATTGAACATCTGGAGGAAGGAACTGCTGATGACTTTTGCACATCTTTGACTCTCCTTCTCCTTGCTTTGCTATCAAAGTTAAACTTAATTAAATTCTAAATGTGTATTTTTGTTTGTTTGTTGTGGCTGAATATGAAAGAACTCAGTTGTAAAATCAATCCGAGTTTCCCATCTTGTCTATGATTGCTCAGTCGGTGTTTAAATGTAAAGCAGCAGCTTTTGATTTAAGCTCTGATGAGCTTTTAGGCTTAAAGCGTTCAAAGCTGAGAGCCATGTCTGCGTGGTTCTGCAGCCACCCTCCATCCGCATCGCTCTGCGTTCATCTGGAGCCTCTTACTTATTATTTTTATTCCCCTGCAACTTTGGGCGCTGAGTTGGGTTTCGTGCAATGGAGAGGCAGGAATAAAAGCCCAGATAAATACGTGAAAGAGGGAGATTTTACGCACTGTGCGTCTCCATCATGACGTCGAGAATGAGCTCCAGATTGTAGAGGAGAGAGAGAGAGAGAGGAGAGAGTCGCTGCTCGTCGTTTCTGTGGATTCCGTTTTTTTTTTGTTGTATCTTTATTTGTGCGACTGTATTTGTTTAAATATTTGTATTCATGTCATCTTTCTTCAAACCTCGGAAATAACCGGAACCAGCGCCGTTTGTTTGGACCTTCACCGTAAAAAACAGCCATGCATGTTCCTGGATGGATGCTCCTCTCTGCCTGATCCCACACTGGGCTTTACTGGGACCACTGGTCCGGACTGGGAGGCATCGAACCAGCGGTGAGTACCCAGTCTCAGCCTCCAGGTCCGAACAGCTCAGATCAGATCAGAGATCCACCCTGACGTGGTTCTGCACGCACAGGCCAGGCCCCGACGTGTGTTTCCAGAGATTAGACGGTGACGTTCGGCTCGGGTTTTCCCAGGAAGCGGCCGGCTGAGGCCGGGTTGGAGGCTCGGCCTCAGCCGGAGGCCGCGACGGAGACCCGGACCAGGAAGTACCGGCAGGGTTCGGTCCGTGGAAGCCTCGGTGTCCCGCAGGATCAGCCGCGCGGGGAATGCAGCATTTCGAGGGGAGCGCTGTCCGTGGTGCTGAGCGCAGCGGATGTGTGTCGGTCTGGCTGAGCTACATTGGTTCCTGGTTCTGGTGTCGGTCCATTCTGGTTGTTGGTGAACCGAACCGGCCTTCATTTCTGCTACAAAGCTAAACGCGCCGGGATTTCCTCTTCTGCATCCCAGCATGTCTCCTCTCCCGGCTCAGCTCCCGGCTGCTCACATCCAGACCTGCTCAGAATAACAGAATAAAGAACATATAAAAACAACCGCAACTTCGTTTTCCAGCTGCCGTTCTGGCGGCTGGAAAACAGCTTCAAGTAGCTTTGGTCAGTTCCGGTGTCCCACAGGGTTGTGGGTTCTGACCCTTTGCTTTTCTACATTACATAGTCATAAGCTGTTTAAATAAGACCTTTATATTACACGGTGATGAAACCATTTTCTATTTAAGAGCTCAATCTGATAAATATAGCCTCTGTCTGACAAGATGGGCTCCTCTGATTGATTGTTTTGGTTTTTTATAGACCTAAAACCCCTAGTTTTTCTCATTTGTAGATTGTGATGTCGCAGGCAGAACAGTTCTCCAGTCGTCAGTCTGAAGAACCATTTGACTTAAGACTCTTGTGTTTAACAGACTAACGAAATGCTAACAGATCATATCTTTGGATCAGAAACTATTCCAATAAAAAGTCATGAATTGCATCAGTTGTTTGCAAGTACCGCTAATCCACCCCATTTCCTTTTGCCGTTCCTCTTTAAATGTCTGTCTTGCTGTATGGTTAAAAAGCTGGGCGGAGAGATGATGGGATATAATGCTTTTCCATTAGGATGGAGGGGACAGATTGGTTTAGCATTCTCCCTCTGCATCTATATCTCTATAGCATTCTCCCTCTGCATCTCTTCAACTCCTCCGCGTTTTGGAGTCAGAGGTCAGGTAACATTTAAGATTTGAGATTTGACAAATGGAGAAAATAAACGTCCGAACATTCAAACTCCTATTTTGCAAGTTCCTAAAAACGGTTGTCTGGGATGCTGACAGCTGTAGGCAGGGCTGATTGTCTGTAGCAGTCTGTATTACTGCATATCTCCAGGAGATTCTGACTGAGTCTGGTGCTTAACCCTGACCTATGAATCATTCAGGTCTTAAATATTTGTTCTACATTCAAAGGTATGAACACATTTTTTATCTACCATTGAACTAAACTTAATGATTTTTTTCCCCAAGTGGGATTTAAAATTACTTCATGGCTGTCGATGGTTTCTGCGTTATTTTCTTAAGTTACATGTTTCCTCACAGCATAATTATTGAGAAACATCAGGTTGTAATGACGTATTGACGTCTAGTCTGTACCTTTCAGACTGAAAATCCTGGATCCTCACCTCTGAGGCTTTTTAGTTTAATCCACGGTAACCCCAAAGATACACAGTTTGTTAAAAAGGTGATTCCTGAATATCTGTTAGCTTTGAATTTAACACGTGATCGAATTATCAAACACTTCTGTGATTCTCGGATGAATTTAGCTCATACAGATGTTGATCGCTTAAGGATAAATGTATCCTTACACATTAGTCTGATCAGATTGTTAACATGATATATACAGTCACTGGCCACTTTATTAGGTTCACTTGATCAACTGCTCGTTAACCCAAATTCCTAATCATAGAATCATATGGCAGCAACTCAATGCATTTAGACATGTAGACGTGGTCAAGATGATCTGCTGCAGTTCAAACCAAGCATCAGAACTTGGAAGAAGGTGATTTTAGTGACTTTGAACGTGGTCAGACGGGCAGAAACTGCTGATCAACTGGGATTTTACCCACAACCATCTCTAGGGTTTACAGAGAACGGTCCAAAAAAGAGAAAATATCCAGTGAGCGTCGAAAATGTTGATGCCAGAGGTCAGAGGAGAATCAACTGACTGGTTGGAGATGATAGAAAAGCAACAGTAACTCAAATAACCTCTCATTGCAACCAAAGTATGCAGAAGAGCATCTCTGAACACACAACACGTCCAACCTTTACATTTACATGAATGAGTAAAAAATTGCCTGATTTCTCAGATTTTTCTCGTACAAACGGAGGAAAAATCACTTTTTAAAAAACATTTTCATAACAAAACTTATCAAGCTTTTCTCAGTGAATATATTTGGGATAATTTTTACACTTTTGAGCAACTGAATGTTTAAACTAGCCTTGAGACAGACCTGCTACAGAAGCAGAAGACCACACCGGGCGCCACTCCTGTCAACTAAGAACAGGAAACTGAGGCTGAAACTGGACAATAGAAGAATGGAAAAACGTTTCCTGGTCTGATGAGTCTTGTTGCTGACCATGTCCATCCCTTTATGACCACAGTGTTCCATCTTCTGATGGATACTTCCAGCAGGATAACGCGCCATCATGTCATAGAGCTCAGATCATCTCAGACTGGTTTCTGGAACATGACGATGAGTTCACTGACCTCAAACAACCTCCACAGTCACCAGATCTCAGTCCAATAGAGCAGCTTTGGGATGATTGGCCTCATGTATGTGCAGCCGACAAATCTGCAGCAACTGCATGAGGCTGCCATGTCAATATGGACCAAAACTCTTTGAGGAATGTTTCCAGTACCTTGTTGAATCTACGCCACCAAGGATTAAGGCGGTTCTGAAAGTAAAAGGGGGAACAACCCGGTACTATCAAGGTGAACCTAGTAAAGTGGCCGGTGTGTGTATGACAAAACTGAGTAAACATGGGATTTTCGAAAATATTAGGGTTCACCAAATCTAACTCTGAAGCTACCAAAGAAATACATTTTAGTTCTGGTCACTTGTTTATGTGTTTGGACGAAAACTGGATCATTGTTGAGTTTAGAAACCTTTTCCAGCATGAATAAGTCAAAGGTCATTTATTTAACCATAGACTTGAACTACAAACTTTAAACCTTCCATATTTCAATCATCAAAGTAAATGAAAGGATTAATATTGAAGCATTATCTTCCCTCAAACATCTGCTTGGTTTTAACAGTCTCCTAGAACATTTTTGTGTTTCTAGTTCCATCTGCTTTTATCAGCGACAGAAAAACCAACAAACTGTCAGTGAAGATGAGAAATAAATGAATCACGTTCGTTTAGTTTTTAACATCAACCCAGCTGGTAAATTTAAGAAGAAACAAACAAACAAACTTCATTTAAGCTGCTTCCTGGTTGGTTGGACACAAGAAAGAGAAACACCCCAATTATGACAGATAATTCGGGGAGGACTCGGGGAGGAGCTAGTGTCTCTAGAAGAATAACTAGAGGGAACAGGATGTGGGTTCAGGAGAGTTGGTTTCATCAGGCAGTAAGGAGGAACGATCCAGAGTCAGTGCACATCTTCAGCCATTACAGCTAGTCACCTAAACTACATTTCCAGCGTGAAAGGACAAACGTCCCAGCATCACCTAGAGAAACTCCTCCGTCATCATCTTTAGTGGAGCTGATTAAAAGTCAATCAGACAGAAGCAGCCGATCCAGAATGCTGCTGCTGGCGTCCTCACCAGAACAAGGAACATAGAGAATATCAGTTCCAGGGTCTGGATTGCTGGAGCTTATTGACTTTAAAACACTTTAGTTTGTTTAGAAGTCATTGAATGTTTTATCACTAGAATACATTAGAGGCCCTTAAACCTTTCAGAGCAGCCAGCTTTACCCTGCAGAACCAGAACCAAAAATAAAGAAGCAGAATTTAGTTTGTATGCTTTAATCAGGACAAAACTCCCGGAAAAAAGAAAGAAACAGTTCCCTAATATCAAAGCTGAACACAACATGTTCTGATCCGCCTCTGATCTTTTCTTTATATAATATTCAGTAGTTCCTACTTTTAGTGATTTTAATGACTTTACTCAATAAAATCTAAAGTTGGGTTTCCTGAAACTGTGTTAATGTTGGATTATTATTTGCTGTTCCCATAGCTGCTGTGTTTTGTTTTTATTATGTGAAGAGCTTTTAACTGCCACGTTTCTAAAATGTGCTTCACTGATAAACCTGGTTTGAAGAACTGGAGCACCAGTCAGATAAAACAGTGACTGAAGGACGGCTCAAAGTTTAAAAAACTTTTACTGAATTTACCTAAACTGTCTTATTAACATCTTAAAAACAGAAAATCATAAAGAAAAACATCAGATAACTGAGTAAACTGTTCACAAGCAGCCATAAACGTTAAGTAGATTTCACCAGAGTCCATCATTTGTAGGAAAAGTGTTTGCATCTACTAAATGTGTGTTTTTGCTGCTGAATTATCTAACCTATCCCTTTATTCACCTAATAATCCACCATCAAACAAGGTTTATAAACACTTATCAAGTTATTTCTGTGTTTTCTGTAGATGCTTTATAACTAATGTGTTATGAAATAACTGGTGTGAACCTTCAGCACTTTAGCATCATAACGTAGATCATATGGACTTTATTTTTCTGAAAATCTATGAAATCAATAAATTTTTAAACCTTAAACTGATGCTTGGAGATAAAAGTGAGTTTATCTGAACGCAGAGTTCAGCAAAGTTTCAACGATTGGAGGAAACGTCCTGTTTGTCTTCCTAGTTCTTTCCTCTTCGTTTTCCTTTAAATACTAACTCCCTTCCCTATTTTTAACCTCTGTCTCTCTCTCTCTCTCTCTCTCTCTCTCTCTCTCTCTTCCAGATCCAGAAATGGCGCGGATATTGTTTCTGATTATCCTGAGCTCTCTCCAATCGCTCGTTGTGCCCATACATAATTCATCGGCGGGAGGTAAGTGGAGTGTGTCTGTGATGGAGTGTGTGCGGGAGCTCCGCAGAGATTCCTGGATGAAGCGCTGTCATCTGCGCAGCGAGGCTTAAACCACAGCGCCTCGTGTTTCTCTGATGCATCTACTTCACCTGAAGACGAAGCTTTCCTTGCGTCCCCTCCCCGTCCTTCATCTCCCTTGTCTTTGCGTGCAGGCTGTGTCATCATCCGGCCTCCGAGGGACGGAGGGATCCGCTACCGAGGCCTGACACAGGAGCAGGTACGGAACAACAGCGGTTACAGTTTAATGGGAATTATCTGGTGATTACTGCACCATGTAGGAGAGGATTCAGCTCATCAGCAGGTAATCTAATTTACACTAACAAACCAGAGGCATCCTGGGAGACCCGGTGAGACCCAGCTGTTTGGTGAGAACTGCTCATTAGAGAGGAAACTTTAGAGATGCTGAAGGTTCGGAAAGACTCGGCTCCAAACTGAGACTTCATTTATAAGGACATTCATTAGATATTCTGGATGTTATTTAGGAAGGATTAAATCCATTGATATACTGGATTATCTCAGATGCCCCCCTAGCCAGGTATGTTCTGGGGTCCTGGAGAGGGTCATCAGATACATGGGATGGACAATGAAACTGAAACACCTGGTTTTAGGCCACAATCCTTTATTAATATGGTGAACCCTAACCCTAACCCTCCTTATGGGGCCAATAAAGCGTTAGTTAATCTTAGGAACAACATAAACAAGTCCTGCACAGAGGTCAGAGATTTTAAGCCTTCTTGCAGGATAGTGTCCAGGTCAGCACATGATGCTAGTGGAGGGAAATGTTTCCTGACTCTCCTCCAAAACATCCCAAAGTGGCTCATTAATATTTAGATCTGGTGACGGTGCAGCCATGGGAGATGTTCAACTTCACTCTCATGTTCATCAAACCAATCTCTCACCAGTGTTGCTGTGCGTGTTGGTGCATTCTCATCCTGGTACACGGCACCGCCCTCAGGATGTTTGAACCATTGAATGCACATGGTCCTCCACAATGGTTCGGTAGTTCTTGGCATTGACACGCCCATCAAGCACAAGTATTGGGCCAGCAGCCCAAACAATCACTGATCTACCCCTATGCTTCACTCTGGGCATCCAACAGTCTGGGTACGCTTCTTTGGGGCTTCTCCACACTGTAACTCTCCTGGATGTAAAGGTGGACTCATCAGAGAACAAGAAATGTTTCACATTGTCCAAGATCTGCGCTCCTTGCACCATTGAAACCGAAGTTTGGCACGAGTGACCAAAGGTTTGGCTAAAGCAACCCGGGCCTGTATATTGACCCTGTGGAGGTCCCGATGGACAGTTTTGCTGAAAACAGGAGAGTTGAGGTGCACATTTGATTGTGCCATGTTTTTATGTGTCTTGGATACAATCCGGGTTAGCACTCGAACATCCCTTTCAGACAGATTCCTCTTGCGTCCACAGTTAATCCTGTTGGATGTGGTTCGTTGTTGGTGGTATGCTGACATTACCCGGGATACTGTGGCTCTTGATACGTCACATAGACTTTGTCCTCTTTTGAACTCTTTTATGTCAACGATAATGTTGTGTGGATTGTAATAGCTTGAGCAAAACTGAGCTTTTACCTGCTAATTAGACCTTCATACTCTGATCTTACTGGTGCAATTAATGAAGATTGGACACCAGGCCAGTCCGATTTATCCTAGAAACCTCACACTAAAATGACAGGGTTTCAGTTTCATTGTCCAACGCCTGTAGCTGAACCTCAGGTTCATTCTGGTTCTGGCCATGGAAGACTGGATCAGCTCCACCTCCTCAGCTGGGTCCTGGAGGGGGGGCGTAGTAGCTCCCCCAACTAGTCTATGTGGATTTTGTGGACATGAGAACGAGAAGGTGTTTTACCAGAGCTTGGTTGGCGTCGTCACTTTAGTGCCAGATTGTTATCAGAGACTTAATAAGTAAGACGTAAGTCAAACTCGTTTCCCAGTGAGGGTTGAACTCCACCAAGGTTGCTCTATGTAAATCATTGCGTTCATGACTTTTAAAGCCAGAACTTGTAGGTGCAGCCGAGGTTTGGAGAAAATTGGTTTTGCTGGTTTCAGGATCAGTTCTCTGGTTTTTGCAGATATTGTGGACCAACTGGAGGTACAGACAGTAGAAGGGTTGCATGCTTATAATGCTATTCTATCTAAAACATCTGCTGTTTTAGATTGGAATTAAAAAATTCAGCAAAACTATTGATTTTACTCAAATAAAAGGCATGCATCTGTTTAGCATGCTAGAAATGTGCAGACAATTTACACACCTGGGACATGAAGGAATGCAAAAAGACATTTGAATACATCACAGGCTACATATCACATGCAATCCTAAGTGTTTGAATCACAACCTTTAAACTCAAAGTATATAATAATCAGTTCTCTGCGTTTTTGCTGGTTTTCTTGCTGTAAAGCCGCCTCAGGGTCCGCATGCATCAATCACATCTCCCCTGCTGCCTGTTTAGAATAAGCTCGGCTCTGGTGGTCATGGTGGCTGCGTGGAACCCCCTTTTGGGAGCCGGTCTTCTTGGAAGCGTCTTTGGTGTAGTTGAAGCTGTCAGCTGTTAGAAAGCTATTTAACCTTCTCAGCAGCAGATCCCTGGAGGTGGTGCAGTTCTGATGCAAAAATACGCTAGGAATGAATATTTCAGCTGGACTCTTTCTCTTCAGCTGAAATGACGGCACCAAAATAAAGAAACTACGCTAGAAATAGTTTAAAACTCAAGGCAATTTTCTTTTTTCTGTGTAGATAAGGCAGATCTGCCAGAGGAAGTCGACTAGTGACAATGTTTGTTTGTAAAATTATGTGGTTCAGGAATATGTCACTGACATTTTTTTCAGCGCAAACAGGAAATATCAATCTAAACAGTGTTAACCGTTCTTTTAGATTAAATCTGATTATTAAACAAAATTAATTCATAAAAAAAAAAAACAGCACAGCCTGCATAGTTACATTTAAAAACATTAGCTTGTTCCATTTTTAGCTAATGCTGGCGTTGCAGAAGATCAAACGAGCCTCAAGTTGCAGATCCGTGGTTCCAACCTTAGACCTTTAAGTTTGACTCTATGATAAATCCAGATTCCTCTAACTGAGATGAATCTGGCTGCAGGCAGGATGAGGTGCAGAGCCGAGGGAGAGGAAGACGAGAGAAGCGAAGAATATCTGCACCAACATGTCCGTCAAAACGAGCCTGAGAACGGTCTGCTCCACAGATGTTGAGTGACAGCTAGCAGCTGTTCTCTCAAAGACAAACTGAGTCCGTCTGCAACACGAACAGAAAAAAAAGCTTCATCTGAATCCTGCATGAACGTCTGGATTTTTTCTTTTAAACCAGATCCGCTTCAGTCACACTTTTACAATGATTTCTGCTTCACATAAAATATCTAATTAGTATTTTCCCTAATAATACATCCACTGTTTGCGTCTATGGGTACAGAAAATTATCTCAGAGAGAAGAAGAATGAGTTTTTAATTTTAGTTTTCTATCCTGGGAAATGTAATTCAGATTCAGACTATGCCAACAGTGAAGTGAACCATCCAATTTACGTCAGGTCCCGGAAGACATGTTGAGATGCAGGAAATGACCACAGATTGGATTTTCAGGTCTGCAAAACTTCTTCAAACTTTCAGAACTGCAGGCACGTGTTGCGTTTAAGTGCTGTTGGAAACCTGGTTCATCTGGACTGTTGTCAGATTCACGTGGTGATTATTTTCGGGTCGTTGCAACATGAATGCATGTGTTGATCACCTGTGAACGTTTAACCTTTCTCAAAAGACCTTTTTCCTCTGCTTCTACAAAAAAAAACGAAATTATTGTCTAAATGTTTTATTCAAAACTAAGCAAATTCATTTGTGTTTCAACATATCAGCACAATAGAATCCGCTGCTAGGAAAGCAAAGCTACTTGGTTGAATTAAAAGAGCAGTTTGTATTAATAAAATGATGGATATATATGTAGCACAGTTTATGTTTGTAAGCATTTTGCAGAGATTATAAACAGATTTTGTATAAAGCCTAAAAGAAAAACTTCTAAAAAAATCTTAGTTTTTTATCCTCCAGATTCTTTTTGTTTCTATAAATCAGAAATCTTTTATTTTATGCTAAGAGCCCCAGTGGAGGGGCCAAAGAACCACCGCGTGTCTCTGGTGTGTTTAATTTGCCTAATCCAGGGAGGTAATTATAGATATTTGGGTGTTAATCTGGTAACACAGACTGGAAATAAATGAAACTTTCAATAACTAAAACCACTGGATGAGTTAAAACTTTTTCAAGGTTTGAAACTTTTTTGGTGACTGAAAGTTTTTCACAGTCAAAGTTTTTCAAAATAAAAGTAGACATTATAACCCAGATTATAACTCTGTAAAGATGTGAGGTGAGATCTCTGATGGGCTGACTCTCCGTTTGCTTCCTAGATCCGCAGCGTGCAGATCCTACCGGTGGATTATGAGATCGAATACATCTGCAGAGGAAACCGCGTGATCGTGGGACCAAAAGTCAGGAAGTGTTTGCCCGACGGCACGTGGACAGACATCATGCAGCCCAGCAGATGCTGTGAGTTCTAGTTTTCTTCCATGTTCACAAAACAAACCTTAGTCTGAAATTACTGGGACTGCTTGGCGTTTGACGTTTCTCCTATGACGTTCCACAAGGTTGGTTTGTTGACTAGATGATCCGGTTCTGCTGCTTTTCCATCTTCAGTCGTGGAAGAAGGTTCATTTTTCTGTCTCGTAAACCCGACGGTCTGGATCATAATCCTGCTAGAAGCCCCAAAGTCGCCTCCATTCCAGTTTTTCTTATCTAGAATTAATGGTGCTGTTCACTCTGTGGAGGACAATCAGGCCCACAGCAGCATAGATCCCCCACCATACCTTCATATGTATCCTTTACTTCAGAGCTGACCCACATGGAGGGTTTGTGGCTTAAAGCTCAGACTGAGACTCACCAGTATTCACAGTTTGGTTTGAGTTTAGCAGATATTTATATTATCAGACCCTCCAGAAAATCGTGATTCTGTGATCGCAAAAAATCCGTCAAAATCAAGGAAAGGGAGCACAAATATGATTCTCTAAAAGCTGCATTTTCACCACATAAATAGCATCTAAGCGCAGAAATTAATGAGCTGTTAGCCTTCCTGAAATGTGAGCAGTACTTACGGCGGTCTGGTTTCCAGTTGCCCCATGAACGTTGTGATGTGTAACATATGCGTGGCAGGTAGAGACGACTTTACCACAGTTTTTACATCCTAACAAGAGTTACGTCGGCACAAACACGTAGATGTGGGGGGAAACCGTATCTGACGGGGAAACGCGAATCGACTTAAAACCTGGACTTAATGTCGGTAAATCTGAGCAACTTTTATTTTGCCGTTGTGATTGTTGTGATTGGCCTCAGGCATGTTTATTGATGCCCCTCCCACAGTAATGTCTGTTCGCTCTGAACATTAACAAGGTAGTTGTGGAACCTGGAGGTTCATCTCACCATCCGTCTGCATGTGTCTGACCAAAACTCGGAACCCCCCTCTGCTCGGTTCTGGTCCGGCGCACCAGCTCGTGCATTCAGAGCAGAAGCTGTTGATGTTTTCTATGATCAAAAATGAAATGATTTTCCTTCGGTCATTACTTATGAGTTCATTTCTGCCACGATAACCGTGTTGTGAACCACATCTGTTTATAGCCAACACTCCAGGAAGTGCGCTTCAGTGGGAGGAGCTAACATGAGCTCGGCTGGGTGGGCCCAACCTTAAACGTGTCTTCCAACCACGTGATCGAGTTTCAACGTGACTGGCACGACGAAGCTGGGAGGTTGGGTAGCAAGCAAAGTTTGGACATGTCCTTGTTTGTGATGGTAGGACAGGCTCCAGATGTTTAGCCGGCAAGTTTTAATACTGTCGGTGAAAAGAAACAGAACAAACTGGACAGATGCTAATTAGCTGCTGGCTTGGTTTTTTATCCTTTACCAGGCAGAGTAGCGGGCCGGCTGCAGTGTCAGTCAGACATCACTTCCTTCTCTAATGGATGTACAAGCGTAACCGGTCGCAGGAGAGTTTATGTGCAGCTCTTAGAAGCTGGGAGGAAGTGAAATCTTCCTGTTTCATCCTTTAGGAATGATTAAAGATGACGAAATGAGGAGAAACCCTAAACAGCAGCTTGACAATGCAGTTTTGTTTTATCCCATGATGCTCTCTGGCTTATGGTTAATCATCTTATGTTCACTGAAGTCCTTTCAGATCCCTCAAGTATCCGTTTCTGGTCTTGATTTCCTCCTGAGACCTAAAGAAGTCGCTCATATTTCTGGAGCTCGAGGACTACAAGTGGAAGTGACGTCGGCTAGTTTTTGCTCACTTCCTCCAGGGAGCAAACTGGCACCACCAGGACTCTGTGTTTTTGGGCCAGTTTGTGTGAAGCGGTGCGCTGCGGTGAGCGTCCGCAGGTTTCTATCCCAAAATAACCGAAGACTCTTGGCTGAAGCTGCAGGACTGGAGCAACTAGAGAGAAAAATGAGGAGCTGAATTGTTTCCTGACACTTTTACAAACACACCAGGAGGCTCAGAACAGGATTCTAGTTTTCCTCTTTCATGTTGTTGCAGTTTTATTATTTCAATTAAATATTACAACTGATTTGGATTTAAGAAAATAGCAAAATTAGGATCTGAGTCACTTTGCTTAGTCTGATTATTCCATAAAATCTCAACTTAATTTTTTTTAACATAATTAAAACTGTAAAGAGTTTTATTAGTCAGCTTTTCTGTGTTATGGACAGTAAACTGTTCAACTTTTAGTTTAGCCGAACACATAAAAAACAGCCTCAGGAACGTAATGGACTCAGCAGAAATCTGGGGATTCATCTCTCAGTCTCCTCCCACGTCTGTTTCCTGCTAGTGACCTGAACAGAGTAAACAAGTGATTCTTTTCTTTTAGATGATGAGTCGTTTCTCATTTTCTGGGGTCAAACAGCAGATGAGAGAGAATACGCTAAAGAAGAACACGTTGTGATTTTTCAGAGCCGTGTCAGAAATGTTCACTCCCTCTGGTGTTACCAGACGTCCGGCAGCAGTCGGAGGGAGACGGACGCGAGATTCAGATCATGGGTTAATTGAGTCATGATTTCTACTTGATTCTCCTATTGAATCACTAATCACGGTGCCGTTCAGCTCCTGCTTATTAAAAGGACAACAGTGGCTAGTCTGGTGAATGAGCTGCATCATCTGCAAACCCCCTCAGATTCTCTAAAACTGCGTTCACACCAAATGTGTCTAGAGAGTCCAACACACGTCTAACGCTTGAAGTTGGACGTGTTGTTACTTTTTGTTCAGTTTGTAGGGTCAGACACGCCTAGCGGTGTTCAGAGTTTGGTGATTTTCTCCACCTCCTCCAGGAGCTCAACGATTTCAGTGCTAGTTTCACTGGAATTAGAGAAAACAGCCACAATAAATCTATACTCCATCATCACTTCAGGATCTTCCGTCACTACGTCACATAAAAGGAGCTCTCTGATTGGTCCACACTCAAGCGTCCGGCGGCGGAAGTTCAATTTTCCCAACTGAGGCGTTTTGAGCGTTTCGGCCGTCTGACGCTACAAACGTTCTGGTCTCGCGGTGTGTTACAGACCTTAAGACGCTCCCAGACGCGCGTCTACATCGCCTCTGCATGTGAACTGGGCGCTCCAGACACTTTTGGTGTGAATGCGGCATCAGCTGTAACTGGAACACAGTCAGGTTGATTGTAGATGCTTTCCTCTGAACAAAGAATTGTTTGTTAATATAAAAAGTTACCATGAACGAAAGGATTATTCATTATAGTTTAGTTATTTTTGTTTCTGTTCAGTTATAGTAGTGATTTTTAGTGCTTTCAAATATTTTTTTATTAATTTGTACTCGTTCGATTTAAAAAAAGTCAGTGATAGTAATATTGTAATTATTATTACATCTGTCGGGTAATAAATACTTAACGCACTAAACAGGTTAAATTAAAAATAAGTTTTAACTACTATTGATAAAACAACAACAGCCCAGAAAAGCTCTGATATACCAAATTAAAGCAACCAAAAGTCCTAAACGTGTGGAATAATGATTCTGTTGAAACGAGTCCACTGACTTTTATTCCTTCACACTCTGGCGCCCCCTACCAACGTTTGCTGCCGGCATTTTGTGGGCTAGCATGCTAAAGTAATGTTAGCGCCACCAAGAGTCTTACGCGATGTAAATGAGTTTCGCATCAGTTCGTATCAATAGGTTCAACACTAAAACGAAGGATATTATTTCGATAAAGTTAGATAAATAAACTAATTAAGATTTTGATTCAGTGAACTAAAGTGTTTTCTTAATTTAGGTTTGCGTCGTTCTGTTGCTATGAGCTGCCATTTTTGTAATGTAATATTTAGCCAACTGAATGGCGTTTCATGGCATCAGATGACGACTCAAAACTCTGATGTCGTTTTATTTGAAAGGCTAAAGGTCAAGAAAAAAACTGGCAGCCGATATTTCCTCGTGCTGGAACGAACCTGCAGCTTTTATTCCCTCTTAGAAAACCAAGTCCAGTCGTGTCACTTTTACACCCATCTCTGGTAAAACAAAAACCCCAAAAACAACTAGATTTTGCAGAATTAACCCGCTCAGGCTGGTAGCGCTGTTGATGTGTTTTTATCAGTTTAAAGCAACAAATAAAGAAGTTTCAGTTTTGGTCGATTTTGGCGGCCCAGTGTGGACAAAAGCGGTAGTTTATAGCCTGAATGAAGACTGCATTTCCCATGAGCACCAGCGCATAGCGTGGTAAAAAAGTGACATATGCCGTAAAGCAGTCAGCACATTTGTAGTTGTTTAGTGTGGAAGGCAGGGTTCCTGCCACCCTCCTCAAAGTTCCTTAGTGCTGGTTATAGAGATACGGACCCCTCGGGTCATGACAGAGGCGTCATTCAAGAGCTGTAAGTCAACATTTAATCACAAAAGTTATGAAAATATTTTATGAAGATTGAAAAGTTACTCAGTGTTGCTTTAAACTTGAAGCCGTTGGTTTCTGGCGTGAACACACAGCATAAAAAAACAAAACGTAATTCTGTTTTAGATTAGCTTAGCCGCTACGACAACTTTTTTTTGTGTTAGAGAAACTTGCTTACTATGAGTTACAACAACATTTAATTCTCCTTTGAGATCAATAAAACGTTATAGGTTTGAATTGAATTGATTGAAATAACGTAGAACTTGGCTCCCTGCGTCATTATGTGCATCATGTCTGAAGCGGTCGCGTTGGGATGAGTGTTAATCCTTATATTGATGAACGTTCACTGTCCCTCGTTTCAGATGTCGTGATATTTGTTGAACTCGTCTGCACTGTAATGATTATCGTCTTCTTTGAATGTCTCACAGTCCCTGGACTTCTGCTCACTGTGAGTTTCCGTTCAGGGACAATATTTCATCTGCTCTTATGCTGAGGTGTCCGGATTTGTCAGCGATTTTTAGTGCATAATGCAAACCTCAGCCTCTCAGAGACGAGTTAGCAGAACTTTGTCCTGCTGTTTTTGTAACTAAAATGTCTGTTTGGTGTTTCTGGGGATGCTAGTTTCCAGGAGTAAGTGCTAGCTTATGTGAAGCTGCATGTCCGGCCTTGACTGTTTGCCGTTTACTGGTCCGAGGTTGTGGACTGTCTGTCGTTGAATCTAAATAAAGAGCGAATAGTTGTCTAAAAAACGCCTCCCTGAGGATTTGATCAGTTTTACAGCTGAATATTTTTCCTCATTGTTACTGTTCTTACCGTCCTGCTCAGGATTTTTTTATTTTTACATACCTATAAAGGGAATCTTGCGACACCTTTACTGTGAAAATCTTCGGGGAAGTGTTGAGTTCCTGCTGAGGTTGTGGACAGAACGAAGATGAGGAATAATTAGAAATGGACCCATCGTTAGAGGCTGCATACAGAAATCACTTTAATTAGTTGTATATTTAGAGATTTAACTGAATGTATCTGGTTTATATTAATAATGAGATAAATCCTGGTTGACCATTTTAATTATCTGTATTTATGTTTGCATTTCAGCTCCAAATGACTATAATTCTACCTAAAGGGAACTCTTGGATTTTAATCTCTATCTCTCATCTATATAATCAGCAGTTTTTATTTAAACCTGTTGTTTTTTAAATGTATTCACTTACATTAATGGTCACATTGTTTTCTTAGACTCTGGTTTGAGCTGAAAGCAGCAAACAGAGTTGGCAAACTTGAGATGACGGTAGATTCCAGTTTCTGCCTCGGTTCTGGTTCCTCCAGCTCTCGCCGGTGGAGTCTCGGCCCTCCTGACAGCACATTTTGTTTTGTTTTCTCCAGGCTGCTGTGTGTGCTCACACGCCGGGAAGGGAAAGATTGAGCCAACCCGACAGCTAAACTGGATTATTTTCAAGGCTCGGCCACGTTTTCTGTCACGCAGTCAAGAACAGAAATCAGGCTGATTTGTTCCTCATTCCCGCTAAATTCATCATCTTCCACATTTTTGTGTTGTAGGTTTTAGCTTAAATCATATTCATAAAAGCTGACAAAACCTGAAAATGTTCCGACGTTCTGAAAGGCAAAGCTGTTTAAATCCCACAGGAGGAAATCCATGTGAACTGGCGACACTGAAGGATTTTCTCAGTGAGCTCATTTAGTTGCAGCTTCTACCTTCAGCTGCAAATGAACCGGGAAAAATAAATATATATATATAATCAAGCTTCCTTTTTACTGTACAGAAATCAATCAGTCAATGCCAATCTTTTTAGCAATATTCAGGTATTATTGACTTAAAACAACCTCCTATACCTTCATATAAAGTTACTTGTAAGTTACTTTTTTCTTATTTGAACTTTAACAAAATATTTGCGCTGGAAACTTTTAATTTTGGTGTTTCTTTATGTGTGAGGACTAAAGAAAACCTGATATACCGTGAAAGCATCTTCATCAGAGAGGATCAGAAGCTCAGCTGCAGGAGAAGAAAGCAGGACTCCTAGGTCGCCAACTCGCCAACTTTTCCAAAAGCCCATAATAGGTCTCCATGGTAACCAAGCTTGGCGCTGGCAAACTTTGTGTTTTAGCTCAGATATGCAAAATTTTCAAAGCAGACGCCCGGATGGAAGGACATCAGAATCAGTGTCTTAGTTGTAGGTTTAGGTTTGGGTCAAATGATTTTCAGAATCCTACTGATTCCAGCCCTGAGGAGTACGGAGGGCCTGAAGGGACAAAAATCAATCAATCATAAAACACATTAATGTACCAGTAAATGTCTCAATAATAATGTAATACAACTTTTAAATGATGAGAATAAGTACTTGAATTTACGTTTTTATGAGTTATACTATATAATTGCTCAATTTTTAAATAAAATGAGATAATTTGACGTATTTCAAGGCGGTCTGCAGTTATTTTATGTTATTTCTGAGAGCAGAAGATGAAGATTATCGGCTCAAACCAGTCTGCGATCCGTCAGCCCGGCTACGGGTGGTTAGAGGGGAACGGTTCCATTATATGCGGGACAGAAATATGAACGTTTTTACATAAAAACTTTCATGGTACGAGTTTTCTGATGTGGTTTTTAGTTTTAACACACATAAAACTAGATAGTTTTATTTTTTGTCTAGTTTCCTGTGAAAACAACTCAGCATAGATGAAATTATAAATATCTAGTTTACATGTATCTTATCAGCAAGCTATAGAAATGTATTTCAAGTCAATAATTCTTTAATATTGATCAAAAACACGACTTCCATTCGCCGATTTTTTTGTCTGAAAGCACTAAGTAACTTTTCAACCCTCCTAAAATATCTTCATAACTTCTGTGTTTATACGTCAATTTACAGCTCGTTGAATGACGCCTCTGTCGTATCATTTTAACCGGAACCAAGCAACTTTGAGGAGGGTGGCAGGAACCCTTCCTTCCACACAAAACAACTACAAATGTGCTGACTGCTTTACGGCATACGTCACTTCCCCCGTTTCTTATCTCCAACATCATCATCTGACATTGTTTCACCTCAATTAGATTCATCACCTCATCACTATTCATCCTTCACACAGACATTGGAAACAGAAACGTACTTCAATCCAACTGCAGGCGACCGGGAGATCAGGATTTTACCACGCTATGGGCTGGTGCTCATGGGAAATGGAGTCTTCCTTCCTTCTAGTGTCCCCAAAATCAACCAAAACTTTTTTACTGTTGCTTTAACTCTGTAAGTTTCACCTCCCGACTTTCCTTCTTCCTCTCAGTGCTGCTGTGCCCGAGGGTGTGGACGTCCCTGGAGAACGGCCGGGTGACGGCGAGGCCCCCCGGGCCCCCGGTGGAAGGGACGGTTCTCCACTACAGCTGCAACGCCGGCTTCATCCTGGAGGGAAGAAACAGCAGCCATTGCACCAAGCTGGGCAAATGGGACGCTCCCAAACCCACCTGCCTATGTGAGTGTCTGAGTCAGACAAGCACCAGATGTTCACGCTTAGATTTGTGCACGTAAATGTGACAGCGCGGTGTCACTAAAGCACCACAGCTCTGTGTTTTAGGTAAACATTCATCCATCAGTAAAGCTTGTTGATATCTCAACATATAAGAGTTTACAGAACCATCCATTCACGACAGGTTCAAAACAGCGACATGAAGAAAGATCAATAGTTTATAACATAAACCAAAAATAAGACAAAACAAAGGAGAAATTGTCTACAGATAACAATCTAGTATGATACAAACAGGTTAAAAATTATTCTACATTTACTACAGCTTCAAATTAATTAAAGAAAAAATTGAAACATAACTAATATTATTAAAAATATAAATATATCTTACATCTTACAATAGAATGCATAAATATTAATAAATAAAATGTAATTTTCTTCCATATAAACCATTTAAACAAATGAATTTAAGATCTTGTAAAAAGGAAAGATATATAAACAACTTCAAATTCTAATTATTAAAATGTTCATTTAGTTATTTATTGTTTAATGTGGTAATTTTCATTTTTATTTTAATTTATTATATAATTTTTTACATAAATAATATTAGTAATACGGTAAAAAGTAACAAGTTTAGACTCAAAATCCACCCTGACCTTTGACCCTCCCTAATCTCACCTGCAGCTTCCATCCCAAAACAGGAACACGAAGCAGATAATTAGACACCTGCTCTCATGCTGGTTGCTAGGCGATAGATGATCTGACCAATCAAAGTTGTTTGGCTGGTAGAGGAGGAGAAGAAGAAGAATGAGTCCATGATCATGATGATGAGAGGATCTGGTGCCTCATTCACAAACACAAGCGTTCACAGAAACAACAGATGGCCGTCTGGAACGTTTTGTTCCTTTTAGTGCTAATAAATGAGGATTTATGGGCGGAAGGATGGAGGAAATGTTGGTATGGTAACCATTGAAGTTGCTATGGGAATGATGATACTAACATTTTAACAACCATTTGTTTAATTTTAGACTCAGGATAAAAACTGTGATGTGTTGTTTGTCGTTGTTTTTGTTTCTTCTTCTTCTTATTATATATATATATATTTTCTGTTAACATACATCTGTGATATGTTTTAAAGTAGTTATATAATAAACATCCTCCACTTGAAGCAGGTTTCACTGCAGTGTTGCGTTGCTGCCATCTAGTGGAGAAAAGTAGACCAGAAATGTGATGCTTAACATATTTTAAAAGCTTTTAATGTTATTTTTTTTTCTTTACTTTCTATTTTCACACCCAAGATGACAGAAACTACACAGGTAAGACTCCTCTCTTTTTGTTTTTATACAATACTTCCTAATGTAATTTGAACATATGTTATAGTAAGTGTGTTCCACCCAAGGATAAGTTGAAGATGATCGATTTAAAACTGTGGAGAAAGTCATGTTGTCCCAAAAAAATCAGTGCAGAAGACTTTTGCTTGGTTGAGGAGATTCTTTCCACATAAAATCAGGAATTATAACTTCATAATCCCCCAATCCAACATCCAACAGGATCAAATCAACAACTTCAACTTTCCAAGATCCTTAAAGAAACGAAAATCCTGCATCTGATTGTTATTTTTTTGTGTTGAAAATTTGACTCGGTGCTTTGAAATGTTTCTCTTTTAACCTAAAGCAAAGTAAAATACAAATGATTGAAGTGAAAATGACACCATTG
The DNA here is from genome assembly GCA_032876305.1 of Orestias chungarensis. Lineage (NCBI taxonomy): Eukaryota > Metazoa > Chordata > Actinopteri > Cyprinodontiformes > Cyprinodontidae > Orestias > Orestias chungarensis. The sequence continues at coordinate 1,564,666 of JAVLVB010000082.1, read as the reverse complement.
CATCATTTTTATACAGTCGTGGTTAAAACTAAGTTTTATTATCAGCACATATTAAAAAAGGATCCGGTTGTCAATGTGAACGGCCCGATGGAACTGACTCAGTCAGATTGTGCAGCAGAAAAAGAAGCCAAACATGGTAAATCTGGACGTTAACAATGTCCGAAGCAAGCGGTGCCGAGTTTAGGTTTCTTTTTTTCTCAGCTTCCTTTGTCTTGTGACGATCTTGTGACGATACGGTCGACTCCCGTTGCTCAACGACTTTAACGTCCGTCCACAGACGGCGTCCATGTTGTTACTGACGCTGACAAATATTCTCTTAAACTCTCATCTTTGTTCTGAATTTTACAATTGCCTGGAAAAAGAAACTACAGTAACTACAATGTTTAATCTGTTAATCTTCTAATCTCTTAATGGCTTAGCTGATAGAAAATAACAATAGAACAAAAAACCAGGATGTTTCACTGTAAGAAAAACCGTAGGTTTGTGTCTGTGTCTGCATCCTTGGATAAAACAAGCTTGTTCGGTTTGATTGAAGATTCTAGCAGTGGATGAAATAGCCACACATTTTATTCAAGTGAGAGTAACAATCCTTTTTAATACTATTCAAGTAAAAGTAAAAAATAAAATGTAGTAAAACCACTCATGAGAGTAAATACTGAAGTAAACGTAGCTAGTTAGCATCCTCTTGTCTTTTTCACCATTTTACTTTATAAATTTCTCAGTTTCAAACTCATCCTTCAAGCAACACTAAAGAAGTTTCAGTTTTGGTCGATTTTGGGGTCCCACTGTGGACAAAAGCGGTAGTGTTTTATGTTTTTATTTGAAGGAAGACTACATTTCCCATGAGCACCGGCACAAAACGTGGTAAAATCCTGATCAGGTGGATTAAAGTTCATTTCTGTTTCCAGTGTCTGTGTGAAGGATGAATAGTGATGAGGTGATGAATCTAATTGTGGTGAAACAGTGTCAGAGGATGATGTTGGAGATAAGAAACGGAGGAAGTGACGTATGCAGTAAAGCAGTCAGCACATTTGTAGTTGTTTTGTGTGGAAGGCAGGGTTCCTGCCACCCTCCTCAAAGTTGCTTAGTGCCGGTTAAAGCGATACTGACCCCCTCGGGTCATGACAGAGGCGTCATTTTATGAAGGTTGAAAAGTTACTTAGTGTTGCTTATAATGGTTAATTTAAGCCACATTTATCTTCAGTTACGTAGAGATACGATTATAGTTTTTGTCTGCTACATCAGAATCTGCTAAACCTGCAACCTGGAGCTGCAGGTGGTTATTAGACTCTGCACATTTCCACAACAGGCTCTTCAGCAGAAGCTGTTGCAGTTTCATAGTCCACCGCAGGTTTAGAGCGAAATATATAAAAGCTGGACCTCAAAAGAAGAAAATCCTTTCCAAAACAACTACAAATGTGCTGACTGCTTTACGGCATACGTCACTTCCCCCGTTTCTTATCTCCAACATCATCATGTGACATTGTTTCACCACAATTAGATTCATCACCTCATCGCTATTCATCCTTCACACAGACACTGGAGACAGAAATGTACTTCAATCCAACTGATCGGGATTTTACCACGCTGGTGCTCATGGGAAATGTAGTCTTCCTTCAGGCTAAAACACTACTGCTTTTGTCCACAGTGGGCCGCCAAAATCAACCAAAACTGAAACTTCTTTAGTGTTGCTTTAATATAAAACTATAATGGAAAAAAACTAAATTTATCCAAGGGACCAAGCAGTTATGTTCCAACACACATCAGCATAAGGAACTGATTTAGTTTCGTAGGTTCAGTACAGAACTCTGACGACGGTCTAAATACATCCTACAGTATTTTCGTTTTTTTAATTTATCCAGCAATCTTTATCCTTTTTAAACTATTTCCTGGCCAAATCAATAACGAGACCAAAAATGGTTCAAATCCTCATTCCAATAAAGATTTAATCAGTAAGGTTTTCTTCTCTCTATACACTAAGTAACGCAGCTGAACATAAAAACAAATATAATTTCCTTGTAGCTCGTCTTTAATTTGCAGATGGGAGTTTTAACACATTTTGATGATAAAAAAAATCAGCTGAAACTTCGCTTGTTGTCTTTTTTTAAACTTTTAACTTAATTTATGGCCTTAGCTTTCAAACCCAACATTTCTATTAACATTATGGCAATGTCTGCTATTATTATATGACGATGTCACCATACAGAATACACAGCTGCTTTACCTTCTGCAGAGATGAAGGTAAAATGATCAAACTCAGGAGTTAATCTGACGTTATTTGGCTTCTTCACTGAGTTTATTTCGACTATTTAAATTAATTGTAGAGGAAATATTTTCAGAATTAACTAAACAAATATTTAATGCTTTTTACAAATTACCATCAATTACAAATCAGAAATTTTCACTTAAATCTTGCATAACTTTAACAAAACAGATTCAGTTCAATCAAACCTTTGACATCCAAACTAGAGATGATCAGTATTTAACAAACGAATGTAAAATTACAATGTTATAGACTTTTTAAAGCTCCTGTTCCTTCTCCTTGTTGAGGGGTCTTAGTTTTAAAGCTCATCTATAATTTTTAGAGAGGTCCTTTTTTTTTAAATCAGGGATTACTCTTGCTAAAACCTAAGAAAAAAAAGATGCTCCACTCCTGCCATCTCACCACTAGATGGCAGGAGTGGACTCCTGGAAATGGAGCAGATGAAGGTGACTCCAGTAGGTCAGGAGAACCTGAGGAGAGCTCTGGAAGCTGAGTTGTGACTCATCTCAACGGGTTTCCAATTAAATCCTTTTCATTTGGAGGAAACGTGATTATGAAAAGTTTAGGAGTGATTTCAGGCAACACTCTGCGTTTTCTCTAAACCCTGACTTGCCCATTACATAGGGGACATTCTTGTTCCACAAATCCTTCTGATATTACGGAAAAGATTAAAAGTAATTTGCTCATTAGTGGGGGAGTGTTTTCAGTTCGGTCCAATTAATTCCCTCATGTATTTTCTTAATTGGAATTTCAAAGTTTTAATGAAAATTGTCTTTTTCTTATTGGTTTGTTGGTCACTGATGCGGCGCTGCAGGCGTCTGTAAAACGCCTGTATTATACGACTTTAGCCTTTAAACTGCGATCATGAACGGTGTTTCTGGGGGTCCTGTCCACAGTCTGGCAAATGAAAACCAATCCTCCGGCCTTCAAGGCAACTACACCGAAAAACAGGGCCCAGAGAAAACATGGCGGCGTAAAAAACCGAGTAACACTTAACATCCTGTTAGAGGGCAAACAGAGGATACTGTAATTACACACAGAAATGAAAACATTTAACTAGGACAAGTCATTCTCTAGGATTCAGCAACAATTCAGCGTCTAACAACAGATCTGGTGATTTGACCTGCAGTCATCCTGAACCGTTACCATGCCGACATCAGACGATGCTTACTTCTAGACCCCGATTATGTTGATGATTCTTACTGCAATCCAAAAATAATAACTTATTATTTAGTGTCTGTTAAGGTTTGGGACAGAAAATTAGTAGAAACGAGGATGCTTGTTAAAGCGACACTAAGGAACTTTCAGTTTTGGTCAATTTTGGCAGCCCAGTGTGGACAAAAGCGGTAGTGTTTTAGCCTGAAGGAAGACTACATTTCCCATGAGCACCAATGCACAGCGTGGTAAAATCCTGATCAGTTGGATTGAAGTACATTTCTGTCTCCAGTGTCTGTGTGAAGGATGAATAGTGATGAGGTGATGAATCTAATTGTGGTGAAACAATGTCAGATGATGATGTTGGAGATAAGAAACGGAGGAAGTGACGTATGCAGTAAAGCAGTCAGAACATTTGTAGTTGTTTAGAGTGGAAGGCAGGGTTCCTGCCACCCTCCTCAAAGTTGCGATACAGACCCCCTCGGGTCACGACAGAGGCGTCATTCAACGAGCTGTAAGTCGACGTATGATCACAGAATTTATGAAGATATTTTCACACCAAGGCAATGCAAGAATGACTGATAATGAGGTTCAGACACCAGAAACTGTTTTTACTTACTCCCCTAAACCATAGATAAGCTCTGTGAGTTCAACTCGTGATCATTTTCCTTCTCTGTTTTTAGACTAAATCCTTCTGTTACCTCAGACGGACATTTTTACCAATCATCCTTCCATTTTATAACTACAGGTAGATAAATTGGTGGGTAGGTAGGAATTTTATATATCCCAGAAGAAAATTTAAGTAAACAAACCATTTCCTACCTTTTAATCCATTGAGTGTTCTGATGAAATCAAAATAACTTCCTGTTTTTGGAAATTTCTCCTTACGTTATTATCCCCTAGAATAAGACAAATTAATTTTAAATGTTTAATTTTTAAAGTAACTAAGAGGTAAAAAAATCAAGTCCTGTGGTTAGCCGCTGCTATCGGTACCCAACAGTCAAGAACTGAAGCAACTTAAGCTGTTGAAAGAGCTGAACTGAGCGAGGCCACTGAAGCCGAACACCAACTAACAGAGAGATTTTCAAATTAAAAGAACACAATGGTTTTGGGTTTACAGGATTATAAAACTCAGATTAGCTCTACAGGATTAAAACCAAAGACAAACTACTAACAGCCCCTTCAGTCAGAGACATAAACAGGTTTTAAAATGAACAAAGATACTGAACGGAAATTCAATTGAGATGATTCCTACAGTGCTAACAGACTCTGTCTCAAGGCAATTTAAAAGAAAATGATTTAAATCCAACACAGTTGATCCCATCATAAACAATTTAAAAGGTTTGTTATTGAAATAACCGTAAGAAATTCTCTATTTGATCGCATTGATAATTTGATTTGCCGCAATCACTCCTCCAGGAGCCATCAGAGGATAGTTTGGGTTGTTGTTAACCTTTGCAGCATGGAGCATGCATGTAGCGATAGTGGAGAGGAACAACTCCCTTTTAACAGGAACAAACCTCCAGCAGAACCAGAACCAGGCTAGGGATTTGCTCCTATTGCCACAACTGAATGGGGGTTTCAGAAACAGAGCAGACGAAAAGAACCAGAGGAACGGATGTACGCGTTTTAATCTGGTTTCTTTAATTAAATCTATCACCTTTAATCCAGATTAAAAACTAATCACAACACGAAACTGTAAGACAAACTATTGCTTTTTAGTTTTTGTATTAGATGGAGTTGTTAATCTCATAATTTAATATAATCTGTCATCTCCTGCTGACATTGCTCTGTTGCCATTTCGGGTCATTAAAGGTGCAGGAACAAAGAATGTTTGCATGAACAGCAGATTTTAGATTAGATTAATTTGGAGGTAAACTTTTTAAAACATGAACCTAAAATGAACCAACAATGTCAGATTAAATCAAGCGACTAGCCTAGCCTAGCTCGGTCATGTTTACGTTTTTAAATTATTTATTTTCGTGTTTATATTAAACACGAAAACTTTTGGATCTGGAGAATTTCCACAATCAATAACAAACAATAACCGATCACCTTTAACTTTAACCTTGCTGAAACATTTTTTATAGGTCAAGTCAAGGTCAGGTGGTCCTTGTTTGACCTTGAACCGACCTGGAACCACCTGATGCTCCAAGATGAGCATCACCAGACCCGACGTGCAATTCTGTATGGAAATGTCACAGACGAACTCGCCACACATATAATTAACAAAGCAGCCGCGGATTGCCTCTCCACAAATGGAAACGTTCGTCCGCCGCGTCTGCGACGACCTCCATTCTCGGCTCCATGCGCCATCTCCACCCACTTACTGCCTCCTCAGCAGGAGAAAGGTTAATACCCTGCTCCCTGAGTCAGTGGCAGGAAGGTGTTTTAACCACCTCAGGCTTGCAGAAGGGAAAATGGAACGAGAGGAACAAATATACACAACTTAATCCATTTAGAAATCATATTCTACTAAATATTCAGATAGGGAACATAAAACCAACACTGCTTTAAATTTATTAGGTTTAATTAGATTTAGAATCCAGTTTAAAGGTGACATTCTGGTAAATCACATAAAACAGAGGTTCCCAAAATCACAGAATACACATTATTATTATTATTGTTATTATTTTATTCATAATAACAAATGTATATTGATTTTTTATTATATATATTTATTATAATACATGCATAAAAAAATGTATTCTTCTTCTTCTTATTAATTCATACAAAAATATATTCAATATTTTTTCTGATATATTTTATTATAATTATTTTTATTATTTTATTATATTATATTATTTATTAGTTATTATTATTATTATTTATTCATAAAATATATTGTATATTTACGAATTTAATATATTTTATTATAATATATTCATAATAAAATGTATTATTTTATTTTTATTTTTATTCATAATAATATAAGATATGTATATATAATTATATATCTAATTAAATTTACAAAGAAAATAGATACATTTCATTTTTATATAAAAAGTACCTTAAAAGAAATGTAATTATTTCATTCTCTATAAATAATTTTTTTCAAGCAAGTAGAGAGAAATATTTACGCATCTTTAGTCGGTTATTTGCTGGTGAAATGTTTGTGTTCTGCACCAAAATGAGAAAAACACCAACAGCTATTCAGTCATTTCTTAGTTTTGCTCTGTTTAACGTGCAGTTTGGAGTTTTAAGAGTTCTGGAGGGATTATTTCTCTATTGCTTAGCTGGAAATTAGCCAGATCCTCCCTGAACCGATCCCAGACTTTTTCCATGTCAGGATGCCGTAAAGCAGTCAGCGCATTTGTAGTTGTTTTGTGTGGAAGGGAGGGTTCCTGCCACCCTCCTCAAAGTTTCTTAGTGCCAGTTAAAGTGATACATACCCCCTCAGACCATGACAGAGGCGTCATTCCCTGAGCTGTAAGTCGACGTATGATCACAAAAGTTATGAAAATATTATATGAAGGTTGAAAACTTACTTAGTTTTGCTTTAACTAAAGATTCTCAGTTTTATGCCGTTTACCAGTTTACTGGCTGACAACACATAAAAAAAAGGTGTTAAATGTTAGAAGATAATTTAAGGCCTAAGAAACCAAAATCTGATTTGGAGCTCTGGATGTTTGCGGATCCGTTCAAATAAGAGCTCATTTTTAATCTTTGAAGACTCCAACGAAGGAGAACTAAAGCTGTCAAGCAAATAAAGACTGGGAGAAATCCTCCCATTAAACATCTGGGTTTCAAATTATACAATATTTAATATTGACTATTATTTAAAATGATGTGTGCGTGGACTACATTTTAATATCTGTGAGCTGCGTGACAGTCGAAAGGTAAAAGCGACGGTCACAACGATATTCAGGCTTTTCTGTAACCCAGGAAAAAAAGCTGAGGTTTTTTTGCTGAAACAAAACATTCATAGAAGTTTCCCCAAAACATTAAAGCGCAGCCTCTGACGGGCTTTAGGAGCGTTTGTTAGTTCAACCCTTTGAGTTTGGAAGCTTTTTATGCCTCAATAATTAAATTCTGAGTTCGGGGGGGTCTTTTGAAAGAAAGATTATTTTTTTTGAGACCGACTGGATGGAAAAAGAGTGAAAAAGCAGAAAAACATGCGAGATTAAGATGACTGTAAAACGCCCTCCGGAAGGAAAACGAAAGCACTGAGTTGTACTTTCCCAGCAAAGCTCTGTATGAACGTGTTTTGTTCGACGCTGCAGCTTATAGAGCAGAAAAGCTTTAATCACAGGAACATTATTTACTGAAGTCCCCTGAGAGACAATCAGCCCATCTAGACGAGGACGACGCTCCGATTCCCCTGAAGCAGAATAAGGACAAACAGAGAAACTGGGCCGTGACGCGACAGCGCCTCACCTGATGATTAAATGAAAAGGTCTGCAGGCCGAGGAGCTTCACATCTAATGTAAAGAGACGAGCAGCGGATCAGCGTTTCTCTGTCAGAGACGAAGGAACCACGTACAAATGTTCTTTCACACCTCGAACGCGGATGTGATCCTTTACTTTGACGCCTTTTTAAACGTGTACAATGTGTAAAACATGAACAAAACAAAAGCAACTGGACTCGTTCCACGTTGATCTTAAAGCGGAAGTTTTTCCTCTGCATCTAAAGAAAAGGTCGAATTATTTGTGGAGGCAAACAAAAAGCATCAGGGGTCAGAAGGAGGTGGACGTTCCCTAAAAATGGCTGCAGCGCAGTCGAAAACATTTTATAGTCGTACTTTCATGTTTTGGAGCATAAAACAAAAACGAACATGTGAAAATAATCAAAAAATGACATTTGAAGCTGGAGGTTTTCCTGAAGCCATCACTGAGTCTTTTCTATCCCTGTGGACGAATACAGACGCCCAGAATCTCCTAAATCCAGCAGCGTTGAGTTGGTTTCCAGCATTAATGGCCGGTTTATGGTTTTATAATGCTTCTTAAAACTCTCAGCATGCTTCACTTCAGCGCTTGTTTCAAATCCAGAGCCACGCTAGAGAAAGTCTTTAGATATGTTAAGGGGCTTTTTTGTCTTTTTAAACTTGGAAAAGTTTATTTCAGTAAAAAGCTAAAATATTTAGTAGAATTTCCTTTTTTATAACCAGATGACGCCTGCAGAAGCTAGAGGGGGAGGAGTTGCCGCTGCAGCAATAAAAAACACCAAGCTTTATTCTTACACTCTTCTTTCGTTTAGTTTCTGCTGCGCAAACGTTTGCTGCGTATTAACCTGAAACGTTTGTGTTTTAAAGACTTTAGAATTTGTTCCTCTGTGATTAAAAGCCAGACCGAGCGACGCCTTAAAGGATCCGCAGCTTTGACAACCTGAAATGTCTGAAAGCAGGAATAACCTAAGATCCGTGACTACCTGAGACGTAGCCGTAAAAACGTTCCTGTTTGCATTTTTGCTTAAATGTAGATTTTTAAAAAGGAAAATTCCTTGTTTTTTTTTCATAAGGAAGAAAAAGTATTTCCCCTTTTTTAGCTTTAAAAATGTTTTTTCTTAGAAGTAAAACAAAAAGTATTTTTTTAAGAGACTAGTCAAGTACTGAGTAACTAATATTGATCCGAGTAATAAAAAAGACTAAATTTATGAGCACACTGTTTTATTTTTAAGACTACAATAAAAACATCAACTATAAATAACATTTTGTCTTATGAAAGAAAGGAAGAAAAATAATTTCTCCTTTAGCTTTGACCACACAGCTGAGCTGCACCTCACAGCAACAGGTGGGGGAGGGGAAACCTGTTCTAATCTTTCTAATTTCTGTAAAAACATGAAAACAAAAGATTTTTTCTATATATATTTTTTTTTGGGCTCAATCTAATATATATACAGTTTTATTTTAATACACAATAATATATATGTATATATAATATAAATACATTTTCAAATTTAAATACAGAATAAAAAAAAATTTCAGTAGAAACTAAAATTTTAAAAAATACAGTTTGAATCCACAAATAATATAAGTATAGCATAATAATCCCAGAGATTATTAGAGAAGCCGTACACGGACTATAATAAATACTGTTCCAGAAAATTACTCATAAAATCATATCAGTTTTAATGGCACTGATTAATAAAAACAAGGATGTTTTGATTATGTATTATAGATTAAATTTAAATAAATAAAAAACATACTTCATCCTAAAAGGACAAAATGTACAATAAAAATCTAAGATAAATAGCCGTTGTGAAGTCCTAAAATGATCCCTTAGGATTGGTCATCTTTGAAGTAGTTAGCAAGCTCGAAAAGAGTGGGCACCCCTGATTTAAGGTCATCTATAACGTAGTATGAGCTAAATATGAACATTGCTTTGTTCTGAAATCCAGAATCTAAGAACAAAGCCAGTTGTTACTAACTTAAAGCTCCTGTAGTAAGACGCTCGATCAACTGAAGTCCATTTGCTTTAAGCTAATCTCAGCATGCTAGCTCTAACGCTTTAAGCTAGTGTTAGCATGCTAGCTCTAACGCTTTAAGCTAGTGTTAGCATCCTAGCTCTAACTTAAAGTTAGTGTTAGCATGCTAGCTCTAACGCTTTAAGCTAGTGTTAGCATGCTAACTCTAACGCTTTAAGCTAGTGTTAGCATGCTAGCTCTAACGCTTTAAGCTAGTGTTAGCATGCTAACTCTAACGCTTTAAGCTAATGTTAGCATGCTAGCTCTAACGCTTTAAGCTAGTGTTAGCATGCTAGCTCTAACGCTTTAAGCTAGTGTTAGCATGCTAGCTCTAACTTTAAGTTAGTGTTAGCATGCTAGCTCTAACGCTTTAAGCTAGTGTTAGCATGCTAACTCTAACGCTTTAAGCTAGTGTTAGCATGCTAACTCTAACGCTTTAAGCTAGTGTTAGCATGTTAGCTCTAACGCTTTAAGCTAGTGTTAGAATGCTAACTCTAACGCTTTAAGCTAGTGTTAGCATGCTAGATCTAACGCTTTAAGCTAGTGTTAGCACGCTAGCTCTAACGCTTTAAGCTAGTGTTAGCATGCTAACTGTAACGCTTAAAGCTAGTGTTAGCATGCTAGCTCTAACGCTTTAAGCTAGTGTTAGCATGTTAACCATAATGCTTTAGACTAATGTTAGCATGCTAACTCTAATACTATAGTGTTAACATGTTAACTTTTAACACTTTAAACTAGTGAACTTCAGTCCATTTGCTTTTATCAGTTTATGGGGCAGATTTGTCACATCCAATATGGCGGATGTGTTGACGTCGCTGCTGGGACCAAAACGTTTGTTACGGTGATGCACGGGGTGATGACCTCACTACGCGATGCGCCGGACCGTTCACTTTTGGCTGGGGGGGCGGTTAGTTTAAGTCAAAATAAGAAAGTAATCAATTATTTCAAATTTTTGAGAAAAAATTTGTAAAATCCGGCAAATTTACATAATTCTGCGATTTCTGCACTTAGATGCTATTTAGGCTGTGAATATGAATTTGATAAACATACTTGTTTTGTTTTGACCACATTACTCCCAGCAGGTGGAGTCCCCACTGATTTTACTCCAGTTAAAGTAGCGTTAGTTTATAACAATATTTTTACCAAAACGTTACTCAAGTAAACGTAACTGAGCTTAATGGGACTAAAAAGTATTTTACCAGAATAACAACTGAGATTTGCTCCTATGATTTATTTTTTCTAATAATATCCCAAGTTGTGTAAAAATCAGCCAGAAGAGGGAAAGTCAGAGAAGAAGAAGCATTTTTGATGTCACACCACCGTCTGATATCTGCATAACTGCTGCCAGCTCTGTGCAGAAACCTTACATCTATAAATATCAGCATCTTGGGGAAGAGAAACATTGATTTTTACTCAACATGATTTGTCAGAAGTTAGTTTTTTTCTCTCTGTCTCTGATTTGCTGTCAACGCATGCTCTCATGGCGGAGGACATAAAAAACACGTCGTTCGGGAGCAAAAACAGACGATAGTTATTGTTGTGGATGCAAAACCCTCAGACAGAAACACGTGTCGCGCGAAAGCGACTCATTAAGGCGGCGCCGCCGCATCCTCTGGCCGTGTCACTGCCGATCGTCCTCTCTCTCAACGACGAGGCGTTTGCCACCACGAGGGCCGTCAGCGCCGCACTGTTGCTTCTTGCTGGTGTTGGCTGTGGGCTCGTGGAGTGAAGCGGCGGATAAAGTTCACGGCTGAATAATTGATGGAGTGCTGGATGGGTCACACGGCGGCGGGGAGGAGGAGGTGGAGGAGGAAGGCAAATGCCAGAGATGATCGCGGCGCTGGCGTCGGCCTGTGAGGGCTTGTTAGCAGCTATATCTGAATAGCTCTCCGTTACACACAGATATCCAGATAATAAGATCCGGGTAATGAACCTGGGTTATATAATAGCCCCATTCCACAGCTCAACTACGGAGGGTTTTTAATTTAGACCGGAGTAATAATGGTCGATTCGATCGGTGGAATAAGTAGAGGGAGCTTGGTCGTAATTGGAACAGGAGCTGCAGAAAGCAGAGCGCACCAAGAAGCCCAGCAATCGTCGTCATCATGGTTGATTCTGTGTCGTTTATTTCAATGTTGCAGTTTAGACACCAGGAGAAAACCAGGTCGGGAAACTTCTTCAACCACGTCAGCTAGGAAATCTGAGTCAGAGGCCGATAAACGCTCTGGAGGGGGGAAGCCTCAAATCATATTTCCATGTCAACTCAAATGTACAACAGCAAAGGTTAGGTTGGAGCCGTCGGACCTTCTTGGAAACCTAAAAGGCGGCGATCACAATTCCTCAGGCTGTTTGAAAACATCTAAAATATTTATTCTCCTGGGAGGGTTATTTTGTAGTGTTGTGGCTTTTGATGTAAGGCGCCATGACTTTTATTTTGTAGTGTTGTGGCTTTTGATTTAAGGCGCCATGACTTTTATTTTGTAGTGTTATGGCTTTTGATGTACGGCGCCATGACTTTTATTTTGTAGTGTTATGGCTTTTTTTTAACGTTGTGGCTTTTGATATAAGGCGCGGTAACTTTTATTTTGTAGTGTTGTGGCTTTTGTTTGCTGATACACTTCCGGGCCACTGTAGAGAACCACTGATGATGTCGTTAATACATAATTTCTGCTGCTCAATCTAAAATAATAATATTAATAATGCTTTCAATGCAAACATTTCCTGTACACTGTACAGAGACCTCATAAATATTTTCAGTTTCAATTATTCATGTTTAATGGCGACACAATAACCTGCAATCACGAAAATACTGAACACAATTTACGTTAATATGTTGCACACAGTAGACGGTACCTGAAACTGCGACTTTAAGGCTGCGGTCACTATTCCCTTATCTCGCCATGTCCATGTAAATAAGGAAGTGATTGGAAAGTGGATTCATTTCCAGAAGTCACTTTATGTGTTAAACGTTTATTCTGTGATGGTCTCCCCAAGGTGTAGGACATCGCTCCGGGCTTTTAAGCCAAAATCCTTAGTTTTAGATTTCTTGGTCGTTCATGTTACCATCAGACGTCTGTGTGGTTAACAACCATGAAACCACCAACGTAGACACAAGAAGGAAAGGAAAAAACCAAAAAACAGAAACCCGGCACCGCTCGCTTCCAAAGTCCTTTACCTCCAGATATACCACGTCTGGCTTATTCTGCTGCAAGATTATGACGCACGTCGATGAAGTAAAAGTCGGATAAAAAGCGCCATGAACGTTCAGACAAACTGATTTGATACTTGTAGACTTAGCACAAGTCTTTTTGTTTAGGTTGAGAAAAATAACAATTTTCTGTTCACTTTGTACACCAACAAAGCTTTGTTATACATGAAGATGCTGTTTCCTTCGGAGATGAGAATGCAAGAGTCTAAATGGATTACTAGTAGAAGCCAAGAGCAATCAGGTCAGAACATTTAAAGCAACAAGCAGTGAAGATGAGTGGGCAGGCTGGGTGGAAGGGGGACGAGCGTCAGGGAGATGTGTGGCCGAAGGATTGCTGCAGGATGGTTGCTCTGATGGACGATTGGTTGCCACCAACAAAAGGATAGGAGGCGAGCTGAAGATGTTGACATTTTTAGAATGAAGTTACCAGAAAAAGGAGCAAAAGAGGAACAAGAAGGCTCGTCAATGAAAAATTCACTGACAAATGTTGCAATTGTGAGTAATGTTAATGGATTATGGATCCTGCAATGGAGAAAATTGTGTTTGATAGAGAGAAAAAGGTCAAACAAACGTTTCAAACATGTAAAATATTGAGACCCAGCCGGCATCTCGATGCTGGGACTGCTGGGACTGGACCTCCTGTTAGGACTGTAGGTCAACTGCTCAGGAGGAGATTCAGAGCAAAGCTTATTATTTTATCAAAGTCTCTAATCATTTCCAATAAGGTTGGAAATAAATTGCTCGCTTTGTCACGAGTAACTTTTTTTTTAAAGAGAAGCTGGAGGAATCTGAAAACGTGTAAATAGAGTGAGAAAGCAGCTTATATTGCAGCTGTGCTGGATGGTTCCTCCCACAGGAAGCAGAAATCAGTCCTCTGTTTCTGTAGGAATAGACGCGAAACATAAAAACGGAACCACTTCAGAAAAGCTCTGCAGTTAGTCTGTTTTTATCGCACCGCTTACAAAAACAAGACAAATCAAAACCAGAAATATCTGCAGTTTTGCTGATGTCTAACTTTAAAACAAACCGGTTTCTAATTTTAGCGCAGGCCAGGAATAAAACGCAGCTGCGTGATCATTCAGTTGAAAACGAAGGGGCCCGGTGCCGAACGTGTTCACTGGCCACATTCAGAGACGTGAATAGAGGGTTGGAACAGCTTGAGCGCCGAGACGCCGACCCTCATTAACACCTCGCTGGCACACGGTCAGCGATGAGGGTCAAATAAACCCGGCCATGATCAACGCTGGGGACCATGTTTCTTTCTGAAACATTTCATCGAAGAGGCTGAAATATGAATCAGTGAAGGTATCAGATCAGATCCATCAATTTACAGCACAGATACATATTTAAAAGCTAAAAAGGTTGAATTTTCTGCAGAAATCTGTTCCTAACCTGACAGGAAAATGAAACCAGCCCCCCAGCAGCAGTAAAACTTCCATGAAGGATCTTTTGTTGCACTACAGACCGCCTCATGCAGCTCTCCATCACTCTTGTTTTTTGGTCAAACGCAGCCTGGAGGTGTGTTTTGGCTCACATTGCTGCTGAAAAAGTAATGAGGGCGCCATGAAGCTCCAAACAGGCAAGATGGTGTATCGCTGCGGGGCATCGTGGATTCATCGGTCCGGGTTTCCACTCGCCCTCTCCAGCTCCACTTCTCCTGCCTTCTTGGGTCGCATTGCAGGAGTTACAGTCAGCTTGTGTCACGCGGGCTCCAGCATCTGTTCAGATTGACATTTATCTGCTGCCAAACACTCCCAGTATCATCCAGTATAACCTGCTTTCAAGTAATTACCCCAAGAAGAAATCCTACCAGGCGACTTTGGTCCCTCCTCGTCCAGCCGCTTTGTTTTTCGTTCTGTATCAGAGCTTCGTCTAAAATATTGTAACCTGATCAAAAATGTTTAAAAAAATGTGGATTTTTGTGGATTTGGTCAAAAATCCATCAAGTTTCCTGTCATGGCGCGAACAGGTGTGCGTAAACCCGGTCTGGAAACTCAGATCTATGATTTTTATCATACGGAATCTGCTTTACAGATTTAATCCTTTTTTATTTTCTTAAACAGAAATTAAAAATTTAAGGAAAACGTTTTCAAAAACTACTGAATTCAAATGTGGAATAAATACAAACTGTTAAACATGCGTGACCCTTGAACTGCTCAGGGGGAAAAGATGTTACAAAAACAGAAATTTCGATGAAACAATAAAAATTAATTTGTTGCCCAATTCTAGCGTGAACTCAAAGCCAATTATTCCTGCCATTAAAGCCGGCAACGCTTTTAAAATCCATCCATCAATTATCTAAGAAATATTTTCTAAAAAGACAATTAAATATATAATGGAAAAACTATTTACAACAGATGCAAGGAGAGAAAATTTCAGCCAAAGGACAGAAAGTATTTAAAGTCCTAGAACTGTCATAATGCACAGAGCAGGATGTGAAGCACGGTGGTGGAGGGATGATGATATGGGCATGCCTCGGTGTCTGGCGTCGGTAATTCGATTGCTTAGCAAAATTCTGTCCTCAAGCTTTTCCTGAACCAACTCTCAGAGACGACAATGATCTCAAACACACCAGCAGACCGGCAACAAAGAAGCGTGCAGATGGAAATGAGCCAACGGTCTAGCCAAAGTCCACACCTCAACAGAAATGAGTAGAGCACTAAGAAATGTTTAAAAATGTCGATTATCTGAAGCAGCAAAATTTCTCTATAACAGGCGAAAATAAAATGAAACAATCATAGATGCTACAAGTGGTTCTAGAAAGTTTTTTTTTTTTTTTAATGATGATCTGTGATCTTCAGCGAGTTTCGTATTTTACTCGAGGTTAAAGTTAAGGAGGAATTAAAATCGAAAAGCGTCACATTTTAGCATAAAACTGTTAAATTCTGTTATACTTGGCCTAAAACCCTCTTAGTGCTGCCCTCTATGGGTTATGTGTGGGTACTGCAGTGGAAGCGTGGAACAATGTAAACTTTCTGAACGTTTTTTACAGCTTTGAACGTCGGCCCGTGTTAGCAATGTTGCGGCTAGCGTAACTGTAGACCCCCCCCCACCCCCGTCTCAATCCAGCTGATTAAACTTTAAAACGTCCTCGCCCCTAAAAACCAATCAGTGGTGAATCCCGCCCACTTATCGCACCTCCATACATGACCACGCCCCCAATCAATATTGGCGCCGCCCACTTTTCCTCAGACTGGTGCTTGGTTAGTGAGGAAAATCTCCTGAATGAGGGTCTGTACTAACTTTGAGCTATGAGTGCAGGGTGTCGGTTAAATTCCCCCCTTCGTAGAAACGAGATCCAAATTCGGCTCTGAGATTAATTTGAACATTAATTAACATTTAAATTTTTATTTCATATTTTGGGGTTTTCTTATATTTACAGATGGCGTCATTAGTCAGTAATCTGGATCACTGTTAAACTACATTTTGAAACAGGTGATTATTCACATGTTTTTGTACGTCAGCTGTGAGTGAATACATATATATATATATATATATATATATATATATATATATATATATATATATATATATATATATA
>JAVLVB010000082.1:1489173-1546547 GCA_032876305.1 Orestias chungarensis | reverse complement strand
CCAGCTCTGCTGCAGAGCATCAGTCGCATTACTTCCTCCGCTCCTGATAAACCGCCTCATCTCCTCCAGCAGCGGCGTTTTAAAGCGACTCTCCTCCTCCTGTCTCCTCCTTCTCTCTCCTCCTTCTCTCTCCTACTTCTGTCTCCTCCTTCTTCCCTTCTCGCTTGTCCGACCCGACGTCCTCTGCGCGGAGTCCGAACCGAACCGCCTCGTTTCTGTTTTTTATTATTATTAGTTCTTATTATTCTGCGCAGAACAAGGACGGAAAAACAAAAACGCGCATCTCAGTTTTTACGTTTTTTTTTGTTGTTGCTGATTTTTGGCGACCTTTAAAGATCAGAATCCGAGGATGCGCGGATCCGTCCGGAGATGAGCACCAGAACCCGGGGGCTCCTTCTAAGCTCTGGTTCGTTTGGACCCGACCCGGAGGAAGCGGCTCTGGCTCTGGACCGCGTCCTCATGCTGAGCTCCGCCGGATCCTAAGCTGGACCCGCGTGGCTCCTCCGGCCGCTCCGGACACGTGTTGACTTTCATCCCGGCTCGGTTCGGTTTCGCTCACCTTGACAGCATGCGCTCCTCTCTCATCCTCCTCCTGCTTCTCCTCCTCCGGCCTCGGCCGGCTGCAGGGAAGAAGAAGCTCTACATCGGAGCGCTGTTCCCGATGAGCGGCGGCTGGCCGGGCGGACAGGCGTGCATGCCGTCCGCGCAGATGGCGCTGGACCTGGTCAACAACCGGAGCGATATCCTGCCGGACTACGAGCTGGAGCTGATCCACTACGACAGCATGGTGAGTGTCAGAGGAGGAGGTGTCACGGGGGGTGGGGGGTGCAGCATCAGCATCAGCATCAGCATCTTCTCCTTCCTGCCTCCACATCTGTCTGTCCTGCTTTGTCCTGAGTTGTTCCTGCTCTGTTTCACCACATCTGCTGGAGTTTGGCTGAAGGGACTCAGATGTTCTTGTCCGCAGCTTTGAGAAAGACTGGAAGACCCAAAGAATGAGGAAAACAAGAAATTTAGGTAGATTAAAAACACAGATTAACTTTAGAACCACTACAGCCGCGTGGATCGTTGGTAAATGTGGGATGTTGTTCTCAGATCTCAGACACTTCCGTCTATCTTCATCTGACTTTCACATTCATCTCCAAAATCCTGGAACCGAGAAGTTAAATCTAAGCTCCTCACGGCCGAGTTAGCGAGTAGTTATGAAGTGGGAGTAGGCGCTTCACATTTTGGTGAAATAAAAACTGTTTAAGATATTTTTTCAGTTTACAAAGAGACGATATTTGACACTTTATTGAGCTTTTAATTATGAATCTGATATCAGGTCGAGGCAGAAAGAAAACGCTCCTTCAGCTGTGGTTCCAGGACAGGTTGACTTTAATCCGTCAGGTGGGGTCGTATTATGGTGTCAGTTTTAGGGTTCGTGCACACGCAGGAACAATCATGCACTGTTATGGAAATTTTCTACAGCTCTAAATCTTTAAATCCTCATATTTGTACTTTTGGACAATTTGATGATCTTCAAAAGAAACATAAAGAGAAGAATGAGTAGAAACATTAGTTGACGTTGAGGAGCTGGAGATGCAGGAACCCTGAGGTGGCCTTATTAAAGGTTGCCCCCCCACTGCTATGCCACCTGCTGGGTCCGGCCGCCCTAATTGAGTGAGCCCCCCTCCCGCT
Source organism: Orestias chungarensis (assembly GCA_032876305.1). NCBI lineage: Eukaryota > Metazoa > Chordata > Actinopteri > Cyprinodontiformes > Cyprinodontidae > Orestias > Orestias chungarensis. Next base: position 1,544,867 of record JAVLVB010000082.1, on the reverse strand, counting down.
TGTTGATCATCAATCATTAATCATGTTGGTATTTTAAAAATGTCACAGTTATCGACCCCCCCCCTTTTCCCAGCAGCCTCCATGTCCTTAATGAGAAGAACCTCATTATTTCTTTGGGTTTGGGTCTCGTTGCTGCGCTTCCTGTTTGATATTCTGAAAGTTTGAAGCTCTCTGTCGGCAGCAGAATGAGCGCAGATGCGTTAAAAAGCATCTCAACACTAACACCGCCCCCCGCCCCCCCTGCCCCTCCCTCTCCTGCTGCTCTGTAGAGGCTCGCTACCAATGATGCTGCGGGACGGATGCCTGGAGAGCTGCAGGCCGAGGCAGCAAACAGTTAACGGTGCCGGGAATGGTTAGAGATCTGCGACGAGCCCCGTCCTGATTGGTGCGCGCGGCTCTGCATTGGAATCCTGTTAAACAGGGGGGGGGTTCATGGTTGGCATGGCAACACTCTCAAAGCGAACGGCGTTAACAAACAAGGCTCCGGCTCTGTGACAATATGTGTGCAAATTCATTGCAGAGATGCTCAGAGATCCTGTTCCACCTTGTTCTGTCCAATCAAACGCTAGTGTGTGTGTGTGTGTGTGTGTGTGTGTGTGTGTGTGTGTGTGTGTGTGTGTGTGTGTGTTTTTGTGTGTGTGTGCGTGTGTGTGTGTGTGTGTGTGTGCGTGCGTGCGTGCGTGCGTGCGTGCGTGCGTGCGTGCGTGCGTGCGTGCGTGTGTGTGTTTCCTGACTAAGTGTGCAGCTCCAGATTGAGCTGCCATGAAAATAAAGACGAATCGTGTCTGAGATTTCAGAGGGATTGGAGAACATCCCTGATTCTAGAGCCTCTGGCTAACGGAGGGTTGCTGGTTTCTTCCCACAAGTTGACTTAAACTGAGGTGTGTGGGGGGGGGGTGGGGTCGGCTGATTCCCTGGACGTGTTTGGAGCTTTTCACCTTCAGGTTGCCTCTCACCTGGCGAGAGGAGATTAATTTGCTGCCATATTTGCGTTTCCTCACTTCTGTGTTTGATGGAGCAGCTTCTGTCTGTTTACCTGGATTCACCTTTTTTTGTTGTTTCACTCTTTGAAAGATGCATTAGTCTGGCTTGTTTGGTAGCAAACAGGAGTGGAAAGAAAACACGCCCACGCTGAGGCTTTTGTGACCATTAAAGGCCGCGAGTGTGGAGCTTGTTCGACATCATCCAATATTCATGAGGCTCTCACGCTTAATCCCAGCCCGTCCTCTTAAACGGATGCAGATACCCTCGTGGTCGCGGCTCGGTTCGCTTATTCTGGTGACAGCGTCTATTTACAGCCTCCTGTGATCCGAGCGCTCACGGGCGCCTGCGCTCGCTTCCACGCGGCCGTTGCCATGGATATATCAAAGCGGAGTCTTCAAACTTTGATCAATTATTAACAGTGATGATGAGTGAGACAGTGGGGGTGTAGGAAAACGGAGGAACAAGGTGCTTCCTTTACCCCCCGCCATGTTTGTGGGTTATTCAGGATTCATCGTTGCCTATCCACATTTTTGTCTCATCACACCGTCTCCATCTATTTATATGATTTGATTGTGAGCATAACTAAAGAAACTTTGGTTTGCAGTTCAGTTTCTGACATATTAGAAATTATATAGAAAATATATATAGAAAATAAACAGGATTTACATTTATGCATTTAGCAGACGCTTTTATCCAAACCAACATACAAAAAGCGGGTTTAACATTAAACTATGACTCAATTTACCTGCAATATGCTAGGAGAGGATTTAACATTAATGATGACACTCATTTACAGCATTTAGGTAACACAGAAGGCCCAAGTACCATACACTGAGTGCTAAATAATATCAGGGGTGTAATAAGTGCTTTTAGATCTTTCAGGGGTTTCAGGATCTTCAAGGATTTCTTGAAGGTGGAAAGAGAATCTGATGCTCTGATGCACGTAAGGTCGTTCCACCAGCAAGGAACCGCAAATGAGAAGAGTTTAGATTGACCTGCACGGGGTTTTGGTCGCGTTAGTTGCCGCCCCTTGGAGGAACGGAGCGGGCGGGCAGTGACGTAAGGCTTTAAGAGGGTGTTGAGGTAGATGGGCGTTGATCCATCAAACATTTTGTATGCCAGCATTAGTGATCTGAATTTGATGTGAGCAGCTAAGGGAACCCGATGGAGTTCAGTGTAAAGGGGTGTGACATGCGATCACTTTGGCTGGTTGAAAACCAAGCGAACTGCAGCATTCTGGATCATCTGTAGCGGTCTCACAGCACAGGCTGGAAGACCTGTTAGGAAGGCGTTGAAGTAGTCAAGGCGGGAAATGACCAAGGTCTGAACTAGGAGCTGTGTCTCATGTTGAATTCCTCATGTTGAATAGAGAGAAGCAACACGAAGGAACGACAGAGGCAACCTGATCCGCAAAGGTCCACTGATCATCGATCATGACGCCCAGGTTTCTTACAACCTTAGTGGGTGCCACAGATAGGGAGTCTAACCTGATGCTGATGTTGCGGTGAATACATTCCTTGGCTGGGATGACAAGCAGTTCAGTTTTGGAGAGGTTCAGTTGGAGGTGGTGATCTTTCATCGATGCAGATATGTCAGAAAGACTGGCTGAGATTCGCGTCGTTACTGAGAGGTCGTCTGGAGGAAAGGACAGATAGAGCTGGGTATCATCTGCATAGCAGTGATAGGAGAAGCCATGCGAATGGATGATTGGGCCCAGCGAAGTAATGTACATGGCAAAGAGAAGGGGTCCAACACTGAGCCTTGGGGCACCCCTGGAGTGAGGTGGTGTCGCGTCGATGTTTGACCTTGCCATGCCACCTTGAAGGATCATCCGGTGAGGTAGGATTCAAACCAGGAGTGTGCACTGCCCTCATTGCCCATGTCTGCCAGCTTGATAAGTAGGATGCTGTGGTTTACAGTATCAAATTCAGCTGAGAGGTCAAGTAGGATGAGAACTGTTGATTGGCCTGTCGCTTTGGCTTCTTTTAAGGATTCAGTTACTGACAGGAGTACCATTTCCGTGGAGTGATTAGATTTTAGAGTGGTTAGAATCAAGGAGGTCATGTTGGGAGAGAAGTTTCGTCACCTGCTTTGAGACAGCTCTTTTAATGTTTTAGATAGGAAAGGGAGGAGGGAGACCGGTCGGTAGTTCTCGACTTGGGTGAGGTCTAGGGAGGGTTTTTTTAAATAAGGGACTTTCCTGGGCTTGTTTGAAGGCGGTGGGGACTAATCCGGTAGATAATGAAGCATTGATAACGTGAGTGGCTGCTGTCACAACGGTTGGAGCTATGGCTTGTGTGGTGGGAATAGGATCCAGAGGGCAAGATGTAGGGCAGCTGCTTGTGAGAAGCTTTGATACCTCATCCTCTGTGAGAGGGGTAAATGAAGAAAAGGAAGCAGTGGGTTCAGCGGCGATCAGAAGAAGGACCGTTGAGGAAGGGTGACCTGTGGTCTGTGTAGATGGGTCTGAGAACTGACTGCTGAATTCATTCTGCATTTACTCTGATCTGTGTAGTTTTAGACGCTTGGTCATGTAAATGTTCATACTGCTGGTGTTTAGTTAAGTAAAGTAACCTCTGGACTGATCAAATCTGGGTTTTTGACTTCCTAGTGTAAAATCTAGACTGAACGTCTTCCTGGTTCAGTATCTGCTTGAAGGATAGTTCACACACATCAGCCTGGTTGAGCCAGGAGGCTTAGAAGGTTTTCCTGAACTGTTTGTTTTCTCCTGGTGCCACTAGCAGCCAAACAGACCCATAGCATGATGCTGCCTTCAAAAAGCTCCACAGGACAACGGTTCCCAGTTTTGACTCCTTCTGACAGCGTTCTGGTATATATGGCCAAGTAACTTAATCTAATAGGAAGGTCCTGGGTTTGAATTCTGGCTTTGGGTCTTTTTGCATCCAACTGTCCAAAAACATCATGTTAGGTTGTGTGTCTCAGTCTCACTACTGACCTATGATGGACTAGTGACCAGCCCACCTGCCACCCGCCTACTTCTTGCAAGGATAACCTAATGTAGAGGATAAGCGGTACTTTGATACAAACCCTTGAGGCCTCTAAACGACATTGCAAGAAGAAAGTGTTCAGAAATGACCCCAAACGACTTTATTAGCTAACTTGAATCTACAGTCTTAAATTTGACTGGGTTGGTTGAATTTTCACGTCGGTCTGGTGTGTAAATATGTGCAGTCCAGCTGTAACTGATCAGGAGTCAATACGCCATCGTGTTTGAAGTGCTAGAACATTAACGTCTTACTTGACCTGGTCTGATTAGAGAAAACTTATAAATTCTAAATAGGAATTGTAGTAGTAGTAGAAAAAGAACAGTTAGTTTAAATCAAATTTTTAAAAAATGAAACAGTTTCATGCTGAGTTGATGGAGACGTTTCAGCACTGAGGACAGTTCCTCTGTTAGGCTGCATCAACGTGTAAACATGGATGGCATCAGGTGTCATCTGGAGCTTCGCTCAGCTTGAGGTTGAAACGATGAAGACCCCAGAGAGAGCAGCGGGGGACAGAGCTTTCTTTTTATCACAGAGACTCTGAGCTGCTTATTTCAGCCCCGCGATTTTACCTGAGGCGAAATATTCAATGATCGAAGCGATGTTTACTGCATGTTAGATTTTATTTTGTGGGTTTTTTAGGAGAAACAAAAATCCTTAATTACTACGAAGGTTTCATTTATTGGCACCCACAACAAAATATGTAAGAATACTTCAAATGAATCCATATTTTAAGTTGAGAACTTTAAGACATTTGGTTTTCACTTGAACAAAATAATAATAATTAAAAAAACATTTCCAGGAAGATAAATAGTCAAAAATCATCTCAGTTGTTAAACGTCTTTATTCCCTTATGCATGTAAGTATTTTTTTATATCATCACAATAAAGGAAAAACAGTAAATAATATTATCAGTATTGACCGATTTTAGTAACATTTTTTGATGTTATCAATATGTAAGATCTAGTATTTAAAACCGTGCTGGTTTTAGGTCAAAATAATTTCAAAATAATCCCTTTTTTATTTCCATTCAGCCGTTTGTGTTTGGTTGTGTGCCGGTGATGTGGCTCGAGATGGTGGCGTGTTTAGGTGAAGCAGGTCTGGTGGTTTTATCACGGACAAATATCAGCGTTAACAATAACGCTCCAGTCAGTTAAGTTTAAAGTTCAAAACCCGCCTTCATCCCAGTCATCAAACAGGTCATCAAGATCAAAACGCTTCCTGTCTAATGAAACCCAAGAGATTGAATCGAGTCTTTTAAGCAGCTTTTTTGTAATATAAATTCTGTAAATCTGAGTCCAGAGATTGGTAGGTTTCACCTTTAAGGGGAGTTTGGGTTTCAGTGTTTTCTACTGGAGGGATGGAGCTGGATATGAGCTTCTAGGCAAATTGTGTGTTTTAGCAAATGTTTTAATCTACGCTGACAATTACTAAAAAGTCTTCAGCACAGAGAAACAGCAACCGGGATGTTTTGAGGGATCTGAACAGATTAATATACAAGTTGTTTATTTTAGAGAGACTCAAATTTGATAAATTTAGAATCATTACAGCCCAAGCAAAACATTAGTAATTTAAATGATTCTGGATTCCTGCTAATCAATTTCCCAAGGTCTTTAGTTTAACACCACCGTCTGGGTCTGGATCTTAGAGCTCTGACACCAGCTGTCGTGATTTTTTTCCGCTGAACTCTTGAGTTCCTTATTAGTGAAGAACGGTCTGATACAAACGATCATCACGGCAATATTATCAGACCTTCAGCGGAACATTTCAAAAGAGCATTGGGACGTCTTTGTCATGATCTGTGTTTTTGGTTCAGTTCGTTATGGTAGTCTTGTTTTTGTTTTTATTATCAATATTTATATTAAGCTATTGTTTTGTTTAGGTTATTTTCTAGTTTGATTGAGTTTTTGTTTTGTTTGTGTTCTCTAGTTTTTTCCTCTTTTCCTCCTTGTGTGTGCGTGTGTGTGTGTGTGTGTGTGTGTTTACGTATGTTTGTGTGTTCCCTCATCTGTTCTCAATCATCACTCACATCTGTTCTAAATCTTCCATTATCATCTTCTCCTCCACTCCAACCCCGATTCCTCTGTACTTAAGCCTCAGTCACTCTTTGTCTCACTGCTGGATCGTCTGTTCACCGCCCGTCTCTCTGCTCCATCTCCTGCCGTGTCCTTGTGAGCCATTTTCCCTTTTGCTCGCTGGTTCTCTGTGCTGGTTCTTTCCCCATCATAATTCTCCTCAGGTCCCGTCCTTTCATTTACTTTTGGTTTATTGTTCCTTTGAAGGCTCCGGTTTCCCCTTACGTCCTTCTTAGTTTGATTAGTTATTTCCGCAGAGTTTAGCTCCTTCGTCGTCTCTTGTTTTCCTCGTGTTTATTATTATTATTTATTCTTATTGTTTTTATTTTTCGTCCGTTAGTTTATTTCCCCTTCCCGTGTTCTTTCACTGGTTTGTTTATTTCGATTGGTTTGTGTATTCACGTTTATAGTCCCCGCGTCACGCTTCAGTACTCTGTTAATTACTTTAACTGTTCCGTTTCCGCTCGCCTTTGTTCCGGTTTTGTTCCGTTCATGATTCTTTCCCACAATAAATGATTATTCTCACTATTCCACCTCTTCTCGAGTCATTGATCGCATTGTGACAGTCCTGGTAAGACAGCCATGTAGATATGAGTGTTTCCTTCCACTAAACTTTCGACTGAAGGCACAATATTAGAAAATGTTGCGATGACAATATAAGTAAGAAAATATGCCTGTTGTCTTCGTTCCTTTTTCCTCTGTACTTCCGTCTGTGGGTGACCTTTAGCATTTATTGGAATGTCATTTGTGTTGAGATCATTTTGAGGTTTTTACAGGACATAACGTTTGTTGCTTTAGTTCAGAATAATCTACATTAACAGCGCCTGAACAAAACCATTGGGGATTATGAATGTATCCAATACCTAAACTTTCCTTTTTCACGTCATATTTTGAATATATTCTGTTATATTGAGCCTCACTTGGCTCAGCTGTAGGAACCAGGAAGACCAACCCTGGACATCTTCAGTGTGTTGAATCTACAAAGCTTCCTGATTGTTCCAGATTTGCCGTGGGACCAGCTGGCAGGTTTTCCAAGCGCAGAGCCAGCCGTTTGACTGGTCGGTTGCCAGGTCTGCGGGGTTTCAGGGAGGAAGTTGCGCCGGGCAGGACCCTCACTGGTGGCCTTGGAAGCTTTTTTATTTTTAATTTCTTTCTGTTACCGGTTGTTTCAGCGTTACGATTTGACCGTTTATTTTTGACATGACTGAGGCGTTTAGAAGCCTTTTAAGGGGAAATCTGTAGGCAGCTTATTGGGTTTGCCACCCAGTAAAATGGTTCGTCTGACTAATGTGAGTCATTATGTTTTCCCTACGAACATTCAGAAGTAATGACCGCGTTTTTTTTTGTTGAAATTGGAGCTCTGCAGCCAAGCATGTTGCTCCCACTCCATGTAAATAGTCTGCAGTTAATGTGTTTTTTACGCAGGGAAATTGTCTTGACTAAACATGTAGAGGGCTAATGGCTGTTTGTCTTGCTTTGGATATTTTAATAACCTCTACAGGACCAGAAGCCGCACTTCTTGATTAAACTCTCATTTCTACATGTTATAATCAGCGAGTCATTTGGAATGCTGATTAAAACAAGCTGCTATTAAAACCTGTAATCTTCTATGGTGCTGATAGATTGATTAAATAATTTGAAGATAATTGGCCAAGTCGACGGAGCTCTGCCCATCAGCGGGAAGTTAAGACTCTAAAACAAGCTCCTCCTCAGCGTGCAGCCTGCCCCGCAGAACACAAACAACCTTGGGGAGGAAAAAAGCTCTGGTGTCGATCCGCACACTCCTCCGTGAAGATAATGCTTCTGAGAAAGTAAGCTGTGTGTCGAGGACAGGCTGCAGGCGTGCCTCCCGCTGGTTTCACTTAGTAAACCCGAAAGAGGAGAGAGGAAATCATTGGAATCAGCTGGAGTGCCGATTGAGCGGGAGAAACTCTCAGCTCCAACTTTACATAAACATCCGTACTAATATTAATGCTCTTATCTGAGTGAATAAATATAGACTCACAAGTTTCACTGTTTCACAACTAATCAGTTGAAGGAAGTTGATGTTGGTGAGGATCGCAGCGACTTTAAGACTGTCTCTTCTTACCATCTGTTGTGCTCATCAAGAGGAAACTTTTAGTGCTAATTACAAAAACTAAATAGAGAGGTGCCTTAACTCCCACCAAGACATTATTTATATCCAGATCTGAATGCTATGCTTGGCTTCTGGAGCGGCTTTAATCCTCTAACGCTCCCACTGTCTGCTGAGGTGCGCTTTAGCATGCAGAGACCTGCAGCACCGAGTTAAGCTTATTTTAACCATCAAACTACACCACTGAGCATCAAGTGTCTTTAAAGTGTTGAAATGCAAAAATAGGAATCAGAACATACAGTGGCCTGGAAGTGTCACAGCAAACAAAAGCCACAACGCTACAAAACCAAAAGCTAAAAACTAAAAACTAAAAGTCACTGCGCCTTAAATCAAAAGCCGCAACACTATAAAACAAAATCCACAATGCTACGGAATAAAATTAGCAAGGCCCTTAAACAAAAGCTTCAGCACTACAACATAATCCACACCACAAAACAATTCAGCACACAGGAAGTTAGCGGCAGCGTTAGCCCCGGCGAACGTTGCAGCCACAGAAGTGACGTCACAGGAAGTAGGTCTATTACGAGATCTATTGCTTCCTCGAACATTCAAAAACTCTCACATCACAGCCGTTAACAACCTCTACAACTAATGAACATCTGATTTTTGGAAATTAAAAAGCTAATCTGCTGTTGCTGTTCATAAGCATGATAACACTGCTTACTCTGTATGAGGGGATGTGAATGATGACGGCTGGTGTCGTTTTTATTGATGCCACAGATCTTGGCATCCTCGTCTCTCGACTGGATTGCTGTGTTGACGTCAACGACACTGGAGTACAGTCCTTTTTCAAATCTGTACTAATCTCTGGGCGTCGTCAGTTCATCGTTACGCAGATTTATTCCTCAGTAAAACATAAATCTTTGACTCCTCTAAATGGTTTATTAGATAGTTTCGGATTAACCGTTCTTAATTAAAGGTACAAAAACAGCTAAAAGGGATAATTGGGTTTGGTCCCTGAGGCTTAACCTAGCTGGGAATTTTAGGGATTTATAAGAAAAATAATATTAATTATAAAATACTATAAAGAAAATCATACAAGGTTTAATTTCCTGTTTCACAATAATAAATAAGAAAATCTTGTATTTTAGTAATCCTTCGATTCAAAGATCCATCCTCAAAATAAATTAGATATTTTGAACATTGCTTTATAATACTAGTTTTCGCTTGTTTACACAGCTAAAATTAGAAACAAACGTTTCCAATTTTGGTAACATTTTGTTTTATTTTAATTTCTCATATAATTAAGAAATTACTCATTTATGTTTTTGGACAAGTGAAGATTATTTACTGAGTTTAAAGATAAAATTTAAGTCAAGCTTCCATGAGCGTCTAAATGTTGCCAATAAGGGTTTATATCAATATTTTATTATTACTGCTGAACATAAAAACAGTATTTTTTATTTTCTGCCTTCAGTAATTTCTTTTTCTTTTTAAGAGAAGAGAAAGGATTTTTCACACTTTTCTGTTTTCATTGATAACTATTGAAGTTGCTGCTGGAGTTGAAGAGTCTCCATCTCATTCAGCTTGATGTGTTGCGATGAACTCCACTTCTATCCTCACAAGGTTTTTCATGCGAGCATCGTTATCACAACTCGCCATATACAGACATGAATTCAGGCTGATCATTGAAACCACTTGTGCTTAAATAAAAAATGAAAGCCAGATCGCGCAGATGTTTTGGCTTTTTCCTCTCGGGAGACATCAACTCCTCCATCCTGACGTTCGGTGGATGATCCGAACTATAATCAAATTCACTGTCACGACTCCACTTTCCCAATCAGCTCCTATGAAATGAGGATTTTCAAATAATAAGCAGCTGCATCAAAAATATTAATATATAAAAAAATTATTTTATCACATAAAACAATTTTCTTTCCTTGACTTAGCAGCACATTTGTTAGTTATGTTGCTCTGGCTGACTGAAAGTGAAAAGGATGCATGTTGGTAACAAAGGTTTTCACACCCCAACGACCGTCAGATTTGCTCAGGTTACATCCAGAGGTGGAAGAAAAACCTCATATTTTTCGAGTTTCTGGTGCAAATATTTCAATACACTTGAAATACGGCGAAAGTAGATAATACGAAACCTTTCATTAAGATATAAGGGCTCGTTTTAAAGGCTTAATACCTCAAATTCTTATTTAATATTATTTTTAATCTGCAAATTGAAGTAGTGCTGTAATGTACCACTTCTTATGAATATTCATTCATATGCTAACCTAATTCTGTCTTGTTTCAAGTTTGGACTTTGCATTAGAAACTATATTTATATATATATATATAAATATAAAATTCTGTTTTATATATAAGATCTGTTGATTTTGCTGCGAAAACAGTAAAACCTCAGATTAATCTGTTTGGTTGGAGAACGTCTCTACTGTTTGTGTATGTTGGATTTAGCTCTGGACTTTAACTAGGCCGTTCCAACACATACACCCTAATACCTCAGGTGAACCGGCACCCGTCTGCAGCCTCTAGCAGTTTTTTTTTTTTTTTAACTCTACATCATGATGCTGCCACCACCATGTTTCACAGTCGGAATAACTTGATGTCACAGAACGCGACTCGTCGGACCTTTTACAGATTTTTCTTTTGGTGTCTCCTAAATGGCTTGTGATTAAATTAAAGCAACACTAAGTAACTTTTCAACCTCCATAAAATAATTTTTCATAACTTTTGTGATCATACGTCGACTTACAGCTCATTGAATGACGCCTCTGTCATGGCCCGATGGGGTCTGTATCACTTTAACCAGCATTAAGCAACTCTGAGGAGGGTGGCAGGAACCCTTCTACACTAAACAACTACAAATATTCTGACTGCTTTACTGCATACGTCACTTCCCCTGTTTCTTATCTCCAACATCATCATCTGACATTGTTTCACCACAATTAGATTCATCACCTCATCACTATTCATCCTTCACACAGACACTGGAAACAGAAATGTACTTTAATCCACCTGATCAGGATTTTACCACGCTATGCACTGGTGCTCATGCTTCATTCACTACCACTTTTGTCCACAGTGGGGCGACAAAATCATACAAAAATTGAAACTTTATTAGCGTTGCTTTAAAGTTTAGTCATCTTTTGGTTTTCGTTCAGCTACAACTTTCTTTTTTCTACTAAAAGTCAGATCTGTGGAGCTCACGACGATTTGTCTTCTCAAAAAGAATCTGACACCTGGGCTGTGGATCTCTGCATTATTATTAATTTGATTTTATTTGTAAAGAAATGATTGATTTAGTGGGCCAGAGCGCAGAAAACAATGATGAGTCGCGGCTCACATGCGATTTTCTCCGACTTCGATAGATGTGAGGTTTTATTTCGGTGGGAGCTAAGCGGCAACTTAACAGCAGTCAGACAGGAAGAGGGAGGCGGTGTCGAAGCAAAGCAAGTCGGTTTAGTGAAAAATACAAATGTTGAAACACTGGTGTTATTCCTGAAGGTCTCTGTAATTACAGCCTGTTGTGGAACACCTGGATTAAGTAGATGGCCCTTTAATTTTTAGTTTTTATTCTTTAAATTGAATTGAATTTAAAGAAGACAAACTGAGCAGAGATGGGCCCTAAATTGGGAGCTGATTCTCTTTAATGGAGCTCAGAATCATCTAATTGCTTGTCGGCTCCTTGACTCCCGTCAGCGGTGATGAAATGCAGCTCGGCAGTTAATGAAAAACCCCGTCACTGAATACCAATCCCAGCAGCCAGTCGGGGGGGTGGGGAGCCTTCCAGGGGCCCTTATTTGGGCTTTTACATCGGAGGTCATGTGACTGGATGTGACATCCATCCAAAGTGGATTTTTCAGGCCGAGCCTTCTCTGTGGAGCTGAATCCTGAGAAGTGTCAGGCATGTTTATCCGTGTCTCCGGCCTGTCAGTGGATGTGGCGCCGATGCATCATCCCACGGCGTTTTTCTGTCCTAATCGACGTCACGGAGGGTTTAAATGTGCGTGACGGCGGCCGATGAGCCCGACCAGGTCACCTTTGTCTGCTGTGTCTGGATGCTGATCGTGGCTTTAATTAAAGACTCTTGTTGTCAAATTTCTCCCTCATTTTATTTCTTATTTTTACATTTTTATCACCTCATTTGTGGGTCTAGTATCTCTTTATTTTTCATGTGGCACTGCTACAGCTTCACCCTGTTGTTTCTCATTCTGCTTCTTCGTTGCTCCTCGTTTTTATCCCTCTTTCCAATCTCTCTCTCCGTCAGTGTTTGCTATCCTCCATCTCCTTTTCCATCTTGGCCTAATCTAAATCTAATTTCTCCTTCAGTCCATTAAGCTCTCTGCTGTTTGGTTCCTTGCAGTGTGACCCGGGAGAAGCCACCAAGCTGCTGTACGACCTTCTGTACACCGAGCCCATCAAGATCGTCCTCTTGCCCGGCTGCAGCGGCGTCTCCACGCTCGTGGCTGAAGCTGCTCGGATGTGGAACCTCATAGTGGTGGGTGTCTGCAGAGGCTTTATGTTTGAAGTGTCACAGTTTCAGTTAAACAGCTCCACCCTGATCACCTGGCTGGATAAATACGTGGAAAGTTGATTTAATCCTGCAAATTCATTGTCAAGAACAATGTTTGTGTGGATTCTGTCATGTTTTGGACCACAAAGGAGCTTCCACTGCAGATTTTCAGAACCGATTAATACCAATATGTCAGTTGTCATAGAAAATGGACAACAGCATCACGCACCCTCCCCCGTGCTTAACAGTCAAGTCTCCAGGTAGAAAAAAAAAAACGTTTTCTAAAACATTTGCAGATAAACTACAAACTTGCCATGTCGCTGTAGGATTGTTGCATTTTTGTGAAAACATACTTCTGTAATATTTGTCTTAAAGCAGTCCTAGTGCTTCCCTCTATGGGTTAAACTGGTGCTACTGCACGCAAATTTCTCTGTACCAAGCAGCAACATGTCTTTGTCTCAGTGCCGCCCGACAGGACGTGTCCCCATCATCCCCACGTTAGGCCACGCCCTTCCGTGTCTCACCTCCCACCTGATGGGACTTTTTGAAGTTTAGCTTTTGGGAGATTATGCTTTCACAGGACGGGAGGTTCCTGTTTAACACGCCGCTCATGTTTACCTTTGTGGTGGTAGGACAGAAACAACTTTACCAGGGCGTGGCTTCCATACGCCCAGTTGAGCCAAACGGCAGCATTTCTTTCTCTATAACATATTTCCTGAAGAACCTTTGACTTTATTTTTTGTGGTTTCTTGCGTCTGAGGTGATTCATTTAAGTTCTGTTCTCTGACACGTAGAGAGAACTCCTCCCCCTGCAGGACAGTTGAACATTTAGAGGCTTCTAATGCGAATTTACAAGCTTATCAGCAACAAAACCATAGCCAATAATTCACGGCGACTAAACTTTATTACTTGTGTTAGTTTATAATGGAAAGTTCTCACTGGAACCAGTTACACCGAAGCAACTTTTAAAAGGGGGAGGAGAGAAGAGAGCGTGGAGCTGTGGGTGTTTTCCAGATGCTTTAAAACCCTAAAGTAACACAAGTGTTAGTAGTTAATCTGGCTGAAGCGAGCAGATTAATTTCGATTTACACTAAATTATAATGTTAAATAAAAATTCTCTCAAACTGATACTCTTTTCAATCCTAATCTGATGAGGGTTTCCATTAGGGCGGGCGTAGCCTCGCACTAACCCTCGATGTGACTGCGGTCACTCACTAAAACGCTAACAGTGCGTCTAATGCTTCCACGTCCTTCTGTTTGAGCCGAGAATAAGTATGAGAATGTCACACTCGAGAAGACGTGTCTCGACTGTATGCAGTTGAGATGCTGATTGGCTCAACTGAGCCCCTGAAGTAAGGCGCCATTTTCAGCATCTTTGTTAAAACGAGGTTTCTATCGAAGTAACTATTTGAGACGGGTTGGATGCTTCAGTACTATGGAGTAAGATCGCTGTCAAAAGGTGTGTGCACAATTCTAACATTCGTATGTCTGAGTCTGAGAGTATGAATCTAAAATCTGTGAGTGTAAAGTCTTATAAACACAACTAATTTCTACGTCTATTAATTGTTACGATCGTGGATTGATTGCTCTGCCCCGTGACGTAACAATTTTTTACTCGGACCCACAGACTTGAATTTGTGTCCACAGAAAAGAGGTTAGTAGACGTAGAAATTAGTTGTATTTATAAGACTTTACACTCACAGCTTTTAGATTCATACTCACATAAAAACAAGAGTTTTGGGTATAAGAACTTTATTGACACAAAAACACGAATATGAATGTTAGAGGTGTGCACACACCTTTTTGACAGCGATCTTACTCCATACAGTAACTGCCTGATAACGCAGTGAGTGGTTGCATTGCTAACGATGTTCCTAGCTGCCTGTTCTGCCTGCGGACCAAATGAGACGCTTCCCTCTGTCACAGTTCAAACTGTAATTCTCTCTCTAAGTGTAGCTTTGCATCAAATTTCTAACATGATGACAGTTAGTATGGTTTTGACTGTAAATGTAGGTTTTTGCTTCTGGTTGGTTCAGATTGAGGTCAATTTCATATTATTGCTATAGTTTTTTAATTGTTTTATTTGTTTTCTTTGCAAATGTTCACGCTAATCTGCTAATGATCCAACAGTTAGGCTCTCAGTTGTGTTGTATTTTTATTTTTATTTTTTTACTATTGCTACACAGGGTTTGTCATATTTTAGTTGATTAGTATTGCTGTAAAGGTTTTGCCAGACCCGTAGTTTCAGTTACAGTTTCTTCCTTTATTCTTTTTGTTGTACATTTAAATTCAGTTTCCTTAGATTAGTTAGATTAACCTTCTCTCTTAAATTTATTTACTTTTTCAAGGTCTTTACAAGAAATATCATTTATACCCAATATTAAAACATTCATGTAGACCCTACTTATCAAATTGTGTATCCAGTTCAGGTTATTATCTGTAATAAGTGTTTGATTTAGAGAAACCCAGCACTGACTTGCGTCATCCTCTCCTCCTGGACCAGCGTGCAGCGCCAGCAGACAACTGCTTGTGTTGAGTTTCGTTCCTGTTGTGTTAAAGGCTCAGACGGACTGATGCAGACGCACTTCCTTCGTTAGATTAAAACAAAATCCTAACAGCAAGAGAAGGACAGCGCCGAGCTGCTGAAGGTGTCTCAGCTAAACAGAGCGGCCGGCCAGGTGTAGTTTCTAATAGCAACGAATACGAATTAGATAGCAGGACAAAAGAGTCGCAGAGTACACAGAATAGTTCAGATTGTGTAGAGTGAAGGAAGTAGAACCTAAAAAAACCTTAAAACCAGACCGGCGTCTTCCTGAGGAGAGGAGCCTGGTAACTAAAAGGTCTGCCTCTCGTTTTATGGTGTATTAACATCCTCAGCATCACTGTTGTTTATTGCTCCCTGTTTCTAATCAGCCACCTGTCAGTAATCACGCGCCTCCGTCTTTAAACTCTCCGTTTCCTGCTGGCTTCTTCGCGGCCCTGCAGGGTTTTTACCCTTGACTTCTTCATCACTTGTTTTCATTTCTTTTCAATACTTTCATTATCATCGCCAACCGCTCCTGAACACGCTCCTGATGGGTCGATGCTGTATATATTTATTTACTAATACATTCTTACTTTTGAAAAAGAGGACTTTGATACAAACATGTGAAGTTAATTCAAATAAATCGAGTCAACTTTAGGTACATTTTAAACAAAATAAATAATCAAAAACAATGAAAGTAGAGAGACACAATAGAACAGGAATGTTATATTGTGTCTCATTTAAATTAAGACTTTATAGATGCTTGGATTGAAGAAGTTACACCATTTTCATCCGTTTGGGACAAACGATCGCTGACCTGAGCTGAGCTGAATGAAATTTAATCGATGGCATCATATATGGAGGCTACAGACATCAGCGCTGTAGTCCCCGCTTCAACTCCCAGACCCAGGGCCATTTGCTGTCTTCCCTTCTCTCGCTGTTCTGTCTTCTGTCCGGCCGCTGGTAAATAAAACCAATTAAACTACACAGAGTTGCTTGGGTTGGACTGTTCAGCTCATATTTCCAGGATTTGTCTTCATGAAACCTCGACTGTTTAAATTGGTCTTAGTTTGTTTCCCACTAATTGCTCTTAAATCCACCGTTCAATGTCGCGGCCGCTGATCGATCTGAACGGGCTCCTTAATTAGTGGTGAGGCTCCTTTGTGCTCTGCAGACGGCTGCACTTCTGCTGGGAAGGAAAAACCAAACGCTTAGCCTCAAACAACGACATAGTGGTCGATAGGTTTCTCCCAACATGTCTCAGATCTGTAGTTTAGGAAGATCTCTGCGCTGTTTTTTCTTTGTCTGAGGTTCAGCTTGTCTCTTCCCTCCTGATGCATCGTCACCGTCACTCCCAGCACTCGGCTCGCTATCTTTGTCCCGTAATTGACGTTTCACGGAGAGATGAGTCACTGAGAACAATCAGCTGGAGTGCTTGGCTTCTGCCCTCTCTCTCTCGTCTCTGGTCTTTCTCTTGTTCCCCATCATTAAAACTCTCTCCCGCTTTTTGACTCTTCGTCGTCGGTTTCTCGCTGCCTTGAGCCGGTCTCCTCTTTGTCAGCCGTCTCTCCCCTCTTCCTTCATCCTCCGCCGTCTCTTTTTTAACCCCGCTCTTCATTTCCGGCTCTGCTCGAGTGGCAGATTCTCCCCACAGAGAAGCGGGACCCGTCTGTCTTTGCTACAAGCCGCCACCGGCAGAACACTCTCAATTATTCCTGCAGAGCCTCATCAGAGCAGCTGGAAAGGCAAGAAGCGCCCTCATCTCTGGACGCTGATCAAGGAGGCCTTCTCCTGGCACCTTGTTGACTCTGATCAACTCTGATCCCATGAGCTGAAAAAGACAGATTTTGTTTTTGGACGGGCAACTTTCTATATTTAAATGTTTCCAGTAGGAAGGGGTACACCGGATTATTTCAGTTTCCGTCATGAATTAAAGTGTTCCGCTCTTCCAGGATCGACCCCAAAGAACCTCCTGATTGACTTGAAAGCGACTGGAACATATTTCCTCTCCAGCTCCTTTTCCTATTCAAAATGTTGAACCCGCGCCGGCTCCCGGGCTGCTTAGCAGCTTTAGCGCTGCTGGAATCATGGCGCTCCCCAGATAATTCATCGTAATGACTTTAATGTTCCCCCGAGTCATCCTCTGCTGCTCAAACTCCAGAGTTCGTGCTGACAAATGCGCCAAAAACTGACAGCCAGTTCTTTCCCCGCGTCAGAGGCTTTATCCCCCTAAGATAACCAGAGTAAAGAACAAAAAATGATTCCTAGCTGTTTAAACAGTGAGCAGGACGTGAAAGTGTGGTAGGTCTGTCCTGGGTGCGTCCATAAGCGACGGCCGGTCCCCGACTCGCCTGTGAATGTGTTAAAGTCCCTCGTTAGACACGACAGGCGCAGGTTTTCCCCTCAGATTCGCTTTCTTCATTTTGGAGAAGACAGACTTAAAAAAAATAAAATAAATGTGTAGGAGTAAAACAAGACGGTGGAGCTGTGTTAGCATTGTTGCTTAGCAACAAGACGGTCGTGGTTGTTTTCGAATCTTGACCCCGGGGGGTTTTATACAAAATCATTTTGTTTTTACAGATAAACGGGGAAAGTATGAAAGGAAACACCCGCAGGAGACTAGTCTTCTCAGAGAGGATCTGCTGCTGCTCATAGATCCACGGATTAAATCTTTTTAGCGCCGCGTCTTCACAGAGGACGGCTGTGGAGGTTCCTGAACCGTCACTGGGGCCTCACCTCTGGCTGTTTTAACTCACAAAAGGCGGCAGAATAGTTCTGGAGAGAGTTTGAGGACATCTCAACCTCATTTACAGTCCCGTCTTAGTTTCATCTTTGATCTAAAGTAGATGGAAACTAGCTACAATATCAGGGAGGTGCCGTCACATTAAAGACTAAAGGACAGGGGGCGCTGCAGCCTGAATCAGGAAACCTTGAGAATATGAGAAATTAAAAATGATGTCTAACCTAAACCTTCAGATTAGGGCTGAACGATCAATCGTTTTCAACTGAACTGCATGCGTCTGTCGTTTGAGTCCCGTACCGGGAAGCAAACTGTTGCACAGTCTACGTTAGCTCTACGTTACCCGCCTTGGAAGATATATGGCTACTCAAACATGTTTCTATACTCCTATATGTCAATGTGTTGAAGTAATTTTAGTTCAAAGTTGTGCTGGTGCTTCAACTTTTTGTGTGTCTGAGCTAAAACAATGAACAGCAGCCTGTGTAGCACCAGCGCTAGCAGCTAAAAAAAGTTAGCATAGAGCCCTGGGCCATTCTTGCATTATCATAGACGAAATTATTGTAACTTGATTTCAGGAAAATAAATCAGGATTGAAATCGAAAAACCGCAATCTCTGCCGGAAAAATCACGATTTCCATTTTTCCTTAAAGTCGTTGGGGTCCACTATCTCAGACGGATAAAATCATGGCAGCCACGTACCTCCATCACACTGATGGAGGAGAAATGTCTCAGGTGAACGTTTGACGAGAGCCTATGTGATATGAGCATCAGAGAAATCCAGTTTCATGAATCAGATATGCGCTTACTTCTTAGTTTCATCATACATGAATACATACATATATTTTTCAGTTTTATTGGTTTTCCTCCAGCTCCAGCAGGTCAGCATTCACATGCATTGATTTGTTTCAGGTTTTCTGACGAATGTGTGGCGGTTAACAGCCGAGCCCCTTTGTGTCTCTTGGTGGATCCCGTCCAGTGAAAAGCGTAAACCCAGATTTATTAGCCCCTTGTTAACGCCACATTTGATTTATTTATGTATTTTTACACATGTGTTTTTCCTGTCCATGCAGCTTTCCCAGACAAACAAGAAGAACATAAAACGGCTCTGTTTCATAAATATGAATCTTCCATCGATTAAAGGTTTAAGTGGGTAATAATCAGCCTTATTTGTTTGTTGAGGTGTAATTTAAACAGCATTACACGCTGGATGGTTTTCAGGATATTTTCTCCTCCCGGCTGAAGCTGTTTCCCTCAGATATATTTCCTCTCTTCCTCCACATCCGTTGTTTCCTCGTCTTTAATTCTATCCCATCGATTCCTTCGTCTACCTGCCTCTGCGCTCTGGGATTTGTTTCTTCGGGGAGCCCACATTGTACAAGACATCTGACATCCATCACGGAGCCCCCTCTCGCTCCCCGGTGGTTAAAAACCAGTGGGTGTGTGGTTGATGGGGCCGAGCCTCAGAGGCCGAAGCCATTTCGCTCCGCAACGGTTCCCTGAACAGCAGGTTTCCTGGTTTTAAAGAAAGACCTGTCAGGGATTTTATTCCCAGTCGCTGCTGTGAAGGCGTTTGATGGAAGGGCCGCCGTCGGCGTTGCTTTTTTACTGACATCTCCGAGCGTCTCTCCTCAAAGCTGCTTCTGGAGAGTCAAGTCCTTCAAAAAAAATATTTTTTAAATTTGCTCTGTCTCTAATAAAATGACGTGTCATGTCAGTTTTGAGGTGATATGTGCATGAAAAAAAACAAACCTCCAGGAAATGTTTTGTTTCAATCACAGTTACAAACTTTATTTTGTTACTTTTTGTTAACTACAGATGCTAAATCGATAAGGTGTTTCGACACTGATTAGAGTGCTTAAATTTGCTAAAACTTATGTTTACGAGTAGTTTTACTGCAATGTAATTATTATTTGTATACTATTACGACGTTTTGACACTCTTATCTGAATACAATTTCTGGATACTCACCGCACTACACCAGACAAACCCACATTTCATGTTAAACTGAGACCTACTGTACTAATATTTATTCATACCACCAACTTCTCTACTGCTGAATTGCTACTGTAGCATTTGCTTTGAGATACTATAAACAGTACAGATGCACTGATTGTAAAATTCTAGGCCGATACGACGTTTTTTTTGTAATTTATTCTATATTTGATGCCAAAAAGCTCTT
Organism: Orestias chungarensis; assembly: GCA_032876305.1. Lineage (NCBI taxonomy): Eukaryota > Metazoa > Chordata > Actinopteri > Cyprinodontiformes > Cyprinodontidae > Orestias > Orestias chungarensis. The sequence continues at coordinate 1,524,764 of JAVLVB010000082.1, read as the reverse complement.
TTCAGTTCAGTTTCATCATACAAATATTTAATGAGTACAAATGCACACACCTTTCAATTAGGAAAGAGTAAATATGGCGGCGTAATCATGCCAAAACGGTGAGGCGCAAGTAACGCTCTACGCGAGCCTAACAACACGATCGAACGCACGCACACGTTTTATTCCGGCGCCATAAGTAAAAAACACCACGGCGGCGGCGTGTTTGATGAGAGCGCATCATGTCGACTGGCCAACAAACGGCTGCATGAGGGATTGCTGTAAAGTCAACGACAACACAAGCCATTGTTTCTGCCTGCTGATTCCAGAGGAGTGAATGCTGCAAGTCAATGACTCGATGCAATCTGCTGGGGTTCCTTAGATTGGAAACTTTTTCAAATTGATTTGTTAGAATGTATCCTTGATTTTAATTGATTTTTTGTAAAGTGCCTTGAGACGACCCCTGTTGTAAATTGGCGCTATATAAATAAACTGATTCTTGATTCTTGATTCTTGATGTGAGGAGCTTGGACCTCGAAACGGCTCCACATCCATCGTCTGAACTAGTTTCTGATTTTGAGCAAAGAGACGTTAAACAGGAAGAAGTTTTATGCAAAGAGATCAACAGAGTTGTGTTGGAATAACACCCCTAACTTATTAAACCATCTGAATAAACACCACAGTCATAAATACGAGGGATGCATGAAGGCTAACGCTATCGTTAAATCACAAAATCCCCGTCCGTGTCCAGCATCAACCCAGACAACAATTTTCATTGAAGTTGCACTTTGAGATTTCTCTCTGCAATAACATGTTCAATCAGTACTTTTAAATTTGAAAATATCGGTTACTTATTTGTTGTTTCATTATTTATCACCTATTTTAATTTAAAGTTTCCTTTTTTACAAAAAATTGTTGCCACATGGTTATGGCTGGTGCTATAAAAATACGTTTTTTCCAGAAACAACGAATAATCGTGATTACAATGTTGATCAGAAATAACCCGATTATTATTTTAGTTGTAATCGTGCAGCCCTACTGCCTATTGTTGCAGATGGTGGTTAACCTGCCAAACATCGGCTGATGCATCGGTTCGCTTTATCTCAAAAGTGGACCAGAAGTGAACGTGTCGCGCTGTTTCCAAGCACCGTATCAATGTGATCACTTCCAAAGTGTCTGACTGTCTAGATCCGTTCTGAACGTCTCTCTTCTCGTCCTTTTCTCCCCCCCCAGCTGTCCTACGGCTCCAGCTCTCCAGCTCTGTCCAACCGCCAGCGCTTCCCCACCTTCTTCCGCACGCACCCCTCGGCCACCCTCCACAACCCCACCAGGGTGCGGCTCTTCAGGAAGTGGAACTGGTCGCGCATCGCCACCATCCAGCAGACCACCGAAGTCTTCACCTCGGTCGGTGCCTCGCCTTGCCTCCTGTCTTTGTTTGACCATCGGTCTCCTGATTGTCTCCCCCCCCTCGCTGTGTTCGTTTATTAGCTCTTTCTTTTCTGTTCTGCGGCTCCGACACCCTCAGTCGATTCCTGCTGGTGACTGATGAGGGTTTTCGTTTTTGCTGTATCGGTTGTGAGGAATATCGATCAGGCGATACATCCTCGTCAGGCGCTCCGCTCCATGCAGCGTCACCTGGGCCGTTCCCTTTAATGGAAGTTAATGAATCTGCCCCTGCCTCTCTCATCTTGCCTCCTACTTTTCTGATTTCCAGCCGCCGTCTAAGAGAAACAATGTTGTTTATCTCACATGCACTCATCCCCTGCTGTATACTTCCAATATACACTCCAGGTTGTGTTATTAGTTTTGTTTTCCCTGTCGGACTCGCTTTTGTCTTTCAGCCTGTCACCTCTCTGCGTGTCTCTGCTCTGTGCTGTCTGTCTAACATCCACCCCCCCGTCTCTCCGTCTGTCCTTCCCTTTCATCTTCCAGACTCTGGATGATCTGGAGCAGAGGGTGAAGGAGGCAGGCATCGAGATCAGCGTTCGTCAGAGCTTCCTCACCGACCCGGCTGTCGCTGTCAAGAACCTCAAGGTACTTTGATTAAAAATTCACCTCGGCTGCCGGTCGTCTCCGTCCTCCTCCGCCTCACAGCCGCGCGCGGCGCCATTAGCACAGGGGGTGAGCTGATGGAGGAAATTAATGCGCCGCGCTAATTAGCAACATGTGCCACCCTGTCAAGCAGCGGGACTTTGGCACATTGTGCTGCGATATTGTGAAGTCAAATTCATGCGGCTGATGTAACTAAGCAATGCTTTCTGCTAATCTCATCCAGCGCCAGGATGCGAGGATCATTGTGGGGCTTTTTTATGAGACCGAAGCCAGAAAGGTGTTTTGTGAGGTTAGTGCATCTACCTGCCCGACCCGACCCGTGTTTGACGCTATCCTGGACTAACAGGTCTCCTCTCCTCCCTGCTGCAGGTGTTCAAGGAGAAGCTCTACGGGAAGAAGTACGTGTGGTTTCTGATTGGGTGGTACGCAGACAACTGGTTCAAGATCAAAGACCCGGCCATCAACTGCACGGTGGAGAACATGACGGAAGCCGTGGAGGGACACGTGACCACGGAGATTGTGATGTTGAATCCTGAGACCGTCCGCGGCGTCTCCAACATGGTGAGAGCGAAAAACAGTGCAACCGATGTCGACCTCCAACAGATGGGGCGCGAGAATTAGGAGTGTACAGTAAACCTGATCTATTATGTTTAACTCTAACGAAACATGACATATTTCACACAGAAAAGATAAATAGTAAAGATAGACAGTGAAATCAGTCCCTCCAGAAAATCGTGAAATAATTGATTACCCCCCCCCAAGCCAAAAGTGAACAGTCCAGCATGTTGCATAGTGAAGTCATCACCTCCGTGCGCCACCATAACAAACAAATGTTTGGTCCCAGCAGCACGTCGGCAATCTTGGATGTGTCAGATAAAAGCAAACGGACTGAAGTTGATCCAGCGTCTTCCTACAGGAGCTTTAAGTTAGTTACAACTTTGTTCTTAGACAGATTCTGGATTTCAGAACTAAGCAATGTTCATATTTTGCTCATACTACGTTATAGATTACCTTAAATGGTCCAAGACTCTAAGTTAGCACAACGGGACTATAGACTGTAGACTTTACCTTCTGCAGTAGCGCTAACACAGTTGCTTTTTAATTCATATCATGAAATATTTGAACTGGTAAGTATTGGTGAATTTCAGGCTAGTTGCAGATGTTTCTGTTTATGCATTTAGCAGAATCTTTTATCCAAAGCGACTTACAAGGCAGACACAATGGTGCAGCTATTTATAATCTGACCATAAGATATCTAGGCGAAAAATCCTAATTCAGAGTCAGTGGTGACAGTGAAGAGATAGAGAGTACATAGAGAGTAGTAGAGGGAGTATAGAGGTCTGGGTAAGAGTTAGGATAGGAGATGTTCAGCCAGGGGTACCCAGTGAAGCTCAAAGAACAGACTGTTGATATGAGACTTTTTGGGCTGATGGAAGACCAGACGCGCCGCTGCATGTTGGGTTAGGTAGGGCCGTATTTTTCTTCTGTTTAGTGATGGGACGAAACGGAGGCAACATGATCTTTGAAGGTCAGCTGGTCATCAAGCATGACACCCAAGTTTGTTGCTGGATGTGAATATTGTGGGGCCTATGGTTCCTAAACCAAATACATGTAGCACTGACACACTACGACCATAGTGGGAAACCAAAAAGAATAAAAAAACAAACCAGACTAGACTCAAGAGATGTAAACCTTTACAAAACATCTTCACTCTCTTTAAAGACTACGAAATCTATGAAAACTAAAGAATAGGGTGTAAAGATGAGCTGTATTGGAAACCTACATTTTCTTTTAGTCCTTATGTCCAAGTTTTGTTTTGAAAGAGGGTCATAAAAAGCAGAGCGGTTGACGTAAATCAGAGCGTGCAGGAGTTTTTCTGCCCCGATTCAGGAGAGGATCCCTTAAATTAAGGAACAGGTGTTTGATCCGCGGCTCAGAGCTTAGATCTGAGGTGTTATCCACTTTAGGAGATAAAGCCTTCCTGACACTGATACGGCTTTAAAGGACTGGAAATGATGCTTTGGGATTCTCTGTGTCCTGTCCAGGCTTGGCTGCTCGGTTGGTCTCTCCTGCTATTTATTTCCAGTTTGCCTCATTTGGTTTTATGCTCCATGCTTTTACCTGAGGGAGGGGGTATTTTTTATTTTATTTTATTTGTGAAGATGTGTCTTGAACGCTTGAATCAAATTGTTATCGATGTTATTTGCTGTTTCATTAGTTTTCCTACTTTAAATATAAAACTGAAACAGTTTTTATAAATTAAACATTGAAAGTCTGTTTTTTTTTACTGGCTTGGATTCAATTTCCACTCCAATTCTCTTGCGTCTGCGTGCCGATGCTCCAGCGATCCGCGACGTTTGAGCTCAACTGTCTGCTCGCTCGTGGCTGTAAACTTTTTAGCTCTCTTCTCGAATCCCTCGAGTTGCTGGTTATTTCTGTAAAAGCCGTACCACGGTGAACAAAAATGACACAGCCTCGGTGAACTGTGCGCGACCCGAAACCATTTAATGTTGGGAATCCGCTGAGGATGCTCGGGATTATTCCTGTCAAGTATCACTGTCTCACTCATTTATTCAGGTACCTGCTAGCATCCTTTATTTTTCGTCCTCCTCGTCTTTGGTTCTGTCTTTCATATCCTCATTTGTCTCGATTCGGCCCCTCTCTCCTTCAGCGTCCCCTCCTCCGACCTCCACCCACCCTCCTCCTGTCTGCTTCTATTTATCAGCAGCTGCTGTTTATATGCATGCAGCACCTGCCTGCCACTACCTGCGGATTTACTTCGGCCAGCGCCGCTCAGCTGTTGATAAGAATTACAGCGCGACCTTCAGTTTACAGTCAATTCTATTCAAATTTAATTTCCAAGTTGAAATTGGCATATTGGTTTCTGATAGAGCTCCATGCCGAGGCCGCGAGGATCAGCCGCAGCAGATTGTCAGCTGCTTTTTTTGTGGGCGCTGGCAGATTTAAATGGCAAAAGCTGGGGTGGAATTTCAATTAGATGAAATTGACATAACTGAATCGGAGGTGTGTAGACCTAATTAGCCTGAAAAGATCCACAGAGACGCCGTAGTGAATGGGATCCCATGCTGTTGTGTTGATTAGTGTTTCAGCACAAAAGCATTAAAAAAATATCCCTGTGAGAAAAGAAAAAAGAAAGCTTTGACACTCTAAACAGAGACCACCTGTTATATCTGTTCTGTCTCCATGTCTTCATTTAAATCCTATCAGCGGAACTCAACAGGTTACAAAAGGTTTCCGCAAGTTCAGCCAGAAAACTGTCAATAACGCACAAATTGGTCGTTAATAATGACTTTTGGTTCATTTTTGTTACACATAGGAAAAACACCTCAACCTTGATTTCATATTTTCCATTCACCTGCATGAACATCTGGTTGATTAACTTGGGCAATGTTCCAATATCACTTGAACTACATCTCTCTTCCCGTCTGTCCAAACCAAACAGCGAGAGAAAGAGATTTAGAGAGGTGCGACAAAAGCAAATGTGGTGGATTAGCAGTCCTTGCCAACGACTGATGTTACAGTCCTGGTCATGTTACTGAAGAATATTGCTATAGAGCTGTCTTCAGTCAGAGGTCTCTTCAGATTGGGTTTTACTGGAAATTCCTTCTGCCCACAGCATCAGCATCCAGAATGTTTAGTTCAACATGTGTGGACCAGTTACACTAATTAAAACATCCATCTGTCATGTACGGCATCAGAGCTAGAGGCGAGGTGCAACCAGGACGGCTCACCAGTCCATCACAAGGACACTCAGAGCAAACGACCATGTGCGTACTAACACTTAAAGCTACAGGCAGCCAGCAGGCAGGTGCGGCCGAAATCTGAAAGAATTTGAACGGTACCATTTCAGAATTGTGCTACTTCCTGTGTGATGCTAATTCAGATACGCATCCGAAAGTTTTCAAAGCGTTACCTGGTAAATCTGGAAAAAAAACGTCCGAAGCAAGCGATGCCGAGTTTAGCTTTCTTGTGTTACTCAGCTTCCTTAAACTTGTTCTGATCTTGTGACGATACAGTCGGCTCCCGTGGCTCGACGACTTTAACGTCCGTCCACATACGGCTGCGTCCGTCGTTACTGACATTGTTTTGGCGTCGTAAACCGTTCAAATAGCTCCCTGAGGACGGTGTTGTTTAGTAAGTAGCGTGAACAAACACCTAAAACAATTGGATTTCACCAATTCACCATTTCACTTGAAGACCTGCTATGGGAATGTGGCCTAAGAGAGATTTATGAAGACAATTTAAACTATCAATCATGACTATAACTATGGGTGGCAGTCCGAGTTTCAGGAGATAATCAAGGCATTCACAGGGATAAGGAGATTGGAAAATGGATGGATGGATGAACAAAAACTGTAAAAAAAAAACAATTCAAAAAGGAATTAAAAAGATGGGCACTGATATAGATTGTATTTCTGCTCTTTAGTTTTACCATCTTTATCTCATCTGACCTCTGGACTCTGGATGAACAGTTTCTGCATCAATAAGAAACATTGGTAACTCTCTACAACTAACTAAAGATAACAGACAGGGAGCTCGGTGGGCGCTACTCTGAATGCTAATTAGCATTAATAAAAACACTAAAAAGAAGAAAGAAGCAACAAACTGTGTGGTCTCTGGGTCACCTTTACTGTCCCCTTAAAGTCTCTCTGGCTTCCCTGCAGGTAGCTTAGCTGGCATAACTCTGAATCCCAACAGGCGTGTTTATCCATGAATAATAAGAGCGGGCGGTGTGGTCAGCGCCGCTGTCCTTCACCGTTCCTCAAGGCCACCCCAATGACTTCCAGTGAAGGGTTTTTACTCAGAAGCACCGATGTCTGCGATAAACGCATCCACAGCTGACGAGAAAAAAATATCTATGGCAAGCTATTGGTGCCAATTGATCTTTCTGTTGATCGATCAGAAAACTGGCTTTCATTGTGTAGCTCAATGTTCAGATAAAAGTTTTTTTTTAAGCATTTTCTGTAAATAACTGTGAAAGTACAAAGTACATTTTTAAAGATTTACACTTAAGAGTATAGAGTAAATTGCATATTTGAGGCGGTACCTCTGGTATAACAAAAGTGAATGAAACTAAGCTCCTCTTTTTTATGTATTTGACGGCAACAAAACCTGAGCCTATAAAAGGTCAAGGCCATGACAGACTGCTTGCAGCGCTTCCATCAATGCAGACCCTAAAATACATGAAATTGTCCAGTTTTGGCAAGACCCTGTCATAGGTGGACCTTCGTTTAAAGCAGAAGTCAGAAAAGGATAGATTGGTGTGTCGAGAGAAGCTTAGCGGCCTCAGTGAGCCGTTCATCTTTGGCTCAGCTGTTCTGCCTTGTTAGTTCAGGTGAGGTGATTGCTTCATCAATCAAGTGTGATAGATCAGAAGATTGTTTTCCAGTGTCACATTAGAAGTAAGGGGGATTTGCTCATGGTTGTACCTTATAGCTGTTGTGGAGTTTGGGGAATCAAATTTCCAAGTTCAAATGCGACATGTCATTACTTTCATTGTGCCTAGTTGATGAATTTTTCCCCTGCAGGTTCGAGTAAAACAGCCTTTTTATGATGCAACCTGGTTTGACTTACCCCCTTTGGATTTCCTCTCTCCTCTCTCTCTCTGTCAGACTTCACAGGAGTTTATTGGTGCCTTGATGTCTCGTCTTGGGGGGAAGAACCCAGAGGAAACCGGGGGATTTCAGGAGGCCCCCCTCGCCTTCGATGCAGTGTGGGCTCTGGCGCTGGCCCTAAACAAGACGGTGCATCCTCTGAAGGCCAAAGGCCGCCGGCTGGAGGACTTCAACTACAACAACCACGACATCACCTCGGAGATCTACAGAGCGCTCAACACAAGCTCCTTTGAGGGGGTTTCGGTAAATGCAAATGAGCCAAAAGATGGGAAACGGAGGAGAACATGAGTTTTACTGCTATCGTAGTTACCGTAGGTACAATAGTACCATCCTCCTGATTCTCTTTATCCAGTTAAACATTTAAATCCCCCATAGTGCTGAGTGGGGTCTCTATTGAATTGATCTAGGAAGACAGGCATGAGTAATTTTTGGAAATATAAATTATTCAATCTATGGACTAAATCAGCTAACATGAACATTCTATCAGTGATCATCAAATCAGTCCGTGCTTCCTTATCGAGCAAAGTTTATAGGATGAAAAACTCTCTTTGTGGACAGGACAATTCAGCGGACTAAAAGTCCAGGTTCGATGGCAACGTTTTCTCCTCGAGGAACAGTTTTTGGAGTCAGCTTGCTATGAGATGGATCTGAACGGGCCTTCAGCCTGTCAGGCTGTTTCATTGATAGCTTTGTGGCGTCGCATCGATCTTTGGTTATCCTATGAAAACGCTTTGAACTTGAGAGGAGTCACTGAACACGGGGATTTTCAACACCCCCTCCTTTTGGCTCCAAACTTAAAAAAAAACTTTAGAAATATACTTCCTCGTGCTTCCTGCACGGTCAGGATAAGCCTGGAATTGTATACCTGCTTATCAGAGTTTCTGCCAGAACCTGATGAGATGTTATAAGACTCTAAGGGGGAAAACCAGAGTACACACAAATGTTGAGAATACTCAGTAGGGTCGTCCGAAGCAAGCAGTGTCGAGTTTAGTTTTCTTTTTTTTTTCTCAGCTTCCTTAATCTTGTTCTGATCTTGTTACGATACAATCGGCTCCCGTTTCTAAACGACTTTAACGTCCATCCACAGATGGCGACGTCCATCGTTACTGATTACTGATCCCGCATTTTTCTCAGAAATTTGAAATAATTGATTTTCTTACTTTTAACTGACACTAACCCCCCCCACAGCCAAAAGTAAACGGTCCGTTAAAGTTAGCACGCTAACGCTAGTCTAAAGTGTTAAGGTTAGCAGGCTAACACTAGCTTAAAGTGTTAGAGGTAGCACACTAACACTAGTCTAAACTGTACTCAACTAGTAAGCAATAAATGCAAATGGCCTGAAGTTGATCCAGCGTCTTACTACAGGAGCTTTAAGTTAGTAACAACTGGCTTTGTTCTTAGACATATTCTGGATTTCAGAACTAAGCAATGTTCATATTCACGTTATGGATGACCTTAAATGGTCCAAAACTCTAAGTTAGCATAACGGGACTAAATAAGTGGCTCAGCTATGCTGCTATGTTATGTCATGTTTGCTGTTTACTAGATGTGGGAGAAGCATGTTCACTCTCCTACATTTGGAAACAGCATTTCCCACGTTTTTCCCACTTTTCCACATATTTTTTGGCATTTCCACATTTTTGTCGCAGAAAGCAGGACGAAACGCTACACAATTGACAGCAGAATCAAATATTTTGCGTGCACTTTTCCCGGGGGGGTCTTAGCAGTGCAACATGAAATGTGGATAGGAAAGAGCAATCGTCGTCTTGGATCTAACCTAGATCTGTCCTCTCCAGGGTCACGTGGTGTTTGACGCTCAGGGTTCCAGGATGGCGATGACTCTCATCGAACAACTGCAAGGTAATCCCTTTCCACCGGCTGCAGAGCCTGAAACCAGCGGCACATATATATAGACAGAAAAAAACAACAACAACAAAACACTTAAGCTTTCACATGGAGAGTGCATTTCAGCTTCTTCCTGCAGCAGTATCGACGCTGCTTCTTGTTACGGCGCATGCAAAGCCCCTTAAAGCAGGAATGTTGTGACTCAAGGCTTCGCTCTAATTGGGCAAAAGCCTCGGTTTCTGAGCCTTTTCTGGAAATGGCATCCTATTTGTCACCACTGACTTAACAAGTTTCCCCAGCACAAGATAGGGATGGGGGTATTATATTCTACCTCTGTTTTCATCGCCGTCCTAACGGATGGAAATTTACAATCCTGCCCCATCCCCACCCACCAACCCTCTGTCTCCCATTTCCTGTCGTGGCGTTGAGGTAATTTGACATCCTCAATGAGACGACCTGACTCGAATGCCTGAATCAACCTGGAGCTCATCAGTATTCCGGGTCAACGGCGTCTCATAAGCTTTTACCTCTCCTCTCTTTCTCTTTCCTCTCCCCTTGATCCTTCGTTTACTTGGGCTGTTTATCTCACTTTTGCTGCTCTGACAGGAACACCTGTGGTATAAATACATGGTTACTCGCTCTGACATAGGAAATGACATATATGGGCAGGATAATTAGCTCTGGTTGTGTTTCCTCATATCGTTGCAGGGGGCAGTTATAAGAAGATCGGTTACTATGACAGCTCCCAGATGAACCTGTCCTGGTTCAACAACGACGTCTGGATCGGTGAGACCAACATCTAAGACAACCATCCAACCATGCATCCAACCCATCTGTCCATCCATCCAACCAATCTCCATCTATGGATTCATCCATCCATCCAACCAATCAATCCATTTGTTCATCCATCCATACATCCATCAATTTATCTGTTCATTTATCAATCTGTTCATCCATCCATCCAACCAATCAATCCATCTGTTCATCCATCCATACATCCATCAATTTATCTGTTCATTTATCAATCTGTTCATCCATCCATCCATCTGTTCATCCATCCATCCATCTGTTCATCCATCCATACATCCATCAATCCATATGTTCATTTACCAATCTGTCCATCCATCCAACCAATCAATCCATCCATCCATCCATCCATCTGTTCATCCATCCATCAATCCATCTGTTCATCCATCCATACATCCATCAATCTATCTGTTAATTTACCAATCTGTTCATCCATCCATCATCCATCCATCCATCCATTTGTTCATCCGTCCATCCATCCATCCATCCATCCATCCATCCATCCATCCATCCATCCATCCATCCATCCATCCATCCGTCCATTCGTTCATCCATCCATCCATCCATCCATCCATCCATCCACCCATCCATCCATTTATCCTACAATTCGTTCATCCATCCATCCATCCATTTGTTCATCCATCCATCTGTTCATCCATCAATCTGTTCATCCATCCAACCAATCAATCCATCCATCCATCAATCCATCTGTTCATTTATCAATCTGTTCATCCATCCATCATCCATCCATCCATCCATTTGTTCATCCGTCCATCCATCCATCCATCCATCCATCCATCCATCCGTCCATTCGTTCATCCATCCATCCATCCATCCATCCATCCACCCATCCATCCATTTATCCTACAATTCGTTCATCCATCCATCCATCCATTTGTTCATCCATCCATCTGTTCATCCATCAATCTGTTCATCCATGCATCCATCTATCCATCTGTTCATCCATCAAACTCTTCATCCATCCATCCATCCATCCGTACATCCATCCATCTGTTTATCCATCCGTACATCCATCCATCCATCCATCCATACAACTGTTCATCCATCCGTACATCCATCCATCCATCAATCTGTTCATCCATCCATCCATCTGTTCATCCATCCATCCATCCATACATCCATCCATCCATCCATCCATCCATCCATCCATCCATCCATCTGTTCATCCATCCATCCTCCATCCATCCATCCATCCATCCATCCATCCATCCATGCATGTATTCATGTATTCATGGATTGACCAGTGTGATTATTAGTTAAATGTCTCTTGAGGTAGATCAGGTTCACATGCTGTACTGTTATTATTGCCTCTCATGTTTGGTTTCATTACATTGATAATTCCTTAGTCTGAACATGAAGTTCCACCATAACATTTATGTATCAGATGTGCTTCACATTTACTAGCTGCATCAAATATTCTGGCAAAAGAAATCTTTCTCATCAACAATTCCCCTAAAATCTGAGGGATGATATGAGAACATTACACCTCATCTGTAGTTTCGTAAAATCTTTCAAGTTTAGAGCAATTTGCTCCAGAAACTCTCTACTGCAACCTGGCGAAAAAAATAGCCATTTATTATATTCATTGCATCATGTTTGAAAATGGGTTTTGAGTCATATTGCGGCGTACTGGTAATTTATCACACCGGGCCAGGGGAGAGTTCCATCAACGCATTTGTGTCAAATTTGATGCACATTAAGTGCAATTGGATGTAGTTAGGTTGTTCAGATGAAGGGCTATTATTGGCATTCGTGGCTTGTCTGTCTTAGTGCTGTAGCCGCTTTCCCCTTATGAAACTTTCTGAATAGGTGATGCAGTATTTTATGAAAGGTTTGAGTGAAAGCGTCCCTCCGGTCATAAAGTGGATGCTCAAGTGGTCGTGATTTTCTGTAATTCCTGCAGCTATCAAATGGAACAGAGAAAAAAAGGCAGATTTGAGGTTAAATGCTTTAAAAAAGGATTTTGGAGGAGCCTAATGACCAGAAAAGAGCATGAGTTACAGTTGCTGCTGATACTAATGCACTTTTTTAATACACAGGAAGCAATTTAGTGAACTAAAACTTCTGTAGACAAACATCTTTGCTTGACATCTCGCCGGCTAACTCAACCAGCACGTCTCAAACTCAGACCACAGCAGCTGTAGCATTCGCTATAAGGTCTGCAACTTGTGTTCTAGTTCACTGTGAAAACCTGTTAATGTTGATTTACCTGAAACGCCACGACCAGTGTTGGCTTGTTTACTGCCTGGGCTCTTCCCTAGAGAGGTGACATACTTGTTTATGGATAGACTCTGTCACTGATCAATCCTTCACATCCCAGTGGCCCAAGAAAGCTGCCTTTTTTTAGGCTTTTAAGGAATTTAATGCTCTCCAAGGTTTAAGTGAGTCCTGAAGAAGTGCAGATTTCAGGTCAGCTTGTGGCCTTGTTGTAAGCAGAGGGGTTTAATGTGTCAAATGTGACTTTTTTGTGTGCTACAAAACACATTTAATTGCCTCCGCAGAGAAATTACCCTTTCCTCTCTGTAGCCTGATTCTGTTTTTGATTGTTCACTAAATAAAGAGGCCCCGATGTGACATTTTTTGTTGTTGTGAGGAAGTGAGTAATTTCCTTCTCTTTGGAGCTGACTCTGGTTAAGGGAACTTTTATTCAAGAGCGGGGAGAGGGGAGGTGGGGTGGGGGTGCTAGTTCCATGCTGACAGGGTGGAGTAAACACAGCGTTTTTCTCTTTAACCCCTCCAATCATTTCACTGCAGGCCTACCAAGCACCCCCACACCACCACCCCTTTCTCACTCTGCACGGTCGCCCTAACAACCGCTTCAGCTCTGCTTTTCTTCTAATCGCTGTGGCAACTGTTTCAGAGCGGAGTCTCCATGGCAACACCCTGTCCCGATTCTTTCATCAAGGACGGAGGAGGGTATCAGTGCTGCAAACACAATAACTGAATGGACAGTTGACATGGACACACATACACACACATTTAGGAATATTCCTGCTTCCTGTACATTCATTCTTTCACATCTACAACTCTAAGTACTATATTATATAGGTTTCTATAGTAACATAATAGTAAAATGACCTACTTGAGTAGCTATGCAATGGAATAAAAGAGGTCTTAATTATGTTTCTATGTCAAAGTTTTAAAACAAAGTATGAACAAGATTTAACACAAAGTATTCTTCAAGAACAATTGGATTATGTAGCCGGATGATGATCCAAGTACATCGTAATGTCTTGCGTTTTATAGCGATTTAGTCAAAATCTTGGACCCAAACTAGACTGACTTGCCTTAAACGGCCTGTGCTTTAATAGGAATTCGTCAGGTCATAGGAATCTAAATCTCTTTACCCCATAACCAGTCATCCACCCAGTCGTACATACAATATCACACTGATTATGTTAAGTTACTCGGTAGCCAAAGCTGCCTTTGGCCGTTTCAGGGTTTTAACCATAGAGATGATGGAAGGAGCTACCAACCGCCACAAGAACAGCAGCATCCCTATTTGTCTTCAAGAAACTCTTAAAGACCCACCTCTTCAAAGAGCATCTCCTATCCTAACTCTTACCCATACCTATATACCCCCTCTAGTACTCTCTCTGTACTTCCCTCTATCTCTTCACTGTTACCAATGTCTCTGACTAGGGATTTTTCTCTAGATAGCATATGGTCAGATCGATTACTCTAGTAAAAAACATCGCTTTGGATAAAAGCGTCTGCTAAATTCTTAAACATAAACATATTAACGCAGGTGGAACCAGACACTGTTGTCGTTGTTCTCAGCCATATACATAATAAATGAAGTAATGTAATCTGATTGTTCCTCAGTTGTGTTAGAGATGTTCTGGATCAGCCGCTTGACGAGCCGTGTCTTAAATGAAACCAGAAGCTAAGGTGTTCTTAAGTTCTTTCGTCAAACCATTTCTCTGATTACAAACAACACTGGGAACGGAGAACCAAGAACAAACATGAAATCAACTTATCCAAGTTTCTGATTTGTCATATCTAGGAACATTTTGTAACAAACAAATGCCTCCCCTGATTGGAAACTAGGGTGATGTTATGGGAAACTCATCACATGGTCCATATTTGTAGCAAAAATGATCATTGAACTGATTAAAAGTGTTATGATAACAAGTAGTTCATGTTGGATCTTCTTGGGTCTAGAACGTAAAACGTGTTACAACATGAAAACTGAGCTGGACTATTACTTTTATGTTTTTTTAACCTTTATTCTGGGAACCTCCTGGATGGCAATAAAAGTTTAAATTCAACAGTTGAGTCATTTAACTTCTAACTAATGGCACCCACTCCAACGTGCTAACCATGAAACTTTGGCCTAGCTGCTACACCAAATGCTAGCTAGGCTGATATTAGCGTCTCAAACTACTGAATGGAAACATTAGGCTGCTGTTTGAGTTGTTAAATAATTTCAATCATTACGAATCACGATTGTGAAGGGTTTAAAATAATTGTTTAAACTCAAACTGCTGGCTCCACTGTGGATCAGCACCAGGTGACTGTCATGACCGGGAGTTAACGTCTTATCACCGTAGCTGCACCAGCTTAGCCTACAATTAAGCATGCGCGGGTTCCGCAAGCTTTATACACTTGAAAATTGTTCTGTCATTTTCTTTTTGACATCGTAAATATTTGCAATGCTAAACTTTCCCTGAAGAAGAAAAGTAAATGTAATTTCTGTGTAAGATTTTCTCAGGCAGTTTCATATACTAGCTTGATTGACTGGGATATAGAGCAATGATTGCATGAACACATTACAAGGCAGGTAAGAACGGATGTTATTTCAAGCATAAATGGTTTCTTGTTGGTATGAGTTGTAAAATTTGGCTCTTATAACAGCATAGTGGGGAGACGCAGCTGACGCTCCAGCACATCCGTTGGTCTGTCAGCCTTAGTGTTCTGTTGACCAGATGAGCCAAAGGCTAATCTAGTGTTTTGCTGAGTTAGATTCGAGTTGGCACCGAGGTCAAATGAGCCTTGTCATTTCACATTGCTGGGCTGTCTGTAACCAGTAGCGGCCGTATCTGTGGCTGGCTTGATGATAGCCTCCACAGGCTTCTTAGTTGACCCAATTCTGACACTTTTACTGCCCTGCATTCTTTTTAAAGAACTCCACAGTCTTATTATGTTAGTTATCTGCAGGCAAGCTTGCTCTCTCCAATGGATTCTTCATTCATTGGTCTGGCTTCATGTTTTCTATTAACTTGTCAGTTGTTGATTTAGATGTAAAGCTAAAGCAGCTTATTAACTAAAACCATTAGGGGTAGATAAACATATGATAAACATCTTATTTATCTCTCCCTGTGCTGATTTTTAAACACATAAAATCTATGCATGAAGTTTAAAAAGTACAGGTCATTGCACAAGTGATCAGTTTTGATGTTAAAACATTCATTAAAGATGGACACTAACATTTTAGTGCTGCAAACAAAAAGATTAATTTGATGACAGCAACTCTTGGAGAGTCGTTAAGAACCCTAGAAGGAATTTAAAACCCTGTAATGTTTTTTCTCCTGGCTGTCATAAATCCTGATGCATGTTTGAAACGGGTTTTTAGCGGCATTCTGTAGGGAGACACCAAGAAGCTGAGATCAAAACGTTCTGCGCCTGTTTGGTGCCCCGCCAGATTTCTTTGAAAATGAAAATGACGAGTGACAGCCCAGTGTAACAGAAAATAAAAGTATAGATGCTCTGAACCTTTTACAGGATAGTTCAGATCAATATGCATGTATTATTTTTCACATACTTGCAATAAGATCTTTATCATTTAGGATGTTACAATAGGTGGTGATAATGTATAATATTGACTTTGTTGATTATGAATCTTTTTTTTTTTATAATAAGGACCATAAAAACAAAATCCTTCCAGTTAATGATTGAATTACTGACAGATGTACAGTTCAGCAGTTGGGGTTTAAAGAGGTCTTACATCCCGAAAATGTCTCAGGATCTTATTTCCTTTTGGGTCATTATTATTCTTGCCAATAATAATAATAATAATGATAAAATTTGAATGTTTTAAGATGGGCAACCTTCATCTTGACTCTTTTTCTTAAAGAATGGTCTCAGAATCAGAAGTAGAATCCGTGTTTTTTCGTCAAGAAGGCTCACAAATACAATGTGCTTGTTTTTGGATGCTTGGAGTGCACGAAGAAAACAATACATCCAATCTTATTACATTCCCAACAGAAAAACGTGATTTTGCAATCACAGAAAACCCCGCGAAATCAAGGAAAGGGCGCACAATATGCATAATTCTTAAAAAGCCACATATTCAACACATAAATAGCATCTAAGCACAGAAATCGCAGATATTTTTTTGTGCAGAAATTTGAAATTGATAATTTTTTTTACTTTTGACTGACACTAGTCCCCCTGAGCCAAAAGTGATAGGTCCGGCACGTTGGATAGCGACGTCATCTACCCGTGCGCCACCATAACAAACACACGTTTTGGTCCCAGCAGCGGCGGCATGTCAGCACGTCGGCCATATTGCATGTGGCAGATCTGCCCTGTAAACTAATAAAAGCAAATGGACTGATGTTCACTAGTCTAAAGCGTTAGAGTTAGCATGCTAAAAGTAGCTTAAAGGATTAGTTAGCATGCTAAGACTTGCTTGAAGGGTTAAAGTTAACATGCTGACACTAGCTTAAAGCGTAGTCTTACTAGTAACCAAGTAAAGCAAATGGACTGAAGTTGATCCAGCGTCTTACTACAGGAGCTTTAAGTTAGTAACAACTGTCTTTGTTCTTAGACAGATTCTGGATTTCAGAACTAAGCACTGTTCATATTTAGCTCATACTACGTTATAGATGACCTTAAATGCTCCAAGACTCTAAGTTAGGACTAAATAACTGGCTCAGCTATGCTGCTATGTTATGTCATGTTTGCTGTTTACTAGATGAGGGAGAAGCAGGTTTATTCTCCTACATTTGGAAACAACAATTCACAAGTTTTCATATTTGTTTTCTGCATATTTTCACTCTTTTCATCGCAGAAAACAGGACAAACTTTGTAAATTCACCACAGAATCAAGGTATTTCGTGCGCTTTTTTCTGGGGGGACTGTTTATTTATTCTCGTAAACGCTGTAAACATTTCGACCATTTAACATGTGCAACTCACATGTGGAAGAAAGTGCAATTTGTGGAATATCAAACACATTAGAAAAAGCTTCTTGTTTGCTGAGTATTATTGACAGAGTTGATGAATAAATAGCTCTCACTGGCCTGTTGGGAATGATTTATTCCGATGCTTTGTCACAGAGAACGTTCAAACAATATGAGCAATCCACAGATTGATGAGCATCTGCCTTTTAAAACAATTTGAGATGATTAGAAGCTTCGCAGCACAAAAGGACTGTTAGTTGTTTTTGCTCTCAACTGCATTTGATCCATTCTATAATTTGAATCTGAACTGGACAATTTAGTGTTCAAAGGAAATTTATTACAACAGTTAAAGATTTTAATAAAACACAAAAGAGGATTTTAAATGTTTTTTATTTATTTAGAATTTGGACCACATTAGAATAAGATATTCATGCCAAAACACTTGAATGTTAGGGCTTCAGACATTTTCTTTTTATTTGTTCGATTGGTCCTGTAATACGTTAATTTCTACGGGTTCATTATTGTCGAAAGAATAATGTCATATACGTTTTTTAGTTTGTGTTTAGTTTTCTTACGTTTGAATTTATTCCTGATGGATTATTATCAGAACTTCTTCCTTTTGCTTCGACAATCCTAATTTAATCTCCCTCTGTGTTAATTAGTCTCCCTCCCTCAGTTCCCCGGCTTCCTCTCTTCCACATCTGTTAACGCTGCCTGTGATCAGATAATCTGCTCCTTTTATCATTTTTCTTTTCTACCTCACTATTTAAGCTCAATTTTTCCTCTCTCGCCTTTTTCTCTTGTTAATGCTCCTTGTCCTGTTTACCTTGTGCAAGAGCTTTAACTCGACTTCGTTTTGATTCTGTGAAACATGCTAGACTAGTTGCATTGCTGTGTTATTACATGGTGCATCAAACTTTCATGTATGGAATATTTGGAGCTTCTTGATGCCGTTCGGTCTCAAAAGAAGAGATATCCCACCTTAAAGCAGATGTCTGTCACACGTGAACAGCAGTTTACGCTCCGTCAGCTTCCAGAGCAGGCGCAGGGGGATTTTGTCATTCCAATATTGATCATTATTAATGTTTTGCTTAATATGTGCCACAGAAAACCACAGACAGTGGCAGGATTTCTCATGTTTATTGTTCACGAAGGCTAGAAGGCTGAGAGAGCTGCTGCACTTGGTGCTATTATCCCAGACCGTTCTTACTGTGCAGAAATATTTATCCAACTGCTCAACAAGCTGAAAACAAGACGAGTGATCTTGTGATTATTTCTCGTAGTTTGCTGTAATTCTCTGCATGCACCTATCTGATCAAAGCTCTGTCCCTTCACTTAGCTTGTTGTTCTAATTGGGAAGAATTTAACGTTTGCTTCTTTACTAAATATCTAACTGTCACATTGAAAGAATGAGCCCAAAAAAAATTGCTTAACCAGCTTTGCAACCTGTAGGTAAAATGCTTATACATTTGGTTGAGCAGAAGCTGCGTCCTACGTGTGATTTTTCGTAGAATCCATAATTTTATTTCAGATTCAGGTTGTTTGATTTAGCTTGGTTCTTTAGGCAATGTTACAAAGTGCAAGGTAACACTCTATATGCTTATTAAAAAACCCCTCTTCTCGTTAAGATGTCACCAGCTACGTGCTTGCTATGTGACGGGAGCTGACAAGCATCTAAACAGAGCGTGATGGGCGTCTTGATGCCCCGCAGGGGCGACACTCTGACACTTTCCTCTGACATCTGACACATCAGCTTCACGCAGCGCTGACACTCCTGCTCTGCTTCCCCTCTGACATGCACGCACTCTCCTCTCTCCGTGCATGCAGAAAGGCTTCCCGCGGGCGCGCTCTTGAGCATGTTCACTCACGCTTGAAGTCTAGATCCACATACGTGTGGGATTTATTTATCCCAAATTTGCATATGCCTCGCTCAGATGAACACAATCAGATCTGCAGGCAGGCCTGGATCCGTGCGCACGGATAGTCGGAGGCTTTTGTGTCTAAAAAAAGAGACTCCCTGTCCATCTGCCCGTGTTTAAACCGTTGTCACTCAGGGATTCTTCTGGTGTAAAGCTACACTAGCATGAATAATTCGGTGGTTAACACACACTTTCCTTAACCACTAAAGACGCTGGCGTTTCATTTGGATTACAGTCTCACAGTTACGGAGAGCTTTACTCGGGCAAAACGATCAACGTCTGACTGCGCGTTTAAAAGAATCAGAATCAGAATCAGGCTTTAATGGCCAAGTATGCTCACACATACAAGGAATTTGATTTTGGTTACACACATGCTTGCAGTGCACAAAAAATACAGTAAAGCAACATTTGTAACATTTAGCATGTGTAATTTATATTTAAAGAAACTATTTAGAAAAGAAAAGTACAAATCTAAAATTCTGGAAAAGAATTTAACAGAGATTTGCTTCATCAAAACTCAAGACCCTGAATGAAAAATAATCACAGGGATTTTCTTTTAAATTAGAAATGCACAAATCAATCACATAGATCTATCATGTTCATCATTATAGTATCTAATATATACAATATCGCAACCACTAAGGATTGCTTGGATGCCGCACTTGGTAGGATTCTTCATTTCCTATCCCATGTATTCAAACTCTTAGTGTCTTTGCTAGTCCTGCTTGGTTCCTCGTGAAAAAGAAGCTCAGGGAAAGTGAGTATGACACTAGGGCTGCCCGATATATCCCAAATACATGGGTTGGACAATAAAATGAAAACACTTGGTTTTAGACCACAATAATTCATTAGTATGTTGTAGGCCCTCCTTTTGCGATCAATACAGCAGCAATTCTACTTGGGAATAACAAATAAAAGTCCTGCACAGTGGTCAGAGTGATTTTAAGGCTTTTTGCAGGATATCGGTCAGGTCAGGACGTGATGATTGTGGAAGAAAATGTTTCCTTACTATCCTCCAAAACACCCCAAACTGGCACAATAATATTTAGATCTGGTGACTGTGCAGCCATGGGAGATGTTCAACTTCACTTTCATGTTTATCAAACCAATCTGTCACCAGTCATCCTGATACACGGCACCGCCTTTAGGATACATTTGATGCACATCGTCCTCTAGAATGGTTTGGTAGTCTTTGGCAGTGATGCGCCCATCTAGCACAAGTACTGGGCCAAGGGATTGCCATGATATGGCAAACCCAGACCATCACTGATCCAGCCCCACGCTTCACTCTGGGAATACAACGGTCTGGATGTACGCTTCATTGGATCTTCTCCACACCGTAACTCCCCAGGATGTGGGAAAAAAAGTAAAGGACTCATCAGAGAACAACACATGTTTCACATTGTCCACGGAACAAGATTTGCGCTTCTTGCACCCTTGAAACCAACGTTTGGCATGAGTGACTAAAGGTATGGCTATAGCAGCCCAGCGTTGTATATTGACCCTGTGGAGCTCCAGACGGACAGTTTTGCTGGAAACCGGAAAGTTGAGGTGCACATTTAATTCTGCCGTGATTTGGGCAGCAGTGGTTATATGTCTTTTGAATACAATCTGGGTTAGCACCCGAGTTTCCTCTTGTGTCCACAGTTAATCCTGTTGGATGTGGTTGGTCCTTCTTAGTGGTATGCTGACATTACCTTGGATACCTTAGCTCTTGATACGTCACAAAGACTTGTCTTGGTCACAAATACTCCAGCAAGACGTGTACCAACAATATGTCCCCCATAATTTTGTGTGCATTGGAATATTCTGAGCAAAATTGCGCTCTTACCCTGCTAATTGGATCTTCACACTCTTCTCTGACTGGTAGAATTAACCCATGAAACCACCCACACTAAAAGGACAGGTGTTTCAGTTTCATTGTCCAACCCTTGTATATCGTCATCAAAATGTCAGAAGATGGTCATCCTACACAGAACTGAGGTTTCGTGAACATCTAAAGGTCACCGTGTAATGGAAGCACTAATTAAAACAAGGCGCAGCAACAAGAAAATCCGACTTTTAGACGTGACCCTTGCTGTCAGCTGAGTTAAATACTTGAAAAGCCTTTAGTAAAGTTCTGCAGAGCTCGGCTATTGAGGCAATATTGGAGCCAGGAGTTTGAGACCCATTCCTTAGGTTAAGCTTGGATCATCTTCCTAAGGTCAAAGTTTCTGAGAGGGTCATTAATAAAAGGTGAAGAATGTTAGAAAAAATAAGTCGAAGCCACTGATGGATGCCAAATAAGAAAAGTGTGCGCCTGTAGAAGGAGTACGGTAGTGTGTAGGATTTCTGTTTCTATGGTCAGTAGGGTTATAAAGCGATGTGTTTCGGATCAACAGGGATTCTTTGAGGCTTGGATTTTGATTTTTTTTAGATTGCTGCAGTGACCTGTCATTTCTAACTCATCTTTAACGACTTGCTAATTAAGTTATTAGCAACAGTCAAACAACGCATTTCCCTGCAAGTTGTACTGTGTATGACCATGTATGTGACAAATAAACCTTGATTTGATTTGATTTAAATTGACGTCTTATGGTTGTTCTAAATGAAATCACCTTGAGATTTGAGCTGAATCCAGGAAAAAGATGTATTTTTGAATCTAAGGCTGCAAAAAATACAAAAACAAAAAAATAAAACGCAGGTTGTTGTTGGGCAACAATCACCGGGTAGCTTTGGTAAACATAATTATAGTCCACTGACATGTTCACTAAATGATCGGTTTGGTTTCAAGTAGCGAATCAAGCTGCTTAACTTTGCCTGTTTGTTGCTGCTGTGGCTTCTGTCTCACTAAACTGAGGGGGTTGTACAGAAAGCTGTTATAAGTATAGTCGCCAATGGTCTACACAGTTTGCTTGGAGGCAGTATTTGGGAGTTTAAACTCAGACCCAAGAATAAAATGATGCTCAATTTCAGTGTGTAAATTTGATGAACCAGTGGATTTTTTGGGTATTTGTCCAGGCTGACTACTATCATTTCTTGTCATATTCATACATTAAAGGATTCATTCCCAAAACCTCTTTCAGTATTAAACTTCTACTAGATTTAAAATGATTTCTAAGCCTTTGCAGGTCTGTGGATGTTCAAACGGGCAGAGACCCCAGTCTCTTCAGTTCTCAGTTACCTCCTAAATACTTTTGCTGTGTAGTGGCAGCCTGGAAAATTGGAATAACTGAGTGTCATGACCTGCATGTTCAAACCAAACACGGGATTCTGTGGCGAATGTTGGGTAATGGCCAGACCCAGACGGACAGTGCAGAAATGTGAAATGGTCTGCTGTTTCAGAGCACCTTTTAACCTTGCAGTAAAAAGCCTTTTTCCCATTCACCTGTTCACACACACACTTGCATGAACCCAAGGAGTCAGAACCGTGCTAAGAAGTGCTCGCCATCTGGAACTACTTGGGGTTTAAAGCTAACTCTGCTCTTCTAAGGAAATGAACGTCAGGGTTCTCTCATTCCCAGCTGCTGCTCATGCATTTTAAAATAGGCAAGATTTATATGAAGACGTGCTTGATAAGGTCTTAGAAAGAAGAAAAGGCCAGAGGGTAAAAATAGTAACAGATCTTAGTAAAAACTTTCAATGTCTTCTTCCTTCCCCCTTTGAACCTTAACTGAAGAGACTTTGTTTTTACATCTTAATGTGTGTTTTTAAAAATAAATACTTGTTTTTTGGGGTGTTTGTTTACACATTTATTCAATATGTTTTACAGAAATATTCACAAATCAAATAACCCCCTTGGACACTTTTTGTTTTGGGGTTTTAAAGCTGGAAATCAATAAATTCATAAGAACAGAAAACATAAATAGCCTAACTGAGGTATGCATATATTTGGGGTTTTGCTTTCTCTCGACGTTTCGCTTTAAAACGACAGAGCGCTTCATGGCCTCCATCACTGCAGGCATTTCTCCATATCGATCCCCTGTTTAGTTTTCTCTCGTTTAGTGAACAAGTTCCTGAGTCACTTAAATGTCTGCACTTGGGGCAGGACTAGCAACTCTATTCTTGTGTAAGTCAAATCCTTGGTCTGGGATTTGCAGGTGATGATTTTCACACCTGACAACTGCAAACCTCTCATGTTGAAGCTGAAATGATTACATGATGAATCAAACAGAACAGCATCATCTGCAAAGAAAAGCAGAGACCTTAAAAGTCATTCCCATATGCAAACAATTTTAGCTTATAGCTTAAAAAAACAAACCTGTTTTGGCGACATTTAGGTGAAAATCAAACATCTTGGACAAAATGTGGGATCCTAAAAATCAAATACAGTTGAACAGGCCAGATAAAAAAGCCCAGGTACAGAAACAGCCCTGGCGGCCAGATTCCCTAGTATATCTTTGAAAATCAGGACAGAAGAAATGACAGATGGTGGGGAGACAAAAAAAACTTCTACAGGCCACTAACCTTCAAGTCTTTCTGTGAAAGTTCATAAGAATTGAAATTAAGACGTACCACGACGTAACCTCCCGTTTATGAAAGTCATAACATAAGATATTAGTCTGAAATACAGTTTTTCACCACAATCCGATTTAAGAGTAAAAGCAGTAGCCTCAATCTATGTTGGCTGAAGGATCAATTAACTTATCTGCATCAATCTAACCCAGTGGCGGCAGGTATAACTCAAAAATAGACAAAAATAGACCAAAGCATGAACTAAGGTGTCACACCAGTGAATATGACGTTTCGTTGTGTTCTACCTTGCATATATTTTGCTCTTTTATCCTTGAGAAAGTATATTTTTTTGTCCTATGCTTCTATCTGTTGTATTAAAGAAAAACCCCCAACAGTATTTCAGCACCGACACCCAAACTACCAAGCACGGAGGTGGAAGGGTTATGGTTTTGGTAGAGTTGGTTGCCACGGTCATAAAGGAAACCACAAATGGAGTAATCTAAACTTAAATGTAAGCATGAAAAAGCTGAGAAGATAAAAATGAAGATGCTGAAACTTTGTGGTTTCACGTTAAGGAAAGTTGAAGAAATGGAAAAAAGGCTTGGACCAAAGTTCCTCCTCTACTGTCTGATTTAGGATCAAATGGGAGTAATATTTAACATTGTAAATACTGTATAACTGCGCCGACAAAAACGCCGACTGCAGCAAATATGTGCTCTTTCTTTTTTTGGATTAATGCGTTCTATTTGCTTGCATGAGAAACACACTGAAGTCAATCTAAAACTGGTTTGCTGGTGCACCAAAATCCCTCGGCGGTTTGTACGAAAACGACTTTTGTTTTGTTATTTGTTGCCACTATATTCTGTTTAAATCAGCAACGATAGCATCAGATCTAATAGTCAGATTTATTTAGCATTTACTGTGTGTGAGCTTAAAATGAGCCGCAGAAACGAGCAGAACAGTTTTTACCAGCTGCCCCCGAGGTCAACTTGCTGCTGTTTCATATCGTTTTGCTCAGAATGTGAAAGGTTTTTGAAGATACTGCTTGCTGGTTTTGGCTTCATCAAATCCTAGACAGGGGTCTTCCTGCTTGGAGTTTCCATGTAAAAACCATATCAGACTCTTATGGATGGGTTTGTACTGTAAGTGTGAAACTGACTTATTTTGGTGAAAACCTTCATGACAATAAAGGATTTTTTAACATCACTGATTTTGCAAGTCTATCAAATGTAGTCTTAACTAGTATTAAGTTCATCATCCTCTCAGGTCATTCCACTCCTGTTCTAATGAAAAACCAACCAGTTTTTTCGACCTGACCCCTCGTTTTTTTATTTGTTTCGTTCAGGTGGAATGCCTCCTGCGGATCGGACCGTGGTTCTGGAAGAGTTCAGGCTTTTGTCCCAGAAGCTCTTCGCTTCCGTGTCGGTGTTTGCAGGTCTCGGCATCCTGCTGGGCATCATCTGCCTGAGCTTCAACATCTATAACGGCAACGTGCGGTGAGTTCACGAACGCCGGGGGAGGCAAAACAGCCACACGTCCGATAAACTTAAAATATTAATTGGAGCTGAAAATATTCTTTCGCTCTTCTTATCATTTTTATTTATTGCAGTTTTGATTGCGTCGCCAAAGGTTCACTGTAAGTCCTTTATAAGCCTGTCGGACAATTTCAAATGGTATTAGAAATATCTCTTTCAGATCCAAACTATCTTTGTATTTTATTTTTGGTGACTTTTACTTCTTCGCTTGGTTTTGGTTTGCAGACAGATGTCAAATGTTGGACCAAAATCATTAATGTCTCATTAATTACAAACAAATTACATGTTAATTTATGCATAACAGGCATTTTCATATAGTAAAATGAGATGTTTTAGTTTGCCAGCACGGTTTTTTGTTCCTGGGGGGGGATCAAGCTTCCTACAATGAAGGTTCTTCAAAACAACGTTTAAGAAATTTAATCATTTAAAATCTGATCAAAATCAAAAACTTTTATCTCTGGATTTAATACAAATGATTGTCAACATAAAAGTACAATAAATATTTTAAAAAATTCTTCTATTCCCCCTGTTTATCTGAGCCCAGACCATCATACCTCCAACACCTTGCTTTACCACTGATATGAGTTGCTTAGCTGGCTAGAGTCAACAGATTGTGTTTTAGAAACGTGAAAATCTCTTGAGAACTTAAGTATCGCTGCTCAATTGGATTTAATTTGTAACCATCTGACAGACAATGTTCAGATTGTGTCTGTTGTAGTGAGTCTGGTTAAAAGATGTTCTTATAAAGATTCAATGAAGCAGTTAGAGGTGAGTGGAGTGTCCCTGGTTATACATTAAAGCTAAAGGAAAAAGAATGTTTTGATGAAAATTCTCCTGGGATTAGTCAAGGAAAGGAGAAAATTTCTGTGATTTGAAGCAACACTAAAGAAGTTTCGGTTTTGGTTGAATTTGGCGTCACTGTGGACAAAAGAAGGAAAGAAGACTACATTTCACATGAGCACCAGCATATAGCGTGGTAAAATCCTGATCTCTCAGTCGCCTACAGCTGTGTTGAAGTACATTTCTGTCTCCAGTGTCTCTGTGAAGGATGAAAAGCCATGAGGTGATGAAGTGACGTATGTGGTAAAGCAGTCAGAACATTTGTAGTTGTTTTGTGTGTCAGGGTTCCTGCCACCCTCCTCAAAGTTAATCAGTGACATGTCTTTCAACGAGCTGCAAGTTGACGTATGAAGACAAAAGTTATGAAGATATTTTATGAAAGTTGAAAAGTTACTTAGTGTTGCTTTAAAGTCGATCATGTGAACCATCTGTCTGAATTGTTCCGGATGTTACGCCGCCATATTGTTTTTAACTAGAGTAGGGTTTCTCTCTTCTCTAACTCTGAGATAAAGCGTTTGGATTTCTGGTCGTTTCTTTGAGCTTCACGCTCGGACGTTGGTCTGAATCTGCTGGGATGTCAACTCCCGGGAAGATTGGCATGTTTTCTCCCTTTGGAATAATCTCACTCGTTGGAGAATAATAGAGCTCTGATTGTTGGGAGTTGACCTTATAACCCTTCTTACACATATGGGCAGCGACAGTTTCTCCAAAATCGCTAATCATTTGTAACGTTTGCACCTTTGTTGTTCGATGTGCTTTCGGAACAAGAACAAATCTTTACATCGTACTCATGTGACTTAGGTCAGACCTTCCAACATGTTAAAGAGTGTGGATCCGACCTGTGGTCGATGTAATCAGCTCATTTTCACATGTTCTGGTTCTGAATATTTTAAGGATATGTTCGGCTCATCAGGGGGAAAACTTGGCACCAGACGCCATGGCTGCGGTGTTTGGGGGTAAATCCCGCTGGGACATTATCGTCCGCAGATATAAAGCCATTCATTGCCTTCTCTGGATCATTTGCAAGGCGTTTGATACTTTTTGAAATGGAAATCACAAACACCTCCTCTGCATTTTCACTGGGTAAGAGATGTCCTTTGTTTTGCCAAACTGGGAGAAAATTAGACGCTTATTGAACAGCTATCAGGCCAAATTCTCAAGGATTTAAGTCTCTTGATTATCTGGCGCAGAATTAACACCTTATGTTCTGATGGTAAATAGCTGATCCGGGGGTCAATAGATGCTCAATCACAGCATAAACAACAAAATAATATTCACACTATTACTATTATTATAATTATTTTCAGTTTTTTATGTGGAAGATTCTGATTGTCTTTCTCCTTATTTTTGCACAATGTTCAAAGTTCAATACAGAGATTGATAGAAAACGAGATGAATGTTCCCTCTTCTGAAAAATAATAGGAGATTTTTAAAGTGTTGCCAAAGGTTCTGTTGGCAGATCTTAAGCTCAGCCCAGGACCAAATTCAAATTGGGGGTGCTTTAAAATAAATATCTTTGAACTGAGATTTACACAACCGTGCAGGCAGCAGTGGGAATCTTTGATGCCTTTTTAAGGTGGTATTTGTATGTTTAACTGAGGTCAAAGTAGTCCCCTAAGTCCGGGAGCTTATCAGTGTTTCGGAGCGCTGGCGAGGTTCATCCCTTTGGGGGATCTCTGGCTGGCTCCCCGTGTGCGTTTCAGCCCCTTTTGCAGCTTTGATTGCATTTCAAACACAATCTCGCCCAGCGCCGCTCTCATTTGCCAAAGCAGTACGAGTCGGATCAAACACAAATATATTCAGTAAGCTGTAACTTTGGCTCGTTTGAGGGCAGACATACAGAATCGATCAGTTTCAGGAGCAAGAAAAACAACCTGGACAGACAGTGTCTGACCTTTGAAGCTCTGCGGCAAAGTTCACGAAGCGTTCTGACTTTGCTCTGATTTCACAGTTGAAATACAGTTTATTCAGAAAAACAGATGCTGCCTTTTAGTTCTGCTCTGGCAATTCAGACAGAGGGACTCAGGTTTATTCTCGCTATGATGAAGAAATACGTTCATAGTTATTATTTTTCTTCGACAAAAAGACAGAATAAGTAAAATGTCTATTAAATTGTAACAAAATCTTACAAATAGATATCCCTAATATTATTAAGTCTTCTTCTTCTAGCACTTCTGCGATGCACCACCTCGCCACAGGTGTTCTCCTGGTTCAGTACTGGGACCTCTTCTTTTAGTCATATACACCTCCACTCAGGACCAGATCATTCAATCGCATGGTTTCTGTTACCACTGTTATGCTTTATTTTCTTTATTCTCCTACATTTGGAAACAACAATTCACAAGTTTATCACACTTTTCCGCATTTTCATCACAGAAAACAAGAAGAATTTTCAAAGAATTCACAGTAAAATCAAAGAATTTTGCCCATGTTTTTCTGTGGGGGGGGGGGGGCTGATTACAAATGATCCAGAACGCGGTCAGGTCTGTAACCAGCCTAAAAACTCTCATGTCACCCCTCTACACTGGGTACCCCTGGCTGCCAGCATCAAATCCAAGTCCCTGATCCTAGCCTACAAAGTCCTTAAGGGTACGGCTCCCATCTACTTCAATCCTCTACCAAAGGTTTAAGTCACAGCTCGGTCTCTTCAATCATTAATGGATTGTGGTCTAGCAGTTTCTACACCACGCTTAAGACAATCAAGACTGTTTTCTTTTGTTGTTCCAAGATGGTGGAATGACCTACCAAGCTCCACAAGAACAGCAGCGTCCCTGTCTGTCTTCTAGAAACTCTTAAAGAGCCACTTCTTTAAAGAGCATCTCCTATCCTAACTCTTACCCATACCTCTATATCCCCACTACTACTCTCTCTGTACCTCCCTCTATCTCGTCACTGTCACCACTGACTCTGAATTAGGATTTTCCTCTAGATAGTTTATGGTCAGATTGATAACCAGTGTACCATTGTGTCTACAACAGGTGTTTGAAGGGCATTAGGCTAAAGCTAAAATCCACTACCACTTAAAAAGGTCTCTAATGATGCTTATAAAGGTCCATTGTAATAGTTCAAATGACAATAATACCTTAATGTCCATTAAAAGAGACCATCAACATCTAATCCACGTTGTCTCTTATCTTTTTTTGTTGGCGATGAACTTATTCAACGGCAAGGAAAAAAAATGGCGCTTCTGGATTTGCTGCTTTTTAAACGCCAGCCAATAGCATGCAAAGTAGCATCTGGTTTTATTGCTTTGCTGATTAGATTGTTTTCTTCTTATATATTAAATATTTAGTCAAATGTTTTCCTTTAAGAAAGAATTAAACATAGTTTTCAACACGTTTGTGAACTATAATGTTTGTTTTTATTGGTCTGGTGTAATTGGCAAAATATAAATTGTGTTTTTATTGCCTTGAAGCAACAAAAAAAACCATCATAATTCACAGGAATAAAACCTTAAAACACTCAGTCCTGATGGATTGAATCTATTCAATGTGTGTATTTATGTAGTCAATTACTGGAATAGATGAACTTTCCCATAATGTTTCCATTCATTGAAGATGACACCAGAGGACATTTAAAGTACATAGTTATTTTAATTAAAATAAACTGTAAAAGAAAGTTTGTTTAAAGGCTGCCTCCTTTCTATGTATAAACAGCTGCGGTTCATTGAATTGGACCTGAACATTTAACAGTCTTCCTCGTAATTGTGAAGGTCAAGAGTAAAAGATTTTTTGTCATTTGAAGTCCTTTTTATTGCTCTGATTTTCAGATAAACTAAATGTCATTAAACACATATTTGTCTAAATTTAAAGATGTAAAACTTTAATCATTTCATTCCGTTCATAATAAATACATGTAATATATGAGTTTTCATCTATTGATTTTTCTGTAGCTATGTTTCATTTACATTTGTGGGAAATTTCACCTACACCTATCAAAATAAACGTAAATGGTGTTTGTTTCGCCGTAGTTGTTGGAAAGTGCCTCCCAGCATATTAACCTTATCAGGTCAGAGTAACTGAATTAATTATTGACAACAAAATGGCAAAAAAACAGAAAAGACAATTTAAGCGCTCAGACCTGAAGCTCTTTCGAAGAAATTAATATGAATCCACATAGAAGGCAAAAGATACTGAAATTAAGGATGCAGGGCAGTCTGTTGTATAAAAAACAACAGAGGAAAAGAGGATTAGGCGCTCCGAAAATTGTCAGAATTTAAGGTTATGTCACACATATTAAAAGGTTGGATTAAGGTCAGCGTTCATCAGCAAATGTGTTTATATGCTAATGTGTGCTTGCATGCGAGCTGTGCTGTAAATAAGCAGCGTTGTTTCAGGGCTTCACGAGGGAAAGTCAACGACAGGAAAGATTAGAAATCCAACTCTCTGCTGCAGGCAGGATGAGCCAGAGCTCCAGAGCAAATCCTGCGAAGGGGAATGCACGAATGCTTGGATGAGCTCAAGTTCCTCAGGATGCAATTTAACTTTTAAGATGATCGCATTGCTGATATTGGTTAAGTAGACAAATAAATCTGCAAACACATAGACAAACAATACAGCGACTCTTTACCTCGTCTTTCTGATATTAATGTATTTTTGTGTAATTTAGCTAAAAGCGTCTGTCTAACCTATTAAATGGGGCACAAAGCTGAACCACAGACAAAACAGTCATGTGGTTTTAGAGATAAAAGGCAAAGAAGAGTGGATAATAAGGACCTTGAGACATAAAAAGATTAGTTTGTCTTTCAGGCTAAACTGTCCAAAAAGGAATATTAAGATTGTATAACGATAAAAAAATGAATGTTTTAGAAGCTAATTTGGATAAAAATAACATGATTGCAAGACAATAATTACAGAATTAACCAACGTAAACCTCACTTGATTGCAACTGCTTACAGAGAAAACTGTCTGAGGATCACTTCCCACAGGATGAACTCTGTGCTCAGCTGTGTGCAGAGTCTTGTTGGGTTCGCTGTTAAATTTAACATTTCGCTAGCAGTCATTGAACTCCAAATATCTATAGTTAAGGTTTTATGTTAATTAGGTTCAATATTGTGGTGGAGGGTCATCAGGAAGGCAACATATCTTTGGTTTGGTTCTGGCTCCATGTTGCTTCATCCAGCGGCGTTCTTCATGGCTGCTATGCACATCATGCTCTTCAATTAGCATCCTCATGAAGGCTCTAGAGAAGAACCAGGTCAGGCTTTTTTTGCAATTAAGAAGCTCTCCCAGTCGGAGCAGGACACCCAGCAGGGTAACAGCACGCACATCTCCAAATCGCACCCCCATCGAGAAAATGTAATCGTTGAAATTTTCGTTAAGACGGTGCAGGAGAATAGCAACCAGATTACAAAGTGGCCGTGTATAACTGTCACTTCAAACAACTTTTTAAGTTGATTTTGGTGCCACTGAAGAAAGACTTCATTTCCCATGAGCACCAGCGCCTAGCGTGGTAAAATCCTGATCAGGTGGATTGAAATAAATTTCTGTCTCCAGTGTCTGTGTGAAGGATGAATAGCGATAAGGTGATGAATCTAATTGTGGTGAAACAATGTCACATGATGATGTTGGAGATAAGAAACGGGGGAAGTGACGTATGCCGTAAAGCAGTCAGAACATTTGTAGTTGTTTAATGTGTCAGGGTTCCTGCCACCCTCCTCAAAGTTGCTTATCGCCAGTTAAAGCGATACAGACCCCCTCAGGTCACGTCATTGAACGAGCTGTAAGTCGACGAATAATCACAAAAGTTATGAAAATATTTTGTGATGGTTGAAAATTTACTTAGTGTTGCTTTAAGGGGGGCTTTTAGAGGTCGTGCCACGGCTAAGTTGCAGTAGCTCACTATCACCAGTGTGTGAATGTGTGTGATTGGGTGAATGGTTGAGTGTAGAGTAAAGCACTTTGGCGTCGTCTGGACTTGATAAGACACCTCACAAGTGCAAGCCATTAACCACAGATAATGGGAACAGCGAAATTCACAAAAATAGCTTCATCATCTCACCTTTATCCATTAATCTCAGAGACTTCAGGATGCTCCAGCAGCCGCCTGATAACACCAGCGCTTCACTCGGTTGGTATTATAAATGGTTCTCTAACCCGTTTGCTTTCTTCCTGCCCACTGGTCTGAAGCCTGTCGGTTTCTGATGTAATCATGTTTATGATTTTACTCCTGTTTAATTGAATCTTTCTCTACAATAAGAAGATTTCAGCTGTGAGCAGGTTCTGTGATCGGCTGTCGTGCGCTGAAAGCAGCACATTTGTGATAAGTCAGACTCAATTGGGGAAACTAATGTTTTCTGCTTGTTGGTGATGTTTGCAGACAACATAACACATTTTCTTTTTTTCATGGAGAAAAACAGTTTGTCTCACCTGAATCTGTTCTGTTGCACAGACGACAGCGCGTCGCCTTCTGTCAACACTAATTAGACTGGTGCCTGGAAATCACACTTCAGACGAGAAACCCTGGTGTTTATCCATATTCAGCCCCTTTTTCTAAGAACGACAGAAAAAAAACAACCAGCAGAAAAACTGAAAAATCATAGAAACTTAGCAAAAGATTCAGGGCATTTGCTTCGACTCTTGTTTACTCTCGTACGCCCTAATTTTGTCTGCAAGCAGAGACATGTTTGTTCCACATGTGGCTGATTTCTTCTCGCCTCTTTGGGAATCTCGTTGCAGATACATCCAGAACTCCCAGCCGTACCTGAACAACATGACAGCGGTTGGCTGCATGATGGCGCTGGCTGCAGTGTTCCCGCTGGGGATAGATCGGCACCACGTCAACAGACCACAGTTTCCTGTCGTCTGCCAGGTAACAGCAGAAAGAGGCTGAGTGGGAGGAGAATCTATCTATCTATCTATCTATCTATCTATCTATCTATCTGTCTGTCTGTCTGTCTGTCTGTCTGTCTGTCTGTCTGTCTGTCTGTCTGTCTGTCTGTCTGTCTGTCTGTCTGTCTGTCTGTCTGTCTGTCTGTCTGTCTGTCTGTCTGTCTGTCTGTCTGTCTTTATAGATATCTCTACATTACAAAGGGAAATATCACTTTTTACATTTTATAAAATGTAAAGAGCCTTAAAATTCAAATGTATTATCATGAGATCCAATTTTAGTGCTCACTTATTTCATCCAGGTATCTGCAAAGACTCTTTCTGATTGCACATCTACACGCATAACATTTTTTACAGCAGCAGTCAGTCCTATAACTAATCTGGGACCTCCGACTGAACACTGTATGAAAGTTTGTGAACAGCTCAACATCTGGGTAGAAGAGACAATATTGTGCTGTAAAATAACCTGGATTACACCATCAATGCTAACCCAGCTCAGTTGTTTTGGATTTTGTCTGCATCCAAATATCTTGATTTCATTTCTGTTGGCAGGAATAGAGAAAATCTAACTTTGTACTGGATGTGATTTACTTTACCGTATATATCACTACCGGTGTGTCTGTACCAGAGGCTTGAGAGAACGCCTCGCTGCTCTCACTACATTCCCCAGGAGGCGAACCAGAAACCAGAGAAACAGAAGCCAGAAGAATACCAATGCGCCGAGGGTTGAAGAGCTGAGTGCTCCAAACAGCAACAGCAGACAGACATCAAAGGGGCAAACATCTGGGACAGAGTCTCCAGCATATGATATGGACCTGAACTGATCCATAGCTGCTGGGGGAGGGAATAAAAACACACACACAGGGTGTGGTTGACGGGAGATCAGACAGGAAGGAAC
This sequence comes from Orestias chungarensis, assembly GCA_032876305.1. Lineage (NCBI taxonomy): Eukaryota > Metazoa > Chordata > Actinopteri > Cyprinodontiformes > Cyprinodontidae > Orestias > Orestias chungarensis. Next base: position 1,490,848 of record JAVLVB010000082.1, on the reverse strand, counting down.
TCCATCCCATCGCCGATAGACAAGAAACCCCACAGGTCAGCGCTGCTCTGTGAATCCTGATACCACCTCAGCAGGACACTGAAAGTTTGGCTCAGGTTGGCGTCTCGTTGTCCCTCAGACCATCTCTGTCCCACGGTACGCACATTTGTCTTTATCCCGGTGGACGAGGGCGACGCCATCATGCCCTCCCCTACCCACTGCCCCAAACGATGCTGGGGGTTACCATAGCAACAACTCTCATCGTTTTCATTAGACACTCGGCTCCTCTTCCTGGTATGAATCCATCCTCAAACCAGTTCCAGCGCATCGTTTTAGTACCGTGTAGCATAATTAATCGTTCCTCTTTGACTGGTTGTGATTGTTTTGTTGTGCAGATTTGTGGGACGCCCATCTCTGGTCCCAGCATTCCCTAAAGATTTTATATCAGACGCTGTCGGTGAACAGTGAAGTCACCAGCTACGTGTTCTTGTGGGAAATGCTACAGCAATGCGATTAGACTCGAGTTTAGTACAGACTGAGGTGAAACGTCTGTGCATGCATCCGAATAAAGCCTGATAGATGACTGTGATTCCTGAGGTTTGTGCCAACTTGAATGAAACATTCTGTTATTCCCTTCGACTACATTTAAATTGGTTTAAGGATTGAAGCTCTCTCACTATTTCCAGCTGGAATTGAAGCTAATCAAACCAGGCAAGGTTATTTTTCTTCTCCCACCTCTTATTGTCTGGTTTTGTTGGCCCAGTTTCTTGTTATCAGCCGACAGTGTGGTCTTCTATCTTTGTAGGCCATCTGCCTCAAGATTCCACATAATCTAGGATTGTAAATCTGGGGCTCTCCTTCTCTCGCCGTTGTTTGAAGTGCTGCTGGCTTTTTTTTTTGTCGTCTGAACACGGCCCGATCGTTGTTCTCTGACTTTTTGAAATCGTCCAGCACCTTTCATCCATGCAGCTGCTCTTCACCTTTTCTGTTGTTTTATTGTTTCTTTTTTTTATGCTCCTGTGAACCTGAGAGACGGTTCCGTGTGAAAATCCCAACTTCTGAAATAGTCGCGTAAAAGAAGCAACAATGACGTTTGTCACTTTTTTAGGTATTAGGTGTGATTTTTCTTCTTCTTCTTCTTATATGTGAGAGGCAGGTAATGAGAAAGGATCAGACTTTCTACTCTCTATTGTCACTTCATCTCAGTATGCCTGTCTCTCTCTGTGGTTCTGCTCTGTTTATCTCCAACTGGTGTTAATCCACAGTAACAGAGCAACAGATGGGGGGTTTAAGTTTCCTCGTTTCTATTATAAACTGTGTTTATTCTCAAAGAAAATACAACTTGCCTTGTACTGACCTTCATTATCTCTGCCATACTGCAACAGCACATAGGCTAAAATTGCTCATTTGGCAAGAAGAAGGGCAACTTTGGGTATTTAGATTTTTGTTAAAGCCTTGATTTAATACAGGGCCAGCAGCATGACTTGTGTTGACTTGATTAAATACAAGTCATGTGACCCTCAAAGCTAGGTGACCTTTTACCTCGACTATTAAGTCTCATTTGTTTGAAATTGTGCCGCTCACTCTAATGTAATTGAGTTTGTTTAAAGGAAAAAAAAAGAAAAAAATTATATACAATTCATTTATTATTGAATGTTCATATTTTTTTAATTATTATTTTATTTTTATTATTCTG
>JAVLVB010000082.1:1448797-1480491 GCA_032876305.1 Orestias chungarensis | reverse complement strand
CCCCCCCATCGCCTTTTTATACGTTTGACTCCGGATGTTTACCCTCAGCATCTCTCCCCTCCTCCAGGTCCAGCTCCATCACTCCGTTTTGTGATTGCTCTTGTGAAAGTGTATCAGCACTTCCAACAATGTGGGTCACAAAGTGGGCTGATGCCCCGTAGCATTTCGCTTCTCAGGTAGAAAAGACGGAGCTTCAATTTCAGGCTGTAGCCGTAAAACATTGGATTTTCTCCCATCTCCGTTATGACTTCTGCCACTGGCCACATTTCAAATGTTTTTTTATTACACACATTCCTGAAAGACGCGTTTAATGTTGTGCTCTGGTAATATATCTTGTAGAAGTACGGGTGAAATAACTCCTATTTTTCATAGTTCATGCTAATATTTCAGAGCCTCCTTATTTTGGAGGTTTTGTCAGCCATGTGCTGCCTAAGGAAGATTAGATCGCTACTATTGAGTAGTTACATGATTCCCACCTTGCAAACACATGACGAATATTTGCAATCAGCTCTTTTGTCTCCCACTGGATAAACACGTCCAATTATTGCTGACAACAAAGAACACTCTGTAAAAATGTTCCCCTGCTTAAGGCTTTTAATATTTCTATAATGTTTTGTTGGTGAACACAGCTTCAGCCTGTACTATTTGATCCTGCTAACACTCTTTAATTGATATATTTATATTGGACCAAATAATAATAAAAATGTTCTGTATGCATTTTACAAACTAAACGTATAACAACTCTAATATGCATTAATAAATATGCAATATACGTTTAATGTAGTCGTATAGACAGATTGTAACCCATTCCGGTTTGATCCTGGTTACAAAACATGCCGTCAAGGTATTCCTAAATATATATATTCCTAAATATGAATAGCCATTAATAATTTATTTTAGTGCAGTCAACACGATTAAATTCATTTAGCGTGTTGTTGCACTAGCATTATCTACGGTGGCCCAGAAGTGTCACAGCAAACTAAAGCTACAACATGCAGCGGCTCACTTCCGATGCACTGAATTGTTCTGTGTTGTGGTTTATTTTGCAATGTTGTGGCTTTTGTTTGCTGTGATACTTCCGGGCCACCGTATTTATTTATATATATTTTTTTATAAAATAAAATACATACAGTAAAGGAAATTTCATAAATGTTGAACTTGTGAAGAAATATTGAAGTAGATAAGATTAGATATAATTAATGGGTTTATTTTTGCTGCATATGGTGGATAAACACCATAAAACAATACCTACAAATCTAAAAAAGCTATTATGATGCCTAAATATAACTCTTAATCCTAATCTAATGAAAAACCCAGATAAAAAAAAAAGTCCTGTACTATTTTTAGTTGCCATCAAATGTCCTCTTTACAGCTGCTGCTGCTTTTTATAGACGTATTCGTTTAAAAACCCTGAACCAGATTCCTGTAGGAGCTGCTAATGATTAACAACATTCAGATGAAACAGCAAAGGTCACGAACCTTCACAGAGAAGCAGATAAGATGAAGAAAACCTGCATTTTACCGCCTCACACTGTCATTCTAACACATTCTAGTATTTATTATGAACACATGTAAAGTGTATCAGTCTTTGCTTTTGTGATTTTATACAAGGACAAACTGAAAAGCTAAGAACAACCTCTCAGTCACCAAAACAAACTCCCTGTTTCTGATTTTTCACGCTCCAACTGTGCTTAACCTTCTTTCAGGCGTAGTTTATGGCTACAAGGGTCTGCTGCTGCTCCTGGGAATCTTTCTGGCCTATGAGACCAAGTCTGTCTCCACGGAGAAGATCAACGACCACCGAGCCGTGGGGATGGCCATTTACAACGTAGCCGTGAGTTCACAGGGAGAAACTCTGTTGCTTTGACTGTAACAGCACGCTTTTAGAGCAGAGACTTAGTAAGATCACTTCACTCGTTCTCATTGTTGCGCTAAAGACACGTTGGAAGTTCCTTATTGGAGCAAAACAAGAATGTTCAGCAGGCTTCAGACGTTTTCCAAATTAAAACACACGTTGCTTCGTGACTCGTTTATCTTAGAGGACATTTGTAGAGAATAATCTGTGAAATCCTTTATTGGCTGCGGTCTCTAGCCGCTCGTGTACACAGAGTGCAGCACTCCAGGTTATTCCTCAGCATAAATAACACGCAGAAATCTGCACGGCGGGGAGCCGTCTGCTTTGTGTGCGTCTATGTACGGATGCACGGAGGTTCACACGGATTTGGTTCTGCTTTTTGCAGGAAAAGGACTTTAAAATGCAACCATTTGCCTTCTGACGGAGAATGCTGCTGCTGTCTGTCTGTCGTAAACACTTCTCAGGGGCGGCTGATACCAAGTGAATCACCTAGGATGCACTTTCAGCTGAAATAGGCACTATTATGTTCTCCACAGGCACTTTAGAGAAACACTGGCTGTCGTTTTCTGACACGGTTGACATGCAGCGAGTCTGGGGCGGATGGAAAACGTCTGGAAACAATAAGTGGTTTCTGTGACTCTTTACCTCCACATAAGTTTGGAGCTTTTTCAAACTTTTTAATTTATTTGTTTCTTTCCTGCCTTGGACTCTGAATAATAAAATTAAAGGGACACTTTGGGAATGCTTCTAACTAAACTGTGCAGATTCCCCCAATTAAAGAAATAGATTCATCTTTATCTTATTTATAAGGACCATAAACACGGGCTGTGTGCTCGTTCCATCACTCGGCCTCCTGAGGAGAGACAAGTTAAAAGTGTGTGTTTAGTGTGATGGTGCACACATTTCACTTTTATGAAGACGTCAATAGTTGATGGTGTGTGTAATGGTTCCCCCCTCCCCTGTCATGACGTTTTAATGCTGTTTTCACTCAGTAGACCTCTGCAAATAAATGTGATTTTCCTTCCTCTGGTTTCCTGACCTCTCCTGCCTCTCCTCCTGCAGGTGTTGTGCCTGATCACGGCTCCGGTGACGATGATCCTGTCCTCCCAGCAGGACGCGTCCTTCGCCTTCGCCTCGCTGGCCATCGTCTTCTCTGTCTACATCACCCTGGTGGTTCTCTTCGTACCGAAGGTGACCGACACCCCTGGAAACACGAGGGAACACGTGTCTGTCGCTCCGCCGTCCAGAAAAAAACGTGTCAGAAGGAAGTTAATTTAGGCTCAAGTAGTTTGAGTGGATTTTAAGCTGAAGCTTCTCCAGTTGTAGCTCCTGGGATGAAAAATATAACGCATAAAGCTAAATCAACCAAACTTTGGAGCTAACAAAGCGACACAATCAAAACCTGTCTTGAATATTTAGAAAGGAACGTCTCATTGTGTGTGTCCAGCAGATGTTGGTTCGTTTTTTAACATCTTTTCCGCTCTTATCTCGCCGGCGCAGATGCGGCGTCTCATCACCCGCGGCGAGTGGCAGTCGGAGCAACAAGACACCCTGAAGACGGGATCGTCCACCAACAACAACGACGAGGAGAAGTCCCGGCAGCTGGAGCGCGAGAACAGAGAGCTGCAGAAAATCATCCAGGAGGTGACGATGCCAAAAATGACAGGAAACGACGTTAAATGCGTAACATCTGGGGAAGATTAGCGCTGCTGGGATGTTTGGTCATACAGTGGAGCCCCAGAACTATTAAATCAACTTAATGCAGCTGTAGCTGTGTTGGTTACCTTCTACCGACAGCCTGACATGTCTTTACACACGTATGTGTTACATTTGGGAATTATGCCGTTGCTGTTTCTCCAGAGGTAAAATAATCAGAAACATAAGTGAAACCAATGCAATAATATCAGTTAAGGAATGATGAGTTAGTTCCTTTCTCTTAAAGGCAAACACATGTAGCTACAACAGTGACCTGGGTTTGATTTGGCTTAAAAAAAAAGTGCAACATCAATGTGCAACAATAGGTTGTAGTGCAGGAACGACCAAAATATGCAGCAAAGGAACACTTAGATGTACAAAAATAACCAACAAACAATAAATATCATCTAAGTTACTGGACACAAGGTAACACAAACGTTTTAAAAACAAAATAAAGATGAATAATTAGATGAATTCACCGTTGATGTTTTGTAAATATATATAAATATAAGTATGTGCAAATATTTAGTTAAAAATAAATAAATAAACCTCATTATTGCTCATATTTGACTTCCTCAATATCCCACCCACTCCTAACATCTGGGCCTCTAGTTTCTTTTAAACTGCTCTTGGCTGCCCTCTAGTGGCCTATTGGCCCCGAGCCGTCGCTTAGTTAGCGTATGCCTTGGGCAGGCTCTGGTTATTAATTTAACACTTTTAGTTTTAATTTATTTTAGAAAAATGGTGAAAAGATCTGATGGTGAATTTCACCTTTTAATTTTTTATGTTAATTTTTGATTTGGAGCAGAGAATTCAATCTTGTGACCAGAAGCCTCTCGTCTCCTGTCGTTCTTTTCTTAGAAAGAAGAGAGGGTCTCCGCACTTCGCAACCAGCTGGCCGAGCGTCAGGCCGTGCGCAACCGCCGCCAACCCGCCTCGGGCCAGAACCAGAACCACACCGCGCCCCAGACTGACCCCAAGTCGCTGCTGCCCCCCCCGGGCTACCCCACCCCGGCCTCGGACAATCACTCCCTGCCGCCGTCCTTCTCCAACTCGTCCGGCCTCTACCCGGCGGACAGCAAGATGAGCCGCAACCACTGTCACAACAGCCAGATCCCGCTGCTCTACAAGTAGGCGGCGAAGCGGGTGGGGAAGGGAGGGGGTGCCTCACACGTGATGGGGGGGTGTGCACGACACAAATGAGACACAAATGGGACACAAATGGGACACAAACGCGACGTTCACTTTGTTCGGGAGGACAGCACAGTCCAGACGAGTCCACGCGTCCTCACAAAACCAGGAGAGAAGCGGACATGGCGGTACACCTCTGACCCCCAGAGGTCACCTGAACACTCAGGGGGGGTGTATAAGGAAAATTGTGCAGTAGATGGTTCATGTCGTTCTGTAATATTTCGCTGTTCTTTGATTCTTTGTCCGCCTGAAAGCAGCGCGCTGACGGCGAAGAGCGTCTGGAGCGACACGTCTGTCCAAAAGTGGTCATGTGATTTGTTTGATAGCCGTACCCCCAAAGGTATACGTTTCAGTTATCATGCATGCGTTTCAGCTATCGAGCCTTTCCTTTTAGTAACACGTCCTGCTGACCTGTTTCGTTCATCGGGGTCATTCAAGCAGATCCACGCAGACTAACTTATATCATCCAATCAGAATCTGCTAAAGTGTCCCGAAACTCGTCCGAGTTCATCGTCTAAACTTCAACCAGTGACGCGCCGTCAGGCTAGTAGGATAAAATCAATTATTAAACGAAAAAAATCTGAAATATAATAATAAAAAAAACGTTTTTCCAAGTTATTGTTTAATAAATGAGTTTTTCGGTGTGATTGAAACATTTTATGGTCAAAATAACTAGTTTATATCAGACGTCTGGGAGGTCGCTCGCATTGCTGTCCTGTGCCTCAACACTGGGGGGCGCTGTGTCACACAGTTTTAAACAGTTTACAGTCGTACGCACAATAAGAACAATGAACAACTTCCTCTGCTACTCGCCAAGTATGTCAAAAAATATATAATATAAGAATAAATAATGTATACAAAGTGACAATAACAAACTAACTCAATATATGATAAAATGTAAAATTATAGCAAAAGTCTCCTGTAGTGCGGTTATAAACTGTTATGTTATAAACTTGCTATAACGTGAACAAACTGAATGGGCAGAATCAGGCAGTTAGAGCCTGACAAATACGAATAAAGGTGAGATTATACAAGATTTTAAGAGTAAAAAGATTATTGTACATAATCGACTGAAGCACAATTAAATAACTAAAATAACTAAATGTTTTAGGTCAGTCGAGTCAAGACTCTCACAGCACGCCACCGAGTTCAACATTCTCATGTGGAGGACGTCTGGGACAACCACCAATAATCCCAGGCACGGACGTCCCCCGCCCTGAGGTCAGACCGTAAAACCCCAAACAAACACATCAGATTCTCCCAACCTCAGTCGTTTAGCAAAGAAGTGCGACGTCTGCGTTCCTACCAGCAGAGATTTAGCAGAGATTTGAGATCTTAACCAAGTCTGGGATGAAGTCCTCTGGACGGATGATGCTATAGTAGAGATGCTGGAGGGACGACGCTCTCTTTGTACCAAAGACAAAACGATCATTTTCTTAGTTCTGAAGCGCGAGATACTGAAAAAAAAGAACTTATTCACGGTTTCATTGATGCTTACGTCCATGAAACAAACATCCATGACTGCAAAGCTTCGGGTTCTAATTAGTTTGGTGCTCATATCTGACTCGGATGTTCATAAAGTCAGATTTTTCCCGCCTCTGAGGGTCAAGAGGGTCATAGAATCACACCTGAAGCCAAATTAGTGATCAGCGTCCAGTTCCTCGACAACTAGAGAAAATTCAAATTAATTCAATAATGTTAAATTAAATTTAGACCTTACATGTTCTCAGTAACACACGACAAATTTTCTTGAATAGTTTTTTCTGAATTATCTGATTTTATGGCCTCAGTTAGCAATAAAAGATCCCTTGGGTTCATTTTAGTTTAAAACTAAAACAAAAAAAATTGAAGTTAGTGAATCATTCTCACGTCCAGATTATCATCCAGATACCAAATTAAAGTCCCGCTGCTGTGGATCCTAAAACATGACGTGTAGGCAGAAGCAGTTTTATTCAGCACCACATAAAATGTGTTTATTTACTAAATTTAAAAGCTTGAATGAAACATGTTGATGTTTCCTGTCTGCGTTTGTCAGCTTCAGGCTTTAAGTCTCAATTTACTGAAGCTCTTTGCTTAACTTCTCATCCCACTTGAACCTTTATTGGCATTTTTACGTCACAACCACCAACATACACACATTTAATGTGGATTTTCATTTGATCTGAAAAGTGTGGCAGGCCCATGTAAATATCCGCTGCAACACTTCAAGGTTCACACAAAATATTGTCAATTTTTCTACAGAAATATCTGCCAACATCTCCAATCATTCATCAATTCATGAATTCAATAATTTTTTCCTTCTGCAATCATTTCACATAAAATCCGGTCAACAAAAGTTGCCTGAGAATCTGCGCCTGCAACTTAAAAACTAAAACAGTCGTTTTGGTGTCAAAAGGTTCATGTTTTCTGTTACTTTTCATGTTTTTTTTGAAACCATTTAATATATTTTCATGCAGAAGTGACGGATGAAGGCAAGAGGATCAGTGTTTATACGACACTTGTTCTAGATCTAGATGCTAGAAAGTTCCCTTGTGAGACGTTATTTGGTCGGTTGTGAACAGTGGAAGCAGATGTTCTATTATCTTGCACATGTATGCTAACGAAGATGGTAAATGTTCATATGTATTTCAGAGTATGTTTATGCTAATATGTGGGTGACATGAATAAAATGTTTGCTTTTCCACTCCAGAAGCCGTCTCCCATGGCTCCACCAGGGGTCGCCACATGTCTGTTTGTTGACCAACTAGTAATTAATCTAGTAATTCCCTTATTTGACGTTTGCCATCGCTTGTCGGTTCATAATCTCCAGGTCAGGCAGGTCAGAGAGCTCGTCGGCTTTCAGCACCATGACCAGCAGCCCAGGCTACGGGAGCCTGTCAGGGCCAAACAAGTTAACGTGTGTTTTTAGATGATGATGGCGTGATGCAAACCAGCTGTGGTGGAGTCCCATGATCCCACAACACCCACCTACAGCTTCCCATGTCGTCTCAGTTTCCAGCTGACTGAAGGAGAGTGTGTGGTAACGGTGGCTGGGGAGGGGGAACCAGCTTGCAGATTGTGACTGAGCGTGAGTTTGTGAGTGTGTGTGTGAGTGTGTTGTGAGGGGGAGTCACAGGGGAAAACCCCATCTGGGTTGAGACTTCTGGGCCTCCACCTGACACAGCAGTCAGTGGGTCGCAGAAACAAGCAGGAAATTCCCCTCCACTGTCGTGAGCTCACAAAGGAAGTATTTGCTGGCTGGGGAGGAATTTCTAACAACTTGTGTGTGTGTGTGTGTGTGTGTGTGTGTGTGTGTGTGTGTGTGTGTGTGTGTGTGTGTGTGTGTGTGTGTGTGTGTGTGTGTGTGTGTGTGTGTGTGTGTGTGTGTGTGTGTGTGTGTGTGTGTGTGTGTGTGTGTGTGTGTGTGTGTGTGTGTGTGTGTGTGTGTGTGTGCGAGAGAGTAACGTGTGTGTGTGTAAACCTGAGCTGAGGAGCCTTTAGCCTCCTCGTCTCAGACGTGAGCTCAACTACCTGTTGCTTTTTATTCCTTTTTTTATTTTTATTTTTATAAAATAAATTTAACAAAATCCCAAAAGTTTAAATACAAATAAATATAAATAAATACATGCATGTTGGAGATAGTGAGGAGACCGCAGACGTCTACGGACGAACAATCTCCGCATAAATAAAAACAGAAAGTGCCTAAATCAGAGATAAAGTTTCAAACTGTTACAGTTCATAAAGTTTCATCTCCATGGAGATTTCAGCATTTCTACGTCACCTTCAGGCTAAATAAACGTGTACATTTGTGCTTTTTTCTTGAACGCTGTCCAGGAATTGTCCTTTCTGCGCCACGGCGGCGCTTCAGAGCGCGAACACGCCGAAGAACGTCTTCCCCTCGTCCGTCTCCAGGTACTTGAGCTTCTCGCTCTCCGTCTCCAGCACGTCGCCCTTATCGAGCTGGAACACGGCGCCCAGGTAGATGGCGCTGTAGCAGCCCCGCCCCGTCCTCTCGTCGTCCCGCGCGCTCTGGCAGTCCGACCGCACGGCGCTCAGCAGCGACACCTTCGCCCCGATGGAGTCGGAGAAGCGCCAGATGCGGTGGCTAAGGGAAAGCGGGCGGAGGCCGTCGTCTCCGTCGCCGCCGCGGGACGCCCTGAACGACGCCTGGCTGTAGACGAAGTACAGGCCGCGCTCTGGGATGAGGATTTTGTTGTCGCTGAGACGGAAGCCGCCCTGAGCGAAGGCCTGGCCCACGTTGAGCTTCCACTCCACCGCCGGCTTACCGCTGTCTTCGTCGTAGTCGCCTGAGAGACAGAGACGCAGGTTAAATCTGCTGCAATCACGCAGACGTGACCAAACCCAGGCGGGGACTCGGCTCACCTTGTAAGTGGATGGCCGCCTTGGCTTTCCTGCTCATCTCCGTGAGCGCCGAGTGTGCGCCTGCAGCAGAGGAGGTCAGACGTGAGCTCAGAGGGTTTCAACACCAACGCTCTCGTCACAAATGTCCCGCTACTCACCTGGCGTCTCGTTAGGGGCCATCATGATCGGCGCCGCCGTCTGTTCTGGCGACGTCTGGAGGTTGGAAAGCATCAGTTTAATGAGATGAACACAAAAAACAAGCAGCAAACATTTTAGATGAAGGTAAAACATAAATATTTACCGTCGATTGTGATCTTTCAAGCTGGTACCAAACATACAGACGGGCCCCTCCAAGGCAAAGGGCCACTAGGAGCAGCACGCCGAACACCTTCCACAACCATCCTGTGGAGGACTTCTTGTGCAGTAGCACCTCCATCCTCTCCTGAGGCCCGGCCTCCACGTCCCCTGCTGTGATTCTGTATCCCGTCATCTTCTGGTACCCAGCGAACCTCCTCTCTGCTCACGCCTCTGTTTGTGAGTTAGAGTGAAGCTCTGCCAGGGCGGCCCGTAGTATTTATGCCGCCGTAGCAGAAGGGAAACTCCAGTTGTGTCACTGCGAGCTCACACACACACACACACAGAGAGAGAGAGAGAGAGACAGAGGCTTCAGCCGCAGCTGCAGCACCAACGCTGTGGAGAGAACAGCAAAAGGAAACAGAAGTCACAGAATTTCTCTCGTTGCGGCTGGAGTTGCGGTTTCAGGACGGGAAAGTGGACGGAGTTTTTTTTAATTGGACAGATTCGTCCGCAAACGTCGCAGACGTGAGGCAGACGCTCTTAACGGCTGAGGTTTGAAGCCACAGCTCCAGATATCGTGCACACAATGTTTCACCTCCGAACTCCTGGCTATCTACAGCTGAGGGTTACATTCACGTTTTTGATCTGATCTGTGATCAGTGTAGAGTTTAAACCCCGAGTCTGCTTTCGCTCTGCATCTTCCCTCTCCTGCCCAAACCATGCAGAAAACATTAAAGTTTAATCCACATTAAAGTCGACAAGTGCTCCTATTCTGACTTAATGTGTTTTAAAGATAAACAAAAGGAAACTGAATATGGAAAAGGGATGATATCCTTAGACCTGAGGCGTTTTAGTTTTCTATATGAGATGCAGGGCTTTTGTGTAAAACTCCTGTGGAAGTTCTCCTCGGTCTGAAAAGCAAAAGCTGGCAGCGCTCAGCTTTCTGTTTCGCAAAGTTTAGGTGATGCAACTGAGTCAAGGAGCTGGACCGACTGGTTCTTCCTCCTCTGCTCCCTTCCCACTTTCTCACCTGACTATAACCGAACTTTCTGATCTGACACTTTCATCCCCCTTTTATCCTTTGTTTCTTTGTTCGTGTTTCATTTGAAGCTCATTCTGCACTAAAACTGAATTCGATTTCATTCACTTCAGTCTGGGGACGTGCAGAAGGTCTCCCACTTAAGAAGATGAGCGAAGCCTGGAATTGACATCATGGTCTGACCTCAACTATAAGAGACAAAATGAGGAAAAACAAAATCACATTGTCTGATTTTTAAAGAATTTATTAGCAGAAAATTGTGGAAAATAAGGATTTGGTCATTAACAAAAGTTCACCTCGATCGTTTGCTGGCAATGACAGAGGTCAAACGTTTTCTGTACGTCTTTATAAGGTTCCCACACCCCCGTTGCTGGTATGTTGGCCCCTTCCTCCATGCATAGCTCCTCTACATTAGTGAAGTTTTGGGGCCGTCGGCGGGACCACACGGACTTCTAACTCCCTCCAAAGGTTTTCTGTGGGGTTGACATCTGGTGACTGGCTGGGCCACTGCAGGACCATAAGATGCTTCTTACGCATCCGGTCCTGTGTTGCCCTGGCAGCGTGCTTGGGATCATTGTTTTATCTTTAATGTCCTCGCTGATGGAACGAGGTTTGCACTCAAAATCTCATTCTTTCGTGCACACGGGTTGGTCGTCCTGGTCCCTTTGCAGAGAAACGGCCCCAAAGCACGATGTTGCCTCCTCGAAGCTTCACAGTTGCTATGGTGTTCTTTGGATGCAACTCAGCTTTCAGTCTCCTCCAAACACGGCGAGCTACGTTTGTACCAAACGGTTCTGCTTTCCTCCGACCATACGACATTCTCCCAATACTCTTCTGGAACATCCAGATGTTCTCTAGCAAACTTCAGACGTGAGTCCCTGGCGGTGTAGTGACTTACTCACGGCAGCCTTTGGAACGTTGGTCCCGGCTGTCTGCAGGTCATTCACCAGGTCCCTCCGTGGGGCTCTGGGAGTTTTGCTCACCGTTCTTGTGATCGTTTTGACCCCAAAGACTGAGATCTTGTGTGGAGCCCCTGATGGAGGGAGATTACAGCAGCCGTGGTCTTGTAAGTCTTGACACAGTAGATTTCTTCAGACCGAGCTGCTGTTCTATTGCCGATTCAGTCTTCCCAGTCCAGTGCAGGTCTACGATTGTGTTTCTGATGTCCTTCGACAGCTCTTTGGTTTTCACCATAGTGGAGTTTGGAGTGTGACTTTTTGAGGTTGTGGTTATTTGTCTTTTATGCAGTTAATGAGGTCAATCAGGTGCTGTTAATACAGGTAATGAGTGGAGGACAAAGGAGCCTCTTAAAGAAGAAGTTACAGGTGTGTGACAGCCAGAAATCTTGCTTGTTTGTAAGTGACCAGATACTTATTTTCCACCATATTTGGAAATAATTTCTTTGTACATCAGACAAAGTTTCGTCCGTCATAGTTGAGGTCTGACCATTAAGCAGGAGAACTTCTGTACATAACAGTGACTGAAGTATACAGTTCAAACTGCTGCATTAATCCAAAATGCATCTACCTTCTTCGTCGACTCTTTAAATTTTGGAGCTTCGTGAGCTTCTTCCTATAATGCATTTGAACTGTTTTTGTGTAAAAAACGACGGCGTTACGGAGGTTTAGTCTGTCATCAGGACATATCTGCAGGTTTCTTTTGATTTCATGAGTACGTTTCCCCCTCTAGCTGCACATTTCATGCCTGAGTGGTGTTTGTTGCCTTAATCCCAGCAAAGGCGGAGCAGCAGCGAGGAATTAGGAGGATTAACATGCTGGATATTAAGATTTAGAGCTTCTGCACTGGCAACCGTAAGTTAAATACAACATTCCTATATTAGGATATTCAGGTTTTTTTTTTTTAGTAATCTTGTTTCCTTCGCTCCTTCCACACCTGCTCTGATCATGGGATAATTATTTTGTGTCATCAGTGCGGCTTTCTTTAAATCGTCATTTTAGACGTTGATTTTGAGGTGATGAATCCAATTGTGGTGAAACAATATCAGATGATGATGTTGAAGACAAGAAACAGGGGAAGTGACGTATGCTGTAAAGCAGTCAGCACATTTGTAGTTGTTTTGTGTGGAAGCCAGGGTTCCTGCCACCCTCTGCCGGTTAAAGCGATACAGACCCCCCCGGGTCATGACAGACGCGTCATTCAACGAGCTATAAGTCCACGTATGATCACAAAAGTTATTAAACTATTTTTTGAAGGTTGAAAAGTTACTTAGTGTTGCTTTAATATACATTAATATGTAAATATAAGCCTTTCTTAGCATCACTGCAGGTGCTAACATTGAATGTCTTCATTATATCTGCTCTCAGGTGTTCAGCCAATCAACACTTTTCTGTTGACTCTTTTAGATATTCTCTTCAAGAAATCTTCAAATAGTAATTTCAATTTACACTTCAAATTAAGATTTGGGATTACCGAGTAATCAATAGGCGGCGGACTAAGGACTGTAAACTCCCTGTTTTTTCAAATCCACAAAGGTATTCACAGTAAAATATAAGTTTCTCTTTAGAAAAAGTTTAGAAAAAGTCTGAATTTAAACAGAATCTTGCTTTGTCACCACTAATGGTCCTTCTTTTTTCAAAATAAAAGCCTTATAAAAAGCTTCCAGGGACGTAAGTATTAAGTAATTATTAATTATTGCTTGATTCCAGTTTTTTTTAACTAACCATCTGTCCATCATATGTCACAAATAACCACGGCCTGTATGCATTATACCTAAACGGCAATTTAGAGAAACCAATTAAGCTAATAGTCGCGTTTTTGAAATGTGGGAGGAAGCTGGAATACCCAGAGAGGACGCAAAACTCCATGCAGACAGATTTCCCTACCTAAATAAGTCGTTAAGCTAAATAATTATCAATTCTTACAAACAGCTCATACCTATTCTTTAACTGTTTATTAAAATATATATAAGCAAGTAATAATTAATGTTCTGCTTCCAGAACCTTCAGTTCTGTTCAAAAACAGAGTTTTCTTTCACTTCCTGCTTCTGGGTTTTACCTGCTATAAACGGATCCTTTCATACATGATGTAATGAGAGAAGAAAGGAGATGCTGGAAGTTAAAGACATGTCCCCGTTTGTGACTGATGATAATAAAGACTTTTTTTAATTTGATTTGATTTTTTCTAAGCAGAAAATGAGTTTCGTCTTGTTGCCTCAGAGTGAAGTCGTTTGGATCGTCGCTGTTTTGCTGTGTTGTGGCTGCTGAGGTACACCAGTGGTCGCCATGGCGCCGTAGTGATTAAGAATCACGAGTTATATATGAAGTATCCACATCACTTTATGTTACACATAAATATGAGCCACGGCGGATGATAAAGTCTTCCCTCCTGTGACTCGTCAGCGACACGTAACGCGTTCGTGTTTCCAAATATATAAATCTTTATTAGGTATTGTATTTTAGACTCCACCCCCTGTTCCTGTCCTGTTCCTCAGGTCAAAGGTCAGCCCCGGGTCTTCTACTTAATATTATCCTTCGGCCTCTCTTGTGTCGCCTCCAACCCTCTGAGATATTAAGTGAACTTTGAACTCTGACTTAACTTGAATATAGAACATTACGTTTTTTAAATTGTTTTATTTCTTCTTGTTTTTTCTGTTTTGCTTTATCTTTTCTTCTATTTCTAATGAAATCTTTTATTTTTTAAATTTTTAGCTATAATAATGATAAGACATTTTTCTCCTCACATGTAATTCTCTAGTCTTTATTCTTCCTCTTTTAAATTTCTGAGTTTTTTTTTGACTCAGGACATTTTTCGTGTGTGTTTTTTTAGTAGTTTCTGTGGTTTTTGAGTTTTGTGTGTAATGATTCCTTCTCTAACTTGTTGATGTAATGCGTAAATATGATCCTCTCCTCTTTGTGTGTTTAGCAGCTAAATATCTGCCTGAATCAGAATTACTTTATTCATCTTTTCATGCAGTGCTCCCAATATTAAGCGTAAAAAAATATATTTACAATAATTACAACCCTCCTTACCCCAATTTCAACAGAATGAACAGAATGAAATTACTACCCCATAACAAGTACAAGAATACACAAATACAATCTCAACATATACAGAAATATTTACACTTCTGTTGCTGCTCTATGAGGTTTACAGTACAGTTTGCGTGGGACGATGCGCGTGGAGGACTGGGTCTGATCATCTACACTTTAGTTTGAAATTGGGTTCAGTTTAAAGGGAAACTTCACCTCAGTGTCTCACCTTTATTCCAGCATTGCAAACACAAACCGACCGCAGGACGGTGCCGGATGAAAGCATCGCCACCTCCATGGTGCAGCACCCACATGACACACAAACAAACAAACATGTTCACATTTCCTCCAGCTCACTCCCCCGCCTCTCATTATTCAGATGGAGACGAACCAAGCGAAGGTGTTCGGTTTTGGTATCCGGCGTGACGAGACATCACAGGAAGCTCCTAAATAACACGGTCGCTCCCTAAATGTCACCAGAAATTTGTGAGCAAGTGTGTAGGAAACAAAAGCAAACAATCCCAACACTTAATCACTTTTAAGAACTCTTAAAACATGCAAAGTGAACATGAATTTATGTGCCTCTAACTGCTGATATGGTTCATCTATAGGGAGAGAAACCACTAAACCATAAACTAATCCTGTCCCATTTCAGATCTCTTATATGATTTCAATTATTTTATTTGTTATTTGTCCTAAATGATGAGAAAGACATTTGTAATTATGTCAAATTACATTTTAAATGCATAAATATTATAATTTAGTAATTGCCAAACTAATGATGTCTTAGTTAATACATCCGGATAACCTACGAAACACACTGTGGACGTACTTTAAGGTAAAATCTCACTCTGCTGCTCAGTTTCACATTATGGAAAATAGAATATATTAAAAAAATCAGTCAGCAAATGAAAAATGTATCATAATTTACGATTTCCACTTATTTGAAGGTTCCACCTTCAACCGTTGAAACAATATGCAGGTATAATCAAGAAAGGGAAGCAGATCAACCTGTTTTTGTCAATTAAACCCAGAACTACAGATAAGTCCTCCACACACATGGACTTAAAGGCCACTCAGACGCGAAGAGGCCGTCACAGATCTGAATGCTGTCAGTGAAACAGAGGAAAGAATATGGAATAATTCTGCCATAGTGATGAGTGTTGTACTTTAGGGAGAATAGATGAACATAAAGTCAGGCTCTTAAAACATCAGCCATGCTGCTAAATTATTTACAAGTTGATGTCTTGAAGTGACTTTGACACATCCTATAAACTCCGTTCATTTCTGGGCGGAGCTTAAATTAGAAGATTGTTTGCAGAGGAAATGTAGAAGCAACATCTAAAATGATCTATGTGGGGTTTTACCTGCTGAGTTCTTCTGTTTCTGTAGGTTTTTCAGCATCAGGTAAGAGAAAAACAGCAGAAACTAGTTTTAACGAGTCGCTTAGAGAGAGAAAATAACAAAATTGTGAAAAATAACGCAGAAAAAGCACTTCAGTGTCACATTACTATGATTAATGAAACATTATTGTAGTAGGTGTAGGGGTAATTATTGATTCTCTTTTATTGAATAAGAACAATTGGATAAAATTTGACTACGTAACATTTTTGTAATGAAACTCAGGTGGTTCATTATTTAGCATGAATCTTATTTGCTTAATTTAATCCTGAATCATCAGCTGAGATGAAAACTCAGCGTGATTCTTCCACCTCAGATGTTCCCAGACTACAGGTGTCACACAGCCTTGCAGGAAGAAAGCAGGAAAAGCTGGAAGTTTAAATTCGTGTGTTTAGAAATGAAACCATTTCTGTCAGCCTGGATGAGTTTGGAAACCCTGTTTTCCCGGTCAGAGGTCATCGGTAGCGTCTGAGCCCGACGGGATTCCTCCTAGACACAAAAACCTCTTTTCATCAACCTTGGGGAATACAGAGAACGACACCAGATCTGCTGTATCCAGCTGACCTTCTCTGTGTCTGCCCTCCACCAAACTCTTTGTGACGTGTTTCTGTTCTCTAAAATAAGCTTCCTTTTGTTCTTGGCCGATTTTTATCAGGGATTGCATCATTTTTTTGTCCCAAAAAGGAGGGAATTAATCACACAGCCGAGCCCAAACACTCTGCTGCCGAGCATTACATCAGACCAGGAAGAGATAGAGAGAAAAAGGGAAGGGTGATGGGGCGAAGGAAGTGGAAGTGTCGGAAGGAACTAGTTGTAGGCGAAGTGGAGGCCCTGTTTGTGCAAAGAGCGTCGGTTTCAGATTCCCTCAGTGACACACGCGCAGCTGTCGGCTCTTTAAGAAAACAAATCCACATCACAAAGGTTCGGTTTTCCCTCAGTGGCAGCGTGTGTGTATGTGTGTGTGTGTGTGTGTGTGTGTGTGTGTGTGTGTGTGTGTGCTCTGATTGCTGAGAGAAATCAGGTTAGCGTGAGGGGGCCTCCCGTGGCCTAAAAGCCTCTGACAGGAACTTTAGCCTTAAGAGAAGAAGCGATCTAGATGAAGCTTCACTTTATGAATTGATCAGAGTTTTCCAATATTATTTAAACGTATCCAAACCTATAATTTAGATTTTGGCAGCAGACTCTCTGTGTCTCACAGTGGGGATGCCGCTCTGCTCTTCAAACCACCTGGCTGAGAAATCCCCCCCGCCTCTTCCTACTACCACCACATTCTTCCACCACACAAAATAGAAATTTCAGCTGCGATCTGTTCAGACTAAATACTTCAGAATCTGAGCAACACAAACTTTCACATGAACATTTTCTACTGCAGCTGCCATGAAATCACATTTCAGATACCAACTTTAGCATCAACAGTCACCGGATTAAGAAGCAACTGGAAGACAATGTCTTTATTCTTTCTCTACGACTCTGACGCTCCAAATATGTGCATGTAGGAATACAGTGTATTGTTTTGTTCAACTTAATGATCAATCAATAAAGAGACAGAGACTGAGGATTTCAAATGCAATACAAGCATTTTTATTAATCACTCAGAGATCTGAACAAAGACAAAAAAGCATAAAACTCCCTGGAAGGATTTATTAGCTACACTCTAATCTGTAGCAGCTGGAATTTGCTTGTTACCCAAAAATGAAATGAAGAATTGATCAGGTTATGAAGTACGTTCTTGTAAATGAATGAACATAAATGGTTTAGTAAAATGTAAAATCATAACAGTTCACCAGCAGATCATCATATATATATATTTGTTATTTCCCACTAATTTGCCTTTCTCCTGGACATAAACTCCCACAAACGTCTCACATCTGGTCCAAGTTCCACTTGGAGAAAAAGGTGCAAAATGGTTGGTTTTTTATACACAAAATGTGAAGTTATTGAGTCTGAAATGGTAAGAACTAGATGGGTAGAAAGGAGGCTGGCAAGTGGGATTGGGGATAATTATTGGAGATCAAAGTGGAAATGGAAGAAAGCAACTCCAAGCTACTGGCTTATTCAAAATTCAAGATTAAGTGCATTGGTATAGCGCCAATTTATGTTGTCTTAATGTTCTTTACAAGAAAGTCATTTAGTCCCAATAATGAATACAGGATGATTTGGTTCTCATTGTTGTCATTTTTACAGTTATTTCCTTCCAACACTGTTTTTCTTTCTCTCTGTATTTAAAATAATGGTGAAATATCATATCTAAAATTGATCAAATATCAGCCAAAAGTGGCTTGTGCTTATTATTCCTGTCGTGAAACGGCGTCGTCGCTGTTTCTGTTGTGGAGTCAAGCAGAGCTGGAAACAAGTCGCTGAAGATGAACGTCTGATGTGAGGCAGCAGAACATGACAGGCAAGGAGGGGAGCAAACACAGGGAATTCATAAACGAAGAGGACAAAGGAACATGGGAGACGAGGACCGAGATCATTAGAGGGGCGACGTACAGTCATCCAGAGGTGACTGTCTGACTGAGCCGGGTTTATATACAGGGAGGGTGAGCGGTGGATCATAGGCGAGAACCTAATTGCTAAATGGAAACGGGTGGGTCTGATAATATATGCTGGCTGAGGGGAAAAGAGTAGCTGTGGAAAACAACGCAGGAAGGAATGAAAGCCACAAACAGAATGTAAACAATAATAAATAACAACAGAATAACTAACCATTACAGAGCGAAACAATAAACAAGATGAAACTAACTGAAGTCAAGTAAAAACAATAAACAAACAATAACATAAGACTAACAACTAGGAAAAAAAACCTTAACTCAAAGGAAAACTAAAAATGAAGATTGTGAGTTTATTCGTTTATTCGTATTAGGAAATGAAGCGAGCTGCTGTGAAGGTAAAACAAAAGAAGGAAAAGAACATTCAAGCTTAAGATCTGGGCAACAATAAATAACTATTTCACACTAACATGTCCTGGAGGACAGCAGTTGTTGGCAAGCATTGCTAATCCACCTCGTTTGCTTTTGCCACTCGTCTTTTAACCTTCAGTAGAAGAGATGGTTTGAGGCTCATCTTCTCTCTGCGCTCTAGTCCTGCTCTGCAGCACTGCTGGTGTTGTAGTCATGGTTCAGCCATTATTTAAGCTTTTTAAATGTTAGTCTTCACATCCACAACACGAGGGAACAATTGTGGAAACATGCAGGGCTTCAATAAAAACAAACAAATCAAAAATCAAAATTAACATGATGGACCAAATCCAACAAGCTGCCACCACAAACGATACTAAACTACATAGAGATATGAATCATTTTGAGATGAACTACAGCTGTAAGAACCCCTAAAAGCACTTTCAGCAAAACAATGAGATAGTTGACTTTTCATCAGCCGAGTAAATGTCAAAAAAAACTGAGATCCACTGGTTACAGAAGGTCCGACCAGCGTTCCACCACAGAAACTTTCTTTACATGTCATCAGCACACCTGGGCTGAGCTGGATAACCAGGATAACCACAACTCGTCTCTACTGTATGTCAGAGGTTTCCACGCGGTGTGGGGCTGTTTTCAGTTCTGTGTCCGTCGAACGCTGTCACTACGACTAACAGAGGTGACTAATACGCGCATTGGAGCGTTTTCTCTTCAACTTTTCACGCTTCGTGTTTGTTGTCACACAAAAGATGCACTAGTAGTTCACTTCATTAGCTACACGATTTTATTAGACAAACACAGGTAAATAATAGAGGAGAGCTTATTTCCTGAATCTAACAGAGGTGTCATGTTTTAACACGAGAAAGTTTGGTTGGACTAACAAATATCCTGCTAAGATAAGAAATACAGGACGTAGACCCTAAAACCATGAGATGAAGTCAGCTGAGTTATTTTCTGGCAACGTCAACAGAGGAAGTGTCGAGTTGTTCGCCCCGTCTCCACGCTTCCGTTCAGCAGGCTGAAGTCTTACAGTGCAAACAGTCGTAATCTCCTGATGTGGCTCGGCGTGAAGCAGAAGTGTGAACGTCACAAAGGGAAGTGACTTTCTATTAAAAACTGGAGCTATAGACCCTGTTTGTAAAACAAACAGACACGTTTGATGGTTAAGGTGACAGAAAATCATCAAGTCACATCTGCTGAAATGGAAAATTCTCTTTTCAAAAGTTTGATAAATTAGTTAATTTAACTAATCTCGTTTGGATTGTCTCATTTTCTCAGTTTGAACTAAAGCCACAGATGACAGAAGTGATAGAACATGGTGGTGGCAGCATTGTGATGTGGTGGTTTTTTTGTCCAGACTTTCAGGAGTATGCTGACTAAAAATATTATTATGAAGAGGGATTTGTATGTTTTCTAGCCTCACTATAAGTGGAAACATGAATCTGAATCCACCAGGACCAAATGTCTTGGTAAATTCTGACCTGCCTAAATCAGGCAGAAAAATGTGTGGAAATAAAAATATGGAGAACTTTAAGGTCTGACTGGTCGGTAGACGGCGGCGAAAAAGGCTAAACATTGTAATGCACCATCAGTTTGGGGGTGGAAACACGTCTGAAGTGCTAACGGCTACATAACCTGTTCTCGATAGCACTTAATCTAGACACCTCAGAGCTCCTCACACTACATTCAGTCGTTTACTTTGCTACGAGCTACATTGTAGACGCTTCGGTTCACTCAGGCGCTCTTGCTTTGGTCGGTTAAACTAGATCAGGACTGTGAACCAGGATGGAAACCTCTGTTGATTGTTTCCTGTTTCACAACCCTGAAGTCTGACGAAACAACGGCTATGCGAGCGGATCATTAACCACATGTGTCACCTGCACAAAAGGAGCTCTGACACTTCCTCTCTGTATGTAAATTAGGGAGGATCAATTTAGGACTGAAAACCTGAAGCTGGCATTTAGGAACAAAAACCTTATTCAAACAACATCTACTTCTGTTGTTATTGATAAAAGCAGAATTACTGTTGACGTTTCCATTATTAGCTGCCATTTACGTCCTCATTTGGCAATCAAATTTTTACTGTGGTTGAATAATTAATGAAAAGCTTAATCAACAAGTGGAGAAATTATGTTTTAATCATCATTTTTGGATTATTGTGAGGAAAGTTTCTAACTACCTGCCAACTTTTAAAAGTTGTTGTACAATTTTCCTTTTTGATGAAAATTATACTGAGAGTTATCCTTAACTGTCGTGCTAGTTGTGGCTCTCGGGGCGCGGCCGCAGCTGCCCTAGGCCGGGTGGACTTTTGCCCCTATAGTCCCCTGGTGGAGGCTGGGAGATGGGGGTGCGTTTCGGACCATCTGGTCCCATCACATTAGTTACACACCTTACTCCCCTCTCTTCTCTCTCAAGTCCACAACACTCACACACTTTGGGTCTTTGGAGGAGAGGTGTGGTTTCTGGAGTGAGTTGAAGTGGCCCTTTGTCGCACTCCATGAACCACTCTCCCTCATTCTTAAATGCACATTAGTCACTATTGTGGGGTTGGGTCTGTGACTTGGTGTCCTCTGCCTCCCCATGCTATTCCCTTGTGTGGGGGGGTCGTGCCCTGCCCCCTCCTCACTGCTTGCTGCTGGACCCACCTGTGGACGGACTGGGCCCTGGGGTGCAGTGCTGGGGGCACGGGGGCTTGTATCGATCCGCCCCAGCTGGCTGTCTGGGGTCGCCTATCTCTCTCAGGTGTTGGGCGGGCTCTCTGCTGGGCGCTGGTGGCGCTTGGGCGTTATGGCCCTGGGCCCCGGCACTGGCACGTGCCTGGGCGGCCGGGGCGTGGTTGGACGGGTAGGGTGCTGCTCCTGGTACCCTGGGGGCTCTACTCCGCGGCCACGGGGGGTTATACCCCTCTGCGGTCTTCTGGGCGGGTGCGTGGTGTCCCTGCGGTGAGTTGTCTGATCTCTGTGCTGTTGCGTGGCCCCAGTGTCCTGGACCTTGTGCTTCCTCTGGGCTCTGGGAGGGGGGAGGCAGTAGCCCTCTGTACCCATGGCTGAGCATAATTCATGTAATACCTGCATCACAATTTCTGCATGCTCACGCGCAATCACACACTATAGAGATCACAACACTTTAACTGTGCCGATCTGTTTATTAATAACACCAAGTTTGCCTCAAATTTATTTATGTGTTCTGTGCATATATTGCTGGCTTTGCTCTTCTTACTGCTGATTATATCTCCGCAGGTATGATTCATTGCCATTTCGCCGTTTCCCAAGGATGCTTCAGGAGCGATCTAGTAGCAGCTTGTTTTTTGGCTCCTTTGTTTTGTTTGTTTGTTTTTGTTATTTTTTGTTTGTTTACTTTTTTTAATTTGAATATTGTTATGTGTATATGTTCCATTTCATTCTTTGGACCCCCCCCCCACCAACCCCTCAGTCCTGTTTAGCTTTACAATGTATATAACACCTCAGTAATCAATAAATGATCATGGTATGGGAATCTAGGGAGGCTCTATAAAGCCTCATTTGGAAAAGAAAATCTGTTAAGCACAACTACGGCAGCCAGAAACTCATTCTAGTAGTCATGATAATGAACAGGACAAGGGAGAAAAAAAAAGATGAATTGTTGTTGTGGATCAGCGCTATAAATAGAAACGTAAACGTTTCTTTCTTGTTGCTCTCATACCTGGGATTGATTTGTTTTTGTCACATCTGCATCAATTTTCATCATCTTGGGCTTGCTACGTCTATTTTACACCCTTTATTGTCCCGCCCTTGCGCTTCCTGTCCTGCCCAGTGTTTGTTTTCCAGTCTCAGCTAAGTTTCACCATTTGCCTTTGGGGGATAAACAGGTATTACAAGCTGAGTCACATCTTAATCAATACCATGCAACAGCATTCCTACAGAACAAAGACTATTATCTGAGTTATTGTAAAAACAATTTCCCAAGGTGCACCATAAATAAACCATCATTCAAATTCATCGGGGAGGCGGATTAGCTGTGATGCAGCGTTTTATTTTCTAACTAGCTGTCCCCAAAGCTGACGTTGCAAATGTTCTCTGACACTGCTGAGTGTTAATGTGAGCAGATTTTAATCTACAATAGTGTGGGATGCCTGTACACAAATAATTGTAATTAGGAAATTTATAAACAACTTATGTTGCTGAAATATATTTTTGTTTGGTGATGTTAGTGTGGAAAACTTCTTGTTCTGCAGGGCTGTATTGGAAAGAGTTTAAACACATGAAGACATATGGTGGCCAACATGCTGCAAAGGGAACAAGTCTCTGGTCTTTGGGTTCAGAATGTAAATCAAAAGTGTAAAACAGATTGTTTTCTAAAACAATTTGTTTTCAATCAGAAATACCATATCGTACGGACTACAAGGGGCAGTTAGAGGCTATAAATTTTCTCAAATCTCTGCCTTATAATCCGTTATGTGTGCACTGAGTTACAAAATCTGCTAAAATGTTGTTGTGAGGATTTGGTGACTGTTTGACTGCCGGACCGTTTCTATGGCGTGCAACCAGTTGAACGCAGTGATACTCATTCTAGAGCTCATATCTATCAGAAGGAAGAATCATTTTAAGGCTGTGCGCACCAATCTGACACCCGATCGCAATTCTCTCTGCTCATCTTGCCCGACTCGTCTTTCTGATCGTGACCTTTTTACTCCAATCAAAGCATGTATGGCAAATACTACGTTCATTTCAGGACAAGTTTTAAAGACAAGTTTGAGATGTGAGCGAGCAGAGTGAGCTAGCGCTTTGTCAGAGTTGAACCCTTGTTTGAGTAGCTCCACGCATTCCTGTGTGAGACTTGTACGCACACGCTTACAATGATTGTTCCTTCAGTTGATCTGAGCTCTCGAATGTGTATCACTGCGCGTTCAACCTAGTGGCACAAAACAAATCATGCCATATAAAAGGGACGTTCAAACTGAAGTTGTGAGCGGCGTCGTTTAGCATGCGTCTTATAATCCGCTGCGCCTAATAGTGCAGAAAATACAGTCAATTAAATCAGTTCATAATCAAACTATATTGCAACAGCATTCATCCAAAGGAGACAAAAACATTTAAATTAACTACAATCATCAATAGCATGTTAACAAACGGAGGCTGAACACTGTTGATGTTGTGGTTTTGATTCCCCTATGGTGGCAGCGAGTGTGTTAACGGAGAGGGAGAGTTTTAGGATCTTCGGGTCTCATTTGATTCTGTTTTCATTATTTTCACTCAGCTGACCTTAAATATGAAGCATCAACTAAAATTGATCCACAGCTTCACGTAGCGGTGCAACAAGAACTGATCCGAGGAAACAACTAAAGCGGATACAGAAATATAAGGAGCAATGGAAAAAAGTAAATACCTATTTAGTAAGTGGGTGATATCAAATATAAAGCACACTGCACGGTGGCACACTTTTTCAGTGCCCTATACTGGCAAACTTATTATCAAAGAAGATTCAGTTAAACAAGGAGATGTAAGTGTGTGTTTAAAAAGTGAACACACAAAACACTTTGATGGAAAGAAAACAACAAGGAAAAAAATATATGACTGGAAAATAGAATAATCAGCCATTAAGAGCAGAAAACATTTTAACTTGGGTAATATTTATTTTCAATAGCATGAAAACTGAAGTCTGTATCTACACCTGTGTTTAAAAATAGATGTGCCATGAACTCCTTTACATGTAAAGACAATGGAAATTCTTATATGTTTGTATTTATGTATAACAAACAACAACAAAAGTGCATATATTGATTGTTTACTTATAAAGGTTTTACTTCCATTTCTGGGTAACAAATGAAAATCCAAGCAATATTTAGCAGATAACGTTTAGCACCTTCAGAGCCAGCTGTTTGAATTCATATATTCCTTAAATTAATTAGAGAGAACATTCCAGATTTTATTAAAATTTTACAGGGTTACTTTTGCACTCCTGTCTTTTAGGCTTGATGTCTTCCTATACTATTCTCTTCCTTTTGCCTTTAGGATCTTAAATGAAATTCAAAATAAATTTCTCTTCTAAAAAGGTTTTTACATTAGCCTCGATGATTGTATCATGCGTAGCATCAGCATCTGGTTAACTTATGCTCTCTATAGTTTGGTTGATTCACTTTAAACTACCTGATGCCTCATTCAAATTTTCTTTTTTAATGACTTTTTAAAAGTTCTCTCAAAATCCACAGAAAATTTTGCTTTAAACAAAGATGCAACAGGTCATTATTGCAAACATATAAATGGAGAGTAGTAGGAGAAACTAGTCTATTGAGAAAAATGGATCAGTATCTCATCCAGCACAGGAAAGATACAAATGCCAAATAAATCTTGTTTGTTTGTATAAAATAAAGAATACTTTTGATTTCTGTTGATGTCTGTAACTCTCTGCTTCAGTGAAATGAACTACAATATAGAGCTGAAGGATATTAGAAAATGTTTTTATATCAATATTTTTAGTAAACGTTGCAATATCAAAATCAGTTTGATAAGTTGAGCATCAAAACTAAATGTTGCTTCAGTTTTAGTTCGGTGTTGTGATTGGTCCTGTTCCGTATCTTGTTGTTTGTTTTCTTTATTGACTTTTATATCTTTGCTAAAATCTCTACTTGGAAAGTTAAAGACCAAATGTTAATTTTAAGAAGCAGTTGCAAATCTTTAGTTCTCTAAACGTTCTGTAAGCCTTCCGTCTCTGTTTCGGTTATAACATCATTAAAATCTTCTATTAATTTCAACAATGAGTGGATTTGGTGAGTGACCAAGGTAACCAGATATTAACTCTTAGAAGAGCTTCATAAACAAGCAGAAACACTCAGGAGGAGAAACCCATCCTTCATACTCACATAAAGAGGAACTGTATAGGGGTGAGCATAGAGGTGAGCATTAGCAGACAGCGTTAAATCAACATTGGTAAATAAAGTTTAGTTCAAAGATTGCTTTCTAAACATCCTTTTTTATTGAAATATATTAGCTTGTTCAAGCAGGGCCTTAAATGCCAACCTAGCAAATGTTTTTGAACCCGACAGGGACAATTAAGCTAGTTTCTACTCTCTTCTGTCAGCAAGTTTCAACCATCAAGTTTCTGTTGTCCAGCGTGCTTCAGGATCTTCTTCTCCATTCTGATTATCTGTAACTGTTTCATACCTGTTTAGGGAATATTTACCACAACTCATCTTTGAGCACCACTGTTGAGGTCTAGATACGTGTTTTGGACTCCATCTCATCTTTATCCTTTCTTTTATTTGTTTTCTGCAGGAACTCTGGATGTCTATTATGTTTCATTCTGTGACTGTTTAAATAGGTGCTACTCATAAGCATTTCTTAATTGATTCATATTTCATGAATTGATCACTGATTTTTCAGCTTTTCAATTTGAAAATAGGGCATCACAAATAATACTAATGAAGCAAGATGCTCTTTAAACTTATATTTCTGAGTTGTAAAGTCACAGGATGCAGATCAATCCGAAGTTAGAGATCAGGAATTACCTCCAAGCAGAAAAAAGAAGTAACAACTGAAGGTAAGAGATATTTATTTGGATTATTTGTTTGTATCCAGCGGTACGTGGTCTATCGTTTTGTTTTCATACCAGTTCTAAGACTGAACTGGAGCCTCTGTCTTCATTTGCATCGCTGCCATTGGAGCTGGTTTAGATTCAGGTCTCAGTTTGCTTATTTGCTAAAATCTGTATAATCAGGAGATTCTAGTAGATGGATGTTAGGCAAAATAGGGATCAGCTTTAACATTGATTCCAGTTTTATACCTTTATCTGACTTATGTCTTTACTTCTATTATGCCAAAATATTTTCCTTTCATTTAAAATAAGAAATTTACCTAAATCACATGTATTCAGGTTAACTGGAGTTTTTCCTTTGCACTGTTCCTGCATGGAGGACACACCACGCTAAACCAGAAGCAGTAAATGCTAAAAGTCAATGAATGGATTGAATCCACTGGGTTACCTTAGACTGATCACTTTTCAAACTAATTTAAATGATAATATTATTAATAATAAGCTGAACTTAAAGCACCGTTTCATTACTACAATCGGTTGAAATGAATGAATTATTGGACTGACAAGATTTCTCGATGCTTTTATGTTTTATTTATATCCTTTGTTGAACCAGGTGTGTCTCAGTGAGATTAAAAAATCTCTTTTTCTAGAGAAACATGACTAGAAAGGCAGCAATCAGTTAGAAGACATCATATGAAATTAAGCCAACAAACAAATCGACATCATCAGAATAAATCAATTAAAACAATTAACATCAGAGCGGATTTAAATCCTCCAAGAGTAATAAGTCCTGTCAGATTCATATCCATTTAAACATTGTGGCTTCATGATTGGGTAATATGATTATGGTGGGAGCAGTCCAAGTATAGATTGGTAAATAAAGGGGAGCCAGTGTGAAAAGCTTTTAGTGCTGAATTTGCTCCAGTTTGAATTAAATCTCATTCAAGATTGTTAAGCGGAGAACCATGGCGGTGGCAGCTTTCTTTATTTGGTTACCTTCTAGAGCTGGACGGATAAAAAAAAGAAATATAATCATTTAACCTGTTAACTAAATCTCCAAATAAGCTCTGTGCAACATAACATAACCCAGCTGTTAAGCATTAGCTATTAACTTACTAAACTAACCTATAATTAAAGTGAATTATAGGCTGTGTTGTCTCTAATTATACTGAATTAGGTACATTTTTCTGTATATAAAGTGGATGTTTTTGCATTAAGAGGACTTTCATTGTAAGTCGCTGCTCTCGATAAAAAAAATAAATAAAAAAAACCTGAATTGAAAGTTGAACTTTTACCGTCTTGAAAAGGTCTCATTGTTCGGAGCGCCTCTTTGAAGGTGATGTTTTTAGCGTGGAAAAGGAGCATTTCTGCTTTTTGTGTCACTCAAATGTCATCGGAGATCTGGAAAAAACAGACAAACAAAGAAAAACGTCCTGGAAACAAAAGAGGAAGTGTGAGAGGTGATGAAAGCTACATCCGAATATTTCCTGGAGTTAGAAGGTCGCTGCAGGACAGGGATTCTGTCCAGGTGACTGAAAGTGGTTATATTTAAACGCTACACGTTCAGTAATTGAACATTTTGTTTTTATATTCATATGTAAAGAGATTTTCTTCTATTTCCAACCAGACAGTTGTGTAATCCTGAACTTCTGTCTTTTCTTAGGAACATTCTGAGTTTTGGTTTGAGGTGAACGGCTCTCTGTGTTCTCTGTGCAGGCGCTGTCCCAGTTTGGGGGAAAAACCTGCATCAGAAACAACTGAGCAACAAAATGTTTCATGTGACAAAATTGCAACAGTGATTTTTTTTTTTTTATCCTCACATTCATTTAGTCCAGACAACGAATCTGAGAGCGTCTGGTGATTCCCAGGCTTTTACTGTTGCTTTATATTCTGTGTCAGTTGAGTGAAAATTCTCCTCGTTAGACACGTAATAACATAAAGTCCTGAGAAATGCAGAATAAACCCTCTTTAATCTGATGTTTTGGTTCATAAAAACACAGTTTTTAAAACAAGAAGTTGTTTTAGAGTTTCATTTGAATCAGTTTACCTCAGTTAAATCAACTGAAGTCAGTAGAAATATCATTTTAAGACACGTCTTATACCGAGTCATATAGAATCTAATTTATCTACAAAATGTTCCATACAATCAGGTTCAAACTCTTTTTCTCGATGGAAATACCTTTATTTTGATCAAACGTTTTTGGCCAAAAGTTACCAGAAAAAAATATTAAAGAAGTGAAAGAGTGAAGAAAGAGCCGGACTTTTGGAACAATGTGGTTTTAGGCAGATGACTCTGAAATGTTTTTTTGTTCTTTTGTGTTTTTTATCAAATGAGATACAGATTTTCTTTAAATTAGTCCTGATCATTTTAGGGGAGATGTAACACAAGTTCAAATGTCCACAGCTTTTGAAAGGCAGCTTCTGCTTTTATCCACTTAAAAAAATGTGAGACCATCTGACAGAAATCAAAGCTGAAGCAGAGGTGAACCTTTGGAGCACCGGATTTATCCAGAAGCTTCTGAGGAACCCATCAGGGAAAGGAGGGAAGGACAGAAATGGAGCCGGCAGGTCTGACATACAGATCTCAGCCTGTTTGAGATTCTGCTGCAGATTTCACACCAACGTTGCATAAAAGAAACCATCAAACATCACAGAGCTGAGAGACTCGTCTGTCACAGACGGCTGTTCACGAAGGTGGATAGACCGGTTAAACCAAAAGTTTACATACGCCAGTTAACAAAAGACCAAAGCCACAGCAGTGAGAGACAAAGAGACCATATCAGTTATTTAGCAACTCTTTACATGCATTTTCTCACTGTTTTGTTTAATACTAAGTCATGTTTGCAGGTCGCCCCTCTTCCTATTCCTATACAGAATAGATCATCTCTAGGATTAATGTACAAGTGTTATAACCATTTTGGCTGAAAGCTTTGGGTCACCGTCCGTCTGGAGGACCCATTAGTGGCCACGCTTTAACTTCCAGGCTGCTCCAGTATTTCTACATGCCGTTTTCTTTTACTTGTGATGCCATGTATTTTATGAAGTGCACCGGTTTCAGCCCCTCAGCATGATGCTGCCTCCCAGTGCTTCCCAGTTAGGATGGTGTATGCATTTTTAATTCTTATGACTACGTATATCAATGATCTTTACAGTTACACAGTTTCCACTTTAACTGCATCAGATTAAATGAAGTGTTTCTGTTTTGGACTAATGGCTTCCTCCTTGCTGAGTGGCCTTCCCGTCCATGTGTTTCTGTGGAAATCTTTTGTTCTGAGTTGATTTGGACATTTCAGACCGGAATCATCTCTGGGACATAAGAACCCGTCTTTTTTTCCTTTGATTGTTGGACATTCCCACGATGTCTCTGTGAATGTTTAGTCGTTTGAACTTGACACCTGCACCTGGTCCCTGAGCCAAACACGTGCAGCTCCACAGTTCTCCCTCTGATATCTCGTTTTCTTCAGACTGAGAGAGAAACCATCGTGTTCCAGGTTTAATTTTATTTTAAAAAAACAACCACAGGTGTCCCTATCAGAACTTCCCAATCACATCATCATCATCTGGGCTTTCCTTCGTTTTTTAAACGACATATTTGGATTCAAACTTTCTCGAAGTTTTCTGACCTTCTTACATGAATCTTTAAAATATTTTCTCTCTTGTTATTCTGACACAAATAAACATAATCTGGGCCAACTGACCTCTAACAAGATAAGGATGTTCTGGTTTAGCTTTAGATAAAGAAAAGAAAATCTGAATGTTTTTTAGTTTCTTGAAAACAGAAGTTTGCATTTTCCTTCCAAGCAGCAAAACCTTGCTGTAACATTTGAAGTGGTCTGGATTAGTAGTGTCACTGGATTTCTGGAGTTTTTTTTACTCCTTGTACCTTCCAGAGGAATGATTTTTCTTGTCGTTTTTTTAGCTCCGGCAGTCATGGGATGAACCGGTATTGCATCAGAACATAAGCAGGGTTGGTAACATTAAGATGTTCATGGTTGAACTGGAGTTATTTTAAATGAAATTGAACAGATATTTGGAAAAGCTTCCATTCAAGGTTACACATGTTCTGATGATTTATGTTATTTAATATCATCCAATCAACAACTAAACAATCTTTTACATTTTATAACCAACAATCATCAATGATGTTTTGTTGTAGTAAATATGTCCTTTGGACTTTCTAAAGCTTTTTTCAAGCTGTTTTCCAAGTTTAATAAAGGGAAAGAAATCCAATAGTTTCCATGAAAAATGTTTTATGCTTCTTTTGAATATTTAAAAAATGTTTTATGTCAAAATTTAAAATTCAACTCTGCAAAAAAAGTTTTTTCTGAAAAATGGTAAATGTGTTAAAGCAACACTGAGTTAATTTTCAACCTTCATCAAATATCTTCATCACTTTTATGATCATACGTCGTCTCACAGATTGTTAAATAAGGGCTCTGTCATGACCCGGGTGGGTCTGTATCACTTTAACCGGCACTAAGCAACTTTGAGGAGGGTGGCAGGAACCCTGCCTTCCACAGAAAACAACTACAAATGTACGGACTGCTTTACGGCATACATCACTTCCCCCGTTTCTTATCTCCAACATCATCATCTTGATTGTTTCACCACAATTAGATTCATCACCTCATTGTTATTCATCCTTCACACACTGATCAGGATCTTACCACACTGTGTGCTGGTGCTCATGGGAAATGCAGTCTTCCTTCCGGCAAAAGGCTTTTGTCCACACTGGGCCGCCAAAATCTACCAAAACTAAAACTTCTTTAGTGTCCCTTTAACTCAATGCAACTTTCTCAGCTAGCAGCTCTTAAAAAATCACCTTGTTGTAACATAAATCCTACTTTTTCAACCTGGAACATCAGAGTCTTTTAAAAGAACCTATACATCCTGTAACCTTAAGATGCAACAATCTCTCAAGTTTAGTAACATTTACATGCTTTAGTGCTTTAAATTTTACAGTTAAAGCTCAACCATTTAAAAATACTAACGGGTTACATCATCCAAGTCAAGTCTCCGCATTTCTGATTATTAGAAATCTGATCCGGCTCATGCAATTTTCCGGCTGTGTTTAATCATCTGTAACTGGTTTGTTTTAGTCACAAACAACTCTGTTTTTTTTTTACATCCTGGTTCTGGAGCTGCTTCTGACAGAATCTGGGAAAAAAAATGTTGTCCTCCGGAGGAATTTTCTACAAATAGCCTTCAGGCGTTAACAAGTGCTGAGGTGAGACATAAAAACATTTGGACAACTTGCCCAACGTTATGTCTCGTATGTCTCATCCCGGATCACTTTTATACAGAAAAATAAACAAAAGGGGAATAATAATGTTTGATTTAAAAGGTTGACAGGAGACAGAAGCAGCAGCGTTGATGTGAGCCGCTGAGCCTGGCTCCTGCTGGTTTGGGGAGTGGAATAAGAGAGCCGCAAACAGCCCATAATGGCATTGTAACCAAAGTTA
>JAVLVB010000082.1:1415217-1448697 GCA_032876305.1 Orestias chungarensis | reverse complement strand
AGTTACATCCACACCACATCCCTAAAACTGACCTTTAACCCTCTAAGGCCCATCTGTCTTCAAACGGTTAGCAAAGATCGTCCTAAATGGAAAAGCTTAACCACAGACATCTTCATATTATTCGAGAATGAACTAATAAAACTCCATGTTTGGGCTCTTCAGGCTTCTTCTAATGTGTGAATATTAGTCTTGATGTTATCAGCTGCTTCCCTCCATGCAAAGTGTGCATGTGGGTTTTGTGGTTCAGTGGATTTGGTGGAAAGTGGCGCCACCTAGTGGGTCACTGCAGGGCTCATGTCTTAAAAACTTCACTTAATTGTTTGTTTGGGAAAACTAAACTTTGTTTGCTAATAATCCTAATAATCCTATGGTTACTAATTAGAGTTCAGTAAGACTTGGGTGATTCTCAGATTGACGGTTTCTGTCAGAACCATTTGTTGAGCCTCTGCACTGAAGGCCAGGCTTCTTTTGAATAAAGCGTGATGAAGGAAGGACATTAGCCTTCCTTCCTTTTTGCTTCAAATCACAGGTGATTCCATACAGAGGCTGCAACAACTTCACCTCGAGATGTTCGCGTGATCAGAGCAGGTAAAGCTATGGGAAGGTCAGACGGGAATCCAGATCAGAAGAGAAGCAGACGAGCATAAATGTTTGTCTTATCAGCAAACATTAGCTCCAAAGAAAAGCTGGACAAACAGAGAAAGAGTCTAGCACGCTACAGGCTAGCACTGCTAGTTGCCATGTGCAGCCAACCTTCAAGCATCGGGATCCATGCAATGTGTGAGAGTCTTCTTCTAGTTCTGCCATAGATATATAGAAAAAACAGCCAGCAAGAGCGACTACCTCAGACAACCCAGGAACTATCTAGTGATGATCTGTCTCCTCCAGCATGATGGAACGGGCTATCTCAAGGCTAAAGAGTGATTACGAAGTAACCAGAAGGCCTGATAGTTAAAAACTTTCGCCTCCTGATCGTCGCTGAGAGTTTGTGTTCAGTTAGGTGGAGAAACCGAAGCCAACAACCTGGATAGACTAGAAGCAACTCCAGAGACACGTTTGAGTCGTTCTAAATAGCTGGCAAAGACATGCTGACGCTCACAGAAATGCAGGAAACATTTAGACCATCTGTAACACCGGATTTGAACCCAAAACAGAGAGTATGAAGAAAACGTGATATATTGAACTTACGAAAAATCAACAGTGTGCTTTTTAATAAGAATATATTTTATTAGCCTTTTTAATTTGCTTCCAAACAATAACAATAAAATATTTTATCATAAATTAAAAAAAACACACAGAAAAGTTTTAAAATACGTGTGACAAAGAAAATGGTTTGTTGTCGTATTCACAGTTTACATTCAGTAAAAACTTTGTCCTGGCTTCGACGAACGCTTTAATAAAACAAAAGGATGCAGAAACAAGACGTTTTATTCAATGTTCCAGAGTAAAATCTGTATTTAAACATGTCTGATGGAGTTAGTGTTCCATGTTGGCATTGAAAGGATGAAAATACTTTAAAAATGTATTTATTTATTTCAGGGGGGGATTTCAAATCATAAAAAAATCAATCTATCAAAAATACACTATTTATCCCAAAGGAAAATTAAATATCAAATCTAAACCAATGAAGAGATCGTTCAAGCAGAGATGGAGCCTTAATGAAGCTGAAAAGCTCCCCAGAAAGTTTCACTTCTGTGATATCCTCCCGTGATGTTGAGCCTCACACTGTCTCCTCCGGCCAGACGGACCATCCGTCCGATCCACACCAGTCTGCCCTCCTTCACTGGGACCTCAACCAAAATCCTCCCCTTTTTACCCTCCCACTCATTTATTATCAGCTTCACAGTTTGAACTTGGCTCGGCACATTTCTGAAGACCACCTGGGCGTAGAAGAAAAAGACGGAGGGGGCCGAGCTGCTGCTGTTGACGTGGACGGAGTTGTGACGGAGGAAGAGGGAGCAGAGCTCACAGGAGATGCGTTTCTCCCAGGCCATATCATGCAGTCCTGGAATAAAACACAACCAGAGATG
The DNA here is from genome assembly GCA_032876305.1 of Orestias chungarensis. Taxonomy (NCBI): domain Eukaryota; kingdom Metazoa; phylum Chordata; class Actinopteri; order Cyprinodontiformes; family Cyprinodontidae; genus Orestias; species Orestias chungarensis. Next base: position 1,446,667 of record JAVLVB010000082.1, on the reverse strand, counting down.
GATAAAAACGCTGAACTCAGTCTAAACTGACGGTTCTCCTTTGCTCTACCTTCTTCATGTCTCACTCTACAGGGTTATTTAAGTTTTTCTATAGTTATGCTGCTATAGGCTTAGACTGCTGGAGGACAATCTGACCACTTCTCTCTCTGCTACTTTCTTCCTTTGTCCAATCTACTTAGTTAACGTTATTTCAATCTTGTTAACCTTTTGTTTTCTCTTAGTGTTCTTCTCTCCATAGTAACCACACCTGGGCTGGTTCTGTTAGCTGAGACAGCTTCTTGGATGAGAACATGGGCTGAGATGCTTCCAGTGACGTTCTACAACTGCTGCTATAAACTCTATTATGTCAGTATCCTGTGCTTCTAATTTAGTTTTCTGTCTCTTCAAAACCCCAGTCAGTCGTGGCAGATGGCTGCTTGTACTGAGCCTGGTTCTGCTGGAGGTTTCTTCCTGTTAAAGGGGAGTTTTTCCTCTTCACTGTCGCTACATGCATGCTAAGTATGAGGGATTGCTGTAAAGTCAACAACAACACAAGCCATTGCTTCTGTCTGCTGATTCCAGAGGAGTGAATGCTGCAAGTTAATGACTCCATTAGTCTGTTGGGGACCAGAAACTTTATTTAAACTGACCTGTTTATGAAGTATCTTTGATATGAAGTTGTTAAAGTGCCTTTGAGACAACGTCTGTTGTAAATTGACGCTATATAAATAAACTTCTTCTTTTTTGGCCCATCCCCAAGAACTTTATCAGATTTTATCAAATGTATTTGATCCACACCAACGTTTTAGGGCAGGTAGTGGGACCGGTTTTAAGCAGAATGAAAGAAAAGTCATCACACATTATCCACCTGCACCACTTAATCACCAAGCTTGGTTATCTTCGTTTCGTTGGAGCCTAAAAAGTGAGAGCAGATTTTTTTGGTTGGTTACCTCAGTTTTCCCTTTTGAAAGCTGTTTTATATGCCCGGCTGTTGCTAGTTTCATTTAGACTCTCTACCCTCAAAACTGAAATGGATCCAGTTTAAGATAATTGTGTTTTTTTTTTGGCCTATTTTGTTTTTTCACCTACAATCTAAACCAATAAAAGTTAGCCTCTGTTCTCCAACATGGACTTTGACTAACTTTCCAGATAGAAAATAGGATGTATTAACATGAAGTAATTGTAGATAATTGTACTATTGATTTAAAATATCGGCCCCTTGGGGACAAAACAACTACAAATGTGCTGACTGCTTTACGGCATTGGTCACTTTCCCCCATTTCTTATCTTCAACATCATCATCTGATATTGGTTCACCACAATTAGATTCATCACCTCATCACTATTCATCCTTCACACAGACACTGGAAACAGAAATGTACTTCAATACCATGCGTGGGTGCTCATGGGAAATGTAGTTTTCTTTTGTCCACACTGGGCTGACAAAATCGACTAAAACTGAAACTTCTTAGGTGTTGCTTTAATTTAAAAGAAATATAATTGGTTTAATTCAGACCAAGAAACTTGGGAGCATTTAAACATGGATGAATAAGTAGAAAAAACTAATTATATGGAAATTAAAGACGATTAAATGTGTTTATGTGGATTTAAGATTTGTGCATTCATTGGACAGATTAGCTCACTAATGGCTTCTAGATAAACAGGTCAGTGTGATCACGAGCTGGAAGGAATAAGACGCCCCAAAGAAAGTTGTTAGGGTCTAATCTTCCCTCCGTCGGCAGAGCGTTGGACGTCAAACTCATGACTGGCTGATAATTAGGCCTCAAGTCTGAGCGGCCCACATTAGAGCTTCGCTCAAGGCTTGTTGTGGTAGCAGGAATCCACGTCACATAGGAAAAAGCCAGCATGGTGAGAGGGAGCCAACACGAGAGACTGGAAACATGACGAGGCTGGATTCTTCGTCGCTGTCGCTTTATTACTCAACCCTAACAGTGATTAAAGATTAACTATAGGAGTTATATTTCCTGTTTAAATGTAGATTATTCACCTGGTAATTAGGGATTCATCAATAAATATTCATGCTAATTAATATTTAATAAGTATTTAAACAAAAACTGAACTATTAAAATTTACTTTGATTATTCATTAGAGGTGATTTATCATCATATTCATGAGCTGAATAATCATATATGTATGTTCTTCCCCCCATTAATGTATTAATAACATCAATAATGCTTGTTCATTTGTAAAAAACAAAAAAAGTTACTTTCTCTCTTCAGATTATTACAAAATATTTCTGATTCTACTCTGACTTGATTTCATAAACTACTAAATAAACTACTCGTACTTAACATTCAAATGTTTTTCATAATAGTTGAGTTTCATTTCATTTTTGTTTAAATCGTTTAGTTTAAATTGCTTTAAAGAGTAAGTTTACTATTGTTTAGTTTTAGTTTACTTTTATTATTTATTGTACAGAAGGTGTTTTATTAAAGCAACACTAAGTCGTTTATTCATCCTTCATACAGACACTGGAAACAGAAATGTACTTTAATCCACATGCAGGAGACCAGGAGATCAAGATTTTACCAAGTTAAGCGCTGGTGCTCATGGGAAATGTAGTCTTCCTTCAGGTATAACACATCTGTCTTTGACCACACGGGGTCGCCATAATCGACCAAAACAGAAACGTCTTAAGTGCTTTAACGTGATTATTTATACGTATTTTTGGTGAATAATTACTCAACACAAGATTCCTTATTTTTTTTCTGAAGAAGAATTTTGTCAACTTTAAAACTTCTTGTGTGGAAAACAATCAATTTGACATCAGTTCACATTTGCAAGGCTGATAAATTACATACACAGAAAAATTAAAGGGTATTCTGCATTTTAGTTTATGAACATGTGATTTGTTCCAGTTAGTTATAGTTTTACATTTTATTTCACAAAAATGTCATTTAAGTTTCCATAATTCTGATACTTTTCGTTAACTATAACGACATTACTCTGCAAAGCATTAAAAATAGGGAGATAAATGTTTGGGTTCATTAAAAGCTGATAACAATTTTTTATAAACATATAAAAAACAATAAGTCAAAGTTTAGAGTTGGATTAATTTCTGCTAAGAGCAAAAGAGACGTTACGAGGAAGGAACGGTGAACTTACTCGGCATCAGCTCGATATACGAAGGTGGCATTCCTGTGAAAAGCAGCAAAGATCAAACCGTTATTGCAGCTCTCTGAATTAATTTGATTCATATTAGCTAATAAAGTGATCCAACTCACCAACAGGTCCCTTTGTTAGGAAGAGAGCGCTGGCTGGAAAGAGAAACCAAATGAAACAAACTTCAGTTCCTCAGATTTACTCCAGAAAACACAATCTGGGCTTTTGTTAAATACCTGCTGGTGAGCTGGAGTTCTCCTGGGTGCCTGTCTTAGAAAAAAAACAAGAAAGTTAATTATGCATCCATCCATCCACCCATCCACCCATCCATCCACCCATCCAGCTATCTATCTATCTATCCATCTATCCATCTATCCATCTATCCATCTATCCATCTATCTATCTATCTATCTATCTATCTATCTATCTATCTATCTATCTATCTATCTATCTATCTATCTATCTATCTATCTATCTATCTATCTATCTATCTATCTATCTATCTATCTATCTATCTATCTATCTATCTATCTATCTATCCATCCATCCATCCAGCTATCCATCCATCCATCCATCCATCCATCCATCCATCCATCCATCCATCCATCCATCCATCCATCCATCCATCCATCCATCCATCCATCCATCCATCCATCCATCCATCCATCTATCCAATAATACATGTTGTCCTGTGTTTCTCTGGTAGAATCATCTGTAAACATCTGTTTATTCCACTCTGTTTTTGTTTGTGAGGTTTCAGTTTGAAGTCCTCGCGATTGTTCTTTGCTTTATTGATGTTTTTGAGGTTTTCGGAGGCGTCTTCTATGAAATTTCCACCTAATCTTCATGTTTAGACTCTCAGAAGAGAAACTTCAACTGTTTTAGTTTTGACTATGCTGCCACCTAAAAAGGAAAACCTAATCAAGTTTACATTTGGGAAATTTAAGGAATTAAAGTTGTTCTCCGTTATGTACTCTATAGAAAATAAAGCAAATGTTTGCAGCTTTATTCCTCTAGTTATTATTATTTCCTTTATAATTAGCACCTTCCTGCTTCAAAGAAAAAACTGATCTATTCTAATTATTGCCTTATTTGTTTTTAAATATGTTAGACGGTCTTTCTGAGATACAGAGGTTGGCCACATTTGGACAGATCAGTCCAGCTGTGGCCTGAAAATAACAACCAATCAATCATTTTTTTAACTGTACATATAAGTCTATACATTTATTATAATAAAGTTCAGAATTAAAAAGATTTGCTAACAATTTCTGTTTAGTCCCGCTGAGATTTATCTTAAATTAGTAGGTTTTTTAGCTTTTTTTGAGAAGTCCGTACGTTTATTGGTGTCTTTCGTGAAATAGTGAAAATGTTCCTTTATATTCTACTTTGGTTACCGAGCTCGAGTCATTAGGCTTTAATTGCAGTACATAAAACGAATCTATGGATTTGTTTCTGCTTGTTTGACAACTGATGACTCAAAGCAACTTTTAACAATAGCTTTGTTGTCTTTGTTGCGTAACTCCAATCTTATCACATAACATGTAATGTAAGTGTAGGATGATCCCCAGAGATTATACTTTTGGGGTAATTACCATTTATTTTTAGCATCGTCGCAAATTTGTTCACCAAATAAAAAGAAACCTTTGCCTGCATTTGTCAGTATTTGTCATCAAAGCAAATGTTCTGCTTTCTGCTCGTCTGTGAGTACCAACTTCCTATAAAATAATTCCCAGAGTGATGATGTTTGTCGTGACTTTAGCCAAAATTAAACCCACTCAGACGAGGAATTGTTGTTTATTACAGAGAATCCTCTGCAGAGGTAAATAAGGAAGTCAAATGACCTAAATGTGTTATAATCTGTGGTAGGTTTTACTGTATATTAAATGACCTTAAATTTAGCAAGGTAACCTTTTCCCTCTGGGCTTTTGTGTACGTTTGTGTTCAGGTAAAAGCTTTCCGTGTGAAGCGTGAGGTCGTGTGGATGAAGGTCACTTACTTTGATTGCAGGCTTTGATTTGATGGAGGCGACAAACGCAGCCATGGCCACCAGAGACATGGTGAGGAGTCCGCACCAGACCTGGAGCAGCAGGTGCTTCTGAGATGACCGAGGCTGACCCTCCATTCTGTCACACAGACACGCAAACTGCCGTCAGACCCGCGCTGAAACACAAGCTCAGGCTGATCACTCTCAGCTTTAAGTTTCCACCTCTGATTGCAAATCAGCATCAGTGCATCTTTGTGAGCAGTGATGAGGAGTGAACGAAGTTTGCAAGGTCAGGTTGTTAATTTCTGACATTTTCAGAGGAGCATCTCATCACCAGCATAGAAAGTGAAGCTAGTAGATTTCTATGTGCAAATGAAATGGTGGCAACAAACCTGTAACGTATTTTCTGCTTCACTTGAATTTTAATGTTCTTCTTCTTCCTAATGAACTCTTTCATGATTTTGATGGTTATAACCACAGTCTTTATGTGTTTTGCCAGGAAAACACGAAACAAATCAACATAACCTTGTTGTTGGTGGTGAAGCTGAAGGAATTTCTGCTCATTGGTCTTTACAAAATATCTGAAACTCAGTCAGACTGGATGGAAAACATCTGTTTTGTGTCTGATTGCAGTTTGTCAACTGGACTTGGGTGTAAACTTTGACTTGGCCATTCAAACACATGAGTTAAATGATCCTGTCACATCTCTGGCTGCATGTTTGGGGTGGTTGAAGGTGAACTTTCACCCCAGTCTCAAGTATTCTGGAGCCTCTAACATGTTTTCTGCCAGGATTGTCTTGGGTTTACCTCCTTGCATCGCAGCATCATCTACAAGGAGCTTCCAAATCTGCAAAGCAGATGTTCAGTGTTAACCTCCGTAATTGTCCCATTATGTCTAAATTAGTTAGTCTACTTCAGGATTCAGAAGCAGAAGCAGAACAAAGAGTCATTTCACAGTTATGCAAAAACCCTACCCAGCCTCCACAACAGCCTGACCTCTGTGGTTGGAAGGTAACTGAATGGTTGAGGGGTGTGAATACTTTGGTAAGGCGTTTAAATGACATTGCAGCTCCCGTGTGACTCAAAACCAACTCTGTGAAGGCGTTTCCAGTGAGGGGATTAACTCTGAGTGAGTTTTTGAACAAATTCATAATTTTAGCAGATTTTAGGAAAAGTTCGGAGGAAACTGAGGAAACAGAGGAAACAGAGGAAACAGAAGAAACTGAGGAAACAGAGGAAACAGAAGAAACAGAGGAAACTGAGGAAACTGCGGAAACTGAGGAAACTGAGGAAACTGAGGAAACAGAGGAAACAGAAGAAACTGAGGAAACTGAGGAAACTGAGGGAACTGAGTAAACTGAGGAAACAGAAGAAACAGAAGAAACTGAGGAAACGGGAAACTGAGGAAACTGAAGAAACTGAGGAAAAGCTATTAACAAGTTCAATTTATTCACAAACTCAGCACGACTCGGATCTGAACTAAAGAGGTTTGGCAGCTCCAGAAATTAACCTGAATTCCAGCACCCACAATGGTTACCATAAGAGCATTTAATGAAGCGGCCTGCAGGGCATTGTGGGTAAATACACCTTTAGCGACTGAACCTGTTCTGCTTCTCTGGGATTTTACCTCAGTGGGAGTTTTTCTGACTTCTACACGCACAGGAGCGATAACGACGGTGGTCTGTGTTGTTTTTTGTTAGTTGTTTTACCTGCGCTGACTCAAACTGAAACTCCTCTTGTCTTGGTTAAAATGCCAATGACCATGAAGAGCGAGTGAAGTGGTTCTCGCCAGGATTTCAGACCTTTCTAAAGTGTGCTACTATAACTTGTGGGGAAATTTCCTCGCCGCAAACTCGCAGCACGAGTGCAGAGCGCAGACAGGACGATAAACCAGAACAACTGTATCCTCCAATCATTGGCTGTCGGTGGATACTAAGAAAATCACATAAACTCTATATTTCGTAGAACGATGACCAACGGAAGAACTAATTTAGTTCTGTGTTAATTATTCAGACTCTCTCCGTGTTTGTTTAAGGCTTTTTTTCTCCCTTTATAAGTAGCCTGCCTCTGAATTCAAGCTTTTTTAGCTTTTGCTGAATCCCGAAACCATTAAACCACTTAGTACCAGAACGAGTGACCTTCAGTCCAAGCCTTTACTCCATGAAGGACAAAAAAAGATGCTATTAAAGCCAAATACATGTCGCCAGTGGCTGGACATGTGGTATTTAGTCCTGCTTAAATGTAATTAGACACGCAAATACTCCTTACGTTCCTGGTTAGGATCTACAATGTGTTGCTTTTGGCTCCTTCTGTCAGGAGCCAGTAGGTCTAAAACTGTGGATTTGTTCCCTATGATGGTATTTCTGGGTTGTTTTGACCAAAAACAAGACAACCTCATTGGTCTCTTCATAAAAATCTTGTTTGTAGATCAACCTGTAGAAATCCCACACTTATTTTTTTATTTTAGATGCCTCACTTGTAGCCTATTATAATTCCTATATGGAAAAGGTGACCGTACAGTTTTGTAATTTAACTTTTCCTTTTAAAGTAGATTAAAGTTACTTCCTGTTTCAGCTGCTTAGAGGAACTTTTCTAAACCAAAAATGCAAATTAGCTTTGATGTTATGTCGAAGAATAAGTACACCTTACCTAAACTTGCTCATTTCAGGGCTGATCGATTTTTTATTTTTTATTTTTTTGACATGATAAAAATAAATTCCCTGTTTGGAAAGTCAGCGCTGATCATTTTTGTAGAGAGTAACAGAAACAGTTCAAAGCAGCTGACTGTGCAGCTGATGGCTGGACCTGAAGCATCTTTGGGGTCCAAAGTCTCTCTAGCATCCAGTTGAAGCTACTAAAGATGCTGTCATCCACGTCTCCAACAGGAATATAGGAAATAGGTCGACATCTCCAACCTTTACATAATCCTGCGTAAATATTTGGAGTCCTACAAACTTTACTGGGACTGGAATCGGAAACATTGTGCCACAAATCACCTTTTCATCCTCAAATAAGTGTCAGTTTTGGTCAATTTTGGTGCCCCACTGTGGACAAAAGCAGTGGGAAGACTGCCTTTCCCATGAGCAACAGCGACTGCAGTTGTATTGAAGTACATTTCTGTTTCCAGTGTCTGTGTGAAGGATGAATAGCGATGAGGTGATGAATCTAATTGTGGTGAAACAATTTCAAATGATGATGTTGGAGATAAGAAACGTGGGAAGTGACGTATGCAGTAAAGCAGTCAGGAGATTTGGAGTTGTTTTGTGTGGAAGGCAGGGTTCCTGCCACCCTCCTCAAAGTTATTTGGTGCCGGTTAAAGAGATACAGACCCCCTCAGGGCCATGACGGAGGCGTCTTTCAATGAGCTGCAAGTCGACGTATTATCGGAACAGTTATGAAGATATTTCAGGAAGGTTGAAAAGTTACTCAGTGACGCTTTAAGATACGGAAAATCCTGCTTGTCCTCACATCTAAGCATGGTCAACAGTGTGTGATGCTGTGGGCCTCATATTCTTACATTTCCTGGATAGCTTTGTCAGAATCCCTGGGAGGAACCAGAATCTGATCCAAATCTGGCAGGAAAGTGAATACAGCTCAAAAACTGATTTGTTAACCAGGATCACTGCGCTCACCATGTCATGTTATAGAAGTCGCCCATGTACTTCCCCGTCTGCTGTGGGCTGATGTATTACTACTGTGCTAAACAGCAACAGCACCAGAGAGCTATTGATACTTTTTTAAGTTAATATACTTCAGCATTTTTAGGTGATCTTGAATAAGAATAATTTGAAGATGTTCTATCTTTAGTGAAAAGGTTTGGACAATCCTGTCAATTTAAAGATGTACAAAGTGAAGCTCACATTCCTGTTCCTGATCTACATTTCAGTGATTTGTGTCAAAGAAACATAGAAACCACTGATTCAGACGATCCATTAATGGAAACTGAACTCTGTCAACTCAATTTCCATTTCTGAACCTCTCTGACCATATTGGTAACCACTTCTCCGAATACTTCTACGTGATCATTGAGGACATCTATCGTGTTCGTAGAAGTTCTCCTAAAAGTGCGAATTACACAAAACGGGAAACAAACTAACATCCTTAAGATGAACACACAACAAAACAAGAAGTCAGTGAAATCTTCTGTGGCGAAAACCTACACCGAAAAACCTTAGAAAAAAACTCATCACAAATACATCTTCAAACATTAAGTCAGGTAAGTCATGAAGGAATTTTAGCATCATAAAAGCAAACCAATCAAAAGAGGGTTGGAAGGAAGGTCTGGAGTGGACTCACCTGCTGCGTGCTGCAGTCTCCGTGTCCACGCTCGTCTGCGTCTCCTCGCCGACAGACATGTCAGGTTTTTCCCTTTTACACGAGCATGTGCAGGAGCTGAGATGGAAGTTTTTTTTTTGTTGTTGTGGCAGGGAGAGTTGTGGTTTAAACAGAAAGAGTGGGAGGAGGAGGGGGGGTTATGTGGTGTAGGTGGCTCCACTCGTCGCACTGAAACTTAGAAACACCTCTGGGTTTGATCTGTTCATGCAATTTATGAGAGAGTGAGTGAGTGTGTGAACCGTTTGGAAACGCTTTCCTCTAAATCAAGAGCAAAAATGTTCACCAGTGAGAGGAGAGGAGGGGATGAGAGTGAGGGAGACGGGCTGATGTGAGAAAGAAGAAGCTCCGTGGTGCGGCCCCTTACTGACACATTTGTGTTGGCTGTAGGCGGTTTTCAGACCTCGCATGTTTATAGGTCACCGTGCAACAAACAAACATGAGAGGGAAATTTCTGCCTTCGCCTTTGAGCCCTCGCTGGTTGGCGATTGAACGCAAGATACGGAGCAGGCGAGGTGTGAGGCCCGCTCAGCGTGTCCCAAAAGGTGCCTGCCACACTTTGCCTTCTCTGAATGTCGGGGAGGAACCTTCGACCTTCACTTTACCCTGCGTTAATATTTAACGAGTCATGTTTGATGAAGTAATGGATATCCTCTTAGGGTCACCAGGTGAAGCCCATTCTAAGTAATTTCAGATTCTGTATCTCAGCACCACTTTTTAAAGATTAAACACTTAAAAGAAAGTTTAAATTTCCATCAATGCTTCGATTTTCTGTCGCCTTTTGCAGCTTCTAAACCATCACAGCTCAGATTTAAGTGGGTCTGAGGCAACAATGTCATCCAAGCGTAAAGATTGTGAAACCTGTATTGTTCAGTTTCATCTCCACATGCCAGGTTTTTACATCCATGCCCAGTTAGTCTTTTGACCACTTTTACAATCTTTGCAGGACGTTGGATGATTGGTTTTCGTTTCTTGTTTCTGGTCATTTTCTTGTCGGGTATTTCGTCAATTTGTTGTTAAATAAATCATTTTCCTAATATTACTGCCTGGTTTTTGTATTTTTTCTGAGGTTTTTTTTACACCAAGGAGCTAATTAGTGTCTTAATGGATCAACTAACACTTGAACCATGACACCAAATCCCAAATGACTTGAAAAGAAGGTTTCATAGATGAAAATTGAGAAGGAGGTAGTTCATACGATCTCTTCAGTAATGTTTATGCCTAATGGAAGACTACATTTCCCATGAGCCCAAACGCATGACATTGTAAAATCTTGATCTAGTTGGATTGAAGTATATTTCTGTTTCCAGTGTCTGTGTGAAGGACGAATAGCGATGAGGTGATGAATTTAGATGATGATGTTTGAGATAAAGTGACACGGATCCCCTCGGGTCATGACAAAGGCGTGATTAAACGAGATGTAAGATTACAAAAGTTATGAGAATGTTTTCTGATGGTTTAAAAGTTACTCAGTGTTGCTTTAACACATTTAGGATTTTTCAGCAAAGTCAAACGCGAGACAAGGAAGGGTAAAAACACTTTTTGCAAGGTTGATTTTCAAATTTGGACATCAAAATGTGCATAAAAAATGTTCATAGAAACTGTAATTTATAATCAGTCCAAGTCACCTGCAGTTGTGGTTTTTCCATTTTCATTAAGACAGAATTTCCTCTGCCTAAAACGAGCTTTTCTTGGTTGTTTTATGATAAACATGCACAACTCAGATGACAAAACAACAAACAGGGCTGTCAAACTCCAGTCCTGAATTAAGCAGCTAAATCATCTCCTCAGGCTTTAGAGGGGGAGATTCTCCTATAGATCTAAATAATTGATGAAGGTATACTAAAGCAGAAATCGTGTCTGATGTGTTTTTTTATGATCAGTGTCCACCGTTAGTGGGCGTTGAGTGAAGCCGCCGCTAAGACGAAGGAAAAGGATTTATTTACAATTTTAGGTGTAAATCGGGACGTGTGGACAAGACTCATCAGTAAAAAATAATAACAAAAGCAGAAGTGAGAGCTGCATGTTCAGGCGGGAGCAGAGGGAGCCTGTTTCCATTTCGTTTTGCGGTTTTTGGTTTCATGCTCCATGGGGCCCCCCCTCTGTAACAAGCAGGGAATTTATTCTGCGCTTTATTGTAAGTAATAATGATTGAAAATCTCTGCAGACGCAGCACGATTCAGTTCACCTTCATAGAATCTTTTAATACGTCCCTCAGAGAAGACTAAGAGTTGGATTCGGTCTGGGTTCAAACTGGACTGGACCTAAACTGGTGTCTCAAAGTTTCAATCGAATGACTAAAAGTTGTTTTTGCTTGTGTTTGGGGTTCCTGGATCCTGATTTAAATCTAAACACTGTGATTTTAAAGCTGAATGAGGCAACTTTAAAAAGGTTTCTGTGAATTGTTTTTACGTGTGGTGGAAGGAAGCTTTCTCTCACTGCTGGCAGAGTTACATCAGGCGGATCTGAGGTTCGTCCATCTTGGCTGGACACAACAGCACCAAGATCATCGAGAGTCAATAGTGGAACTATTGACTGTGGTTATGATGCAATATGGTGTTTCTATTTTGTTTTGTGATACAATGTCGTTCAAATCCTAAACCTAAACGGTTCTACAGTGAACATGCCCGGACCCATTTGTTCCAATTTCTACATATTATTTGACGTAATCAAGCTGCTTTGTGCCAAAAATGCAACACAGGTAACAGCATCTATAGACGATATGATGAAGTCATGTTGAGATGCCGGGTTGAGGGACCAGTTTCAGAAAAATGTCAATATCAAGTAGTCACATATGGCAACTTACTAATAAAAAAATCATTTAAAGCAACATAAAGTAAAACATTGCCATAACTTTTGTGATCATATGTCAACTTACAGCTCAATGAATGACACCTCTGTCATGACCTGATAGGGTCAGTAACGCTTTAACCGACACTAAGAAACTTTGAGGAGGGTGGCAGGAACCCTGCCTTCCACAGAAAACAACTACAAATGTGCTGACTGCTTTACGGCATACGTCACTTCCTCCGTTTCTTATCTTCAACATCATCATCTGACATTGTTTCACCACAATTAGATTCATCACCTCATCGTTATTCATCCTTCACACAGACACTGGAAACAGAAATGTACTTCAATCCAACGGATCAGGATTTTACCACGCTATTCGCCGGTGCACATGGGACGTGTCGTTTTTCTTCAGCTTTTGTCCACACTGGGCCGCCAAAAATCATCCGAAACTGAAACTTCCTCGTTGCTTTAAGTTGTTTTAGTATATACAGCATTTTCAGAACAGCTGAAAGTAACATGATTACAGGATTGAGATATAAAACGGCACTAAGTGCTCAATTGAAATGGTTGCAGCCTACGTATGAATTCATCCTCTAGTGCGGAGGGCTTCAACAGGGGGTCCGCTGAATTACTGCATTTGGGTTGCGAAGGTTTTGGTTAATTAGATTTTTTTTTTTTTATATTGCCCCCTGCTGTTTTTTCCACTAATTGAAATGTCTTTCAATACACATTAACATGAATTCAACACACTGCAGTAAACAGTCTAAAAGCGAGTCTGTTTATGAACGTAAATTCATGTAAATTCAGTGAATTGAGTTTGTTTTATTTAGAGAAATGAACCAAACATGCGTTTTCCATCTGATGCTGCTGGTCAACCACCATTGATGAACTGCTTATTCCTGGTTGGGTGATCTGGTATTTTTGTTACTGGTGGGTGATCTCCCCGCCTCAACATCTTCAGCTCCAGTTCCCAGGGACTGTAAATGAAAGCTACAAATTTATTTGGCTGCAACTGTTTTTGTTATTTTTGTTTTAAACAGAAAAACCCCAAAAGAATTACTGAGACAATGTGTTTCAGTTCAGAAGACAATACCAGTAACTTTGCCTACCTGGGCTCCTGCAGCTAAATGCAACCCTCTGGACAAACAGAAGAGTCAGAATAAATGTTAACATAAAAAAAACACAGGAAAACGATTTAAAATCTGCACTGCTGATGAAAAACCTTTCTCATTAGGTAGTGTGACACTCTGCGTCAGGCCCTGGCAATCCGAATTTCTAAGAAACGCTCTCAACTTCTCAGGGTCGACATCTTTCTCCCGAGCTTCAGAACAAAGCACAGAAAAGAAAGAAAGTTCAAGCTTTTTAATGTAAGTAAATGAAACAGTTATTAATCTGATAACGACAACACAAAGACAAACAGCACAAATTGGTGCTTTAAAGGTTTTTTTGCTTGATAAAAGAATAAATCTGCTTAAATGTCGGGCGAGCTGCTTTTTACCGTATAACATGAATCTGTTGAGAGAGTCCTCCGAGTCGGGCTCGTTCAGAGCCTCTGTTTCCTGGAAAACGATGCAGTCGCGGCAGTTGGCCCACATGCCGCTCCAGAGCAGGTTCCTGCGATGTGGTCTTCCTAGATTAGAACCAGCAAACACCAGTGAGACACAGATAAGGCTTCGGGTCAGACTGGCTCCTTTTTATTCTGGTGTCGAGACAAAAACAAACCAAGCAAACCCATTTCTGCTTCAGTTATCACCAAACCTTAGACTTGGATAGATCAATTGGAATGTCACTAGACTTCCAATCTAAAGCTCATGGGTTCAAATCCAGCCCTGGGCAAATTACACCATAACATCCAGTGTGGGTCCTTAGGCAAGACCCTTTGCGCTACTGCCTACCTGGCGCCTGCAAAATGGCTGCCATGGTGTGGTTTACAACAAAAACAGTTTCCTACGGGATCAAGAAAGTATACATTATTATTATTAAAAAAGTTCCTTTTCTTTTCATGCAGAATTATCGATTCCTTATTTAAACTCTTTCTGTTTTTTTCTTAATGTCTCAAGTCAATCATGTAAAAATTGGATAAAAAGCGATATGGCACTTTTGACAAAACTACATATCTAATTGAAAAACACATTTGTAAGTTGTCCAACTGGAAATTCAACGTTCAGTCTATCAGGATGTTGTGAAAAACAAATTTGGGTTGTATTTACCTGAATGTGTGTAAGTTTTCTATTTTCTTTTCCATTTTTTTCACAGTTTCCACTATTTTTTTTATTTAAAGATTATTTTTTATTTAGCTCCCATCAGGTTTAACAAAGGAAAAAATAAAATTGGCTTCTGAGTCATATTTTTAATGGAATAAAACATAAAATAAGCTCCAGTGGATCCCTGAGAGGAGATCATAAACTGGACACAAAGTAGATGTTAACCAGAACCAATAAAACAAACACATATATCAAAGATAAGACTGTAAATTGGTTTTAATGTGAGTATGCACCAGGGGTCGCCATCATGGTGCCTCTGGTCAGGTTGCATCTGAAAAGTCACATGAGTTTCCTGCAGGCTGTTCCAAACACATAAATCAGTTAGGTGATCCAATTAAAAGTTACTCTGTATTCCTCAGTACCATGAAACAGCTATCAGTTGCAGACTTCTCTAGCCAGTTCCTCCTAGCTAAAGGCTATCTGGTAAATGTATTTAGGTTTGCTCTACAAAGGTTCAGCAGTTGTTAAAATACAACTAAAGAGCATTTTAAGGTACATCATGAATGGAAAATGCATCTTATCTCTAACAAACCTGAAAAATCTAAAAGGTGAAAGCATTAAAAACACGCAAATCTTTCCAATAAGAAGTCATTATATGCTATTTCATACGTGTAATATCTTTAACGCTATTCTACTTGGCCAATGGTTGAAGTAAGTTTCAGAGTAGCAAGAATTTTATATGTTAATAAAAAAGATTGGATTCAAACATGGCGCCCTGGGGAACTCCGTGTGCCTCTCAAAAGAAAGTAGCTCTAAAATGTGGTGCAAAGATTATTTCTTAAGAATATCAAAATAAATCACATTTAAAACACTGCAAAACCAAAACAGGTTCAGGGAATTTCCCTACAAGCCAAAAAAATGATTAATGAGAATGAAAATTTGATTCCAGGTATTTTTTTCTTCTTCACAAAAATCCCTCCATCTTTCCTGTTCTAAACCCCCAAAAGGCCAAACACAGCTGGTTATTCCTCTGTGTGAAAAACAAGTAACTGATCTGTGACAGCAGGCGGTACTTACCTTCCAGCACCAGCTCATCCCGCCCAGGATGGAGACTATAGGTCCAGTTGTGTTTTATGCAGTTATCACCCCTAAAGAAAATATAGAAAATGCAAGCAAAACCGTCTGAACAAGATATAGTAGTTTCATTTTTGTTTAAACGGGGCTTGAACAATTTTTATTGTCGCTATTTATTGCCTGCTTCCCTTTTCCACTATCTATTTCTATTTCCACGTGTTTGCCAACTCGGGTTTCAGCGAAGCTTTAAATCGGATTCACACATACATGGAAACTTCATTTCCCTCTTTTGAAACTGTTTGTACAACATGACGTCACTTTCGCTGATTTTTATAGATGAGTGTACGGCAGTTTTGAAACATGCAGGCTCATCAACCTTCCCTGAAATAACCTTTTAGTATGTTTCGGTATGTTTGAGTTTAATATCCGAAGATGGACTAAATGCGCAAAGCACTAAGAAAACAAACAGATAAGAAAAGTGAAGCTAGTGCAGAAATGGGACAGGATTTGGGCTTTTATGAAGTCCAAAGGTCAAATTACACAACTACTCCTCAAGTCGGGTGCACAGATGTTGCAGAGCGCTCATACAGAAGCTAATGAATACATGAAGGGACCCATATGCGTCAAAAGAGTATACGGTACACTGCAAAAACTTAAAGCCTACAAAGTATTGTTGTCTAGTTTCTGGTGCAAACATCTTGGTGAACTCAAACTAAGACAAAAACTACCTCACAAGTAATCTTTCAGCTAGCATTTGTTCCACTGGTAGATTTTGTTTACTTGTTTGAGGTAAAAAAAATGTTAGAACCAGACAAAAATAGTGGAAAGCACAAGTTACCAAAGGTCACAGAACCAAAACAAAGCCAATATAAGGATTCTGTCACATAGTTTGCAGCAAATGCTACTGCTAGTTATCCCTGCTAGCATCCAATGCTACTGGTGGTTAAGCCTTTTTTGTAAGCAGACTTTGTTCAAGAAACACATTTTTTGCCTTAAAGGTCATTTCTAGTGCGCTGCTTTTGTGCTATTGTGTGTAGCTCAAGTACAACTGATCAAAGCTAGGTTGTAAGGGTCGCAGAACAAAATGATTTCTTCCAATAGATGTGCTTTTTTTTCTGCCTCGCTTAACTTAGTATGCCAGAGACGCCACTGGTCAAGAGATAAGCGAACCTGGTTAGCATTGCTCCCTGCATATTCATACATGTGTTCCTCATTACGGAGGACACAGAACTTCACATGTCCTCCAAATTGGGTGAAGAACGGTGTTAGAAACAGTCATTATATTATCATTATGTGAATACATTTGCTGATTTGAGTGGTTTTGACTTTCTATTATTAGTTGTATGTGTAGCTTAGAGAACGTTATAATGGTTTTCTACCTCAGGACAAACGTTCTTTAACTGGCCAAACAGTCCTTTGGGTTATGGTTGTCCTCACATTCACTTTGTGACCAACAGATGTTTAGGTTTCAGTCTAATCGGGATGTATAGACAATTTGTTATCTGCCTCAACGTCTATGTGATCCTATGTCTAGGATACTGTTTCCTGACATTGTGATCTTTGTGTGTGTGTGTGCTGCTGTTTCACTAATGAAACCAAGAAGGGAACTCGGAACAGTGAAGAAGCTGCACGAGCTCTGGTGAGGGATGAACCCAATAATCCAGACCGAGCTCCTTTACCTGCAGCTTTAAACCGGGTGTGGTGTCAACTTTTTTCGCTCCTCTTTGCTCTTTTGGGTTTGCTTTTTTTAAACCCAACAAACAGTGTTTAAAGATCATCTTTAATAGGTTTCTATACTGAGCTGCATCCAAGCATCCGGGTACAAAAACAAGATCAATGCAGTGTTGAAACCCAAATGTTGACTTCCCCCAACGGCCTTAATATGACGCCTTACTAGTGCACAAAGGATTAACTGTAGAGACACGAGTAGGAGAGCTTGGGGAGGCAGTCTTGACCTCAACCTGACAGAACACCTGTCGGACACATACGAGAGGACAGACTTCTCATCCAACACCCGTGTCTGACCTCAACAATGTGCTTCTAGATGAATGGTGGAAAAACACCAGTTTCCTGTGTCCACGCATGTCTGCTATGCATGTGTAAGGTTAGATTGGTGTGTGTGTGTAGGGTGGGGGGGTTAACTTCTCACAAACGCATGTATCCAGTCAGGAACAGAGTAGTGTTGGTGCGGTTCTCCATGGTGAAGACGATGTTGTCGAACATCTCGAACTTTCTGATGTCGGCCTCCCTGGGACTGACGGCCGCCCTGAAGAACCATTTTCCCAGGTACTAAAACAGAAACACGCAAACAGAGAGCCTGTGTGGCGGCGTGGGGGGGACGGCATGTACGAGAATAGAAGATTATTAAAGATTGAAGTCCACCACTTGCAGCAAAGACCATTTTTTGGAAAGAACCGAGGAGGAGGTGGAAAGTTCCCTTTTGAGGCAATGAAAACCACACATAAGTCGCATCCGAGCTGTACGGGTCCAATCTCGGGTCTGCTGACAGAAAACCAACATTTTTATTCTCACCTGCTGCTGATCGAGAGAGTTCACAACCAGCCGCTCACGATGAACGCACGGAGAAAAGATCTGCTGGACGAGCGCGAAGAGATGAAGAAGATGTGACCAAGCTTGGCCGAACATGGCTGCAGATAAACCCATCAGTTCAAATTCCAGTGAACCCCCCCAAGGACGCGCTCTACATTTATGCCAAGTTGATAAACAGAGGGGCTGCGGGTGAATTATTAGCTACCGAACCACAGCCACGATGATGACTTAAGGGGGGAACTCGTGGTTTCAGGCTTCCTTTGATGCAAAGAGGAGTTTTCTTTATAGATAAACTCGTTTATAGTAAAAAATGAATGAAAC
Organism: Orestias chungarensis; assembly: GCA_032876305.1. Lineage (NCBI taxonomy): Eukaryota > Metazoa > Chordata > Actinopteri > Cyprinodontiformes > Cyprinodontidae > Orestias > Orestias chungarensis. The sequence continues at coordinate 1,428,307 of JAVLVB010000082.1, read as the reverse complement.
TTTTGGTTTTTCAAAGAGAGATTAACTTTTGAAAAAGCCACTTTAAAAAAAAAGTGGCTTCCCGAATGAATCAGTTGTGTGGGAGGTTGTGGTTTCGCTGCAATCTCCCCCCCACAGAAAGCAAATAAGTAGAGAAAGTGTCGCTTTAACCTCAACTTCTGTATCAAAGGCAGGTAAAAGGAAACTTTGAGAACATGCTAATCCCCGAATATCATGTTAATTCACACCTATTCAATAAATATATTCAGTCAGTGAGTATTTACTCTTACATGGACGTTTGACAGCGTTAGAATAACTTTCTGTTTTAAACACATTAAAAAACATTATAGTCAGAGAAATTTGGGTTTATTACGTATTTTTAATCTGACTGACGACCCCCATCTGACCTTTCACTCTAATTTGTTTAATGTGATTAGCTTTATTTCATCCTGGACTTTTTGTATCTGGGTTACGAAAGGGCTTTCTTGTGGATGTTCCAGAAAAGGGTTTACAAAAACTATGAAAACAAATTAAACTTTAAAGAAACACTAAAGAAATTTCAGTTTTGGTCGATTTTGGCGCCACTGTGGAGAAACGCCTGAAGGAAGACTACATTTCCCATGAGCACCAGCGCATAGCGTGGTAAAATCCTGATCAGTTGGACTAAACTACATTTCTGTTTCCAGTGTCTGTGTGAAGGATGAACAGCGATGAGGTGATGAATCTAATTGAGGTGAAACAATGTCAGATGATGATGTTGGAGATAAGAAACGGGGGAAGTGACGTATGCAGTAAAGCAGTCAGAACATTTGTAGTTGTTTTGTTGGAGAGTGGCAGGGTTCCTGCCACTCTCCTCAAAGTTTCTTAGTGCGAGTTAAAGAGATACAGACCCCACGACAGATGCGTCATTCGACGAGCTGTAAGTCGACGTATGATCGGAACAGTTATGAAAATATTTTATGAAGGTTGAAAAGATATTTAGTGTTGCTTTGAAAAAAAGGTTTGGTGACCAACATTAAAGGAGATGTTTGCTTTCTTTTGTTCATAATATTCAAAGATTAAATAACAAAAATAAACATATACTGTTTTGGAACAGAAATACTAAAGTACTTACTTCTGTGAGTCTATAGGATCAATTTTGGTTCACCATTTAAAAAACTATGTTAATTTTATAACTGATATTATTTTATAACAGTGACGTATAAAATTACCATTATAAAATAATATCAATTATATATTAATCTACTAAAACTTTTATTTCCCATATTTGTTGTTTATCATAACCGAAGGAAGAAATTCATTTGATGGATGAGAATGAGGGTGAATGAGAAGGGGGAGGAGTCAGCAGGACGCTGAGGGAGCATCTGAGGACGGAGGCAGAGATGGACGAGGCGCCGCAGTCACATCAGACCACGTTAGCAGCCCCTGATGCAGATGGACGGAGCCAGATTGAAGGTTTGCATTAAATCAGGCTGTTGGATCATCGGCTAACATTTTGATTCTGGGTGTCTAAACCTTTTTGGTTCTCTGCCAGTAAATGTGTTTTGTGTTAAAATCAGTCTGACCACAAATCCTTTTGTTGCTCTGGTGGTCTTTGTTTTTTATTTAACTTTCTCTTAGACATAAAGTAACTATTTATTCATCTTCATTTGCTCATGTTTATGCATTTGGCAGATGCTTTTATCCATGTTATAGTTATTAGCAATCTGACCGTAAACTATCTAGAGAAACTCCCTAGTCAGAGACAGTGGTGACAGTGAAGAGATGGAGGGAAGTACAGAGAGAGTAGTAGAGGGGGTATAGAGGTCTGGGTAAGACTTAGGATAGGAGATGCTCTTTAAAGAAGTGGCTCTTTAAGAGTTTCTTGAAGACAGACAGAGACGCTGCTGTTCTTGTGGAGCTTGGTAGGTCATTCCACCATCTTGGAACAACACAAGAAAACAGTCTGGATTGTCTTAAGTGTGGTGTAGAAACTGCTAGACGACAATCCATTGATGACCGAAGCGACTGAGCTGTGACATAAACCTTTGGTAGAGGATTCAAGTAGATGGAAGCCGTGCCCTTAAGGACTTTGTAGGGTAGCATCAGGGGCTTGAGTTTGATGCTGGCAGCAAGGGGTACCCAGTGAAGCTCAAAGAACAGAGGGGAGACATGAGACTTTTTAGTCTGATTGAAGACCAGACGCACCGCCGCGTTCTGGATCATTTGTTAGGGTTTTACGGTACAAGCTGTTAGCGTTTTGGCCTAAGGTATGGCGGTACCTTTCTTAAGTTGTATTTCGATATATCCACAATATTCTTGGAAGATATTTGTTTTTTTCCCCTTCAGTCTCCTTAACAGAAGCAGATAAACTGATTAGTTGATTTTTTTTCGACTAATTTAGTCACAGCCATGGATGAGTAATGGTGACTTCTGGTGTGAACTTTTACATAGACCTGGACCAGCACAGTAAATCCCCTCAGTGAAAATCTGTCCATGTAAAAGGTCAGTTTGCATAATAAAAAAAAAATGATTGACTGGTTTGGATATATCTACATCCAGTTTAAATTAGACCTGGGATTAAATCACTCTGACGTTTTAGTATCAATTTTATTCTGTTTGTTTATTCAAAGAAAATCCAACATTTAGTTATTTGAATACCTTGACTGACTCAAATTTGAGACTGGTCTACTAGATTAAAAATAATACATTAATATAGTTTATGAAGGGTATTGATATGCATTAAGTCACAAAAACCCCCAACATAGACTAAAATACAGAAAGTGATGCAGGAGGCTAATGTGGGAAATTAGATACTGCAATTATTCCTACTACCACCAGGTGGCGACATCACTTTTTCCCACTAAGAAACTCTTTTTGGAAACTTCATTGTGACCATCGAAGGTCAGAGTTCATCAGTAACACAAATTTGGCCTCAGATTAAACGTTTAAACGTATTTTATTTAAATTTTTCATGTTTTTGGCCAGGAAGTCATTGAGTTGAGAAGATTTAGCCTTCTCAACCTGAATAGATCCTGATACTTTTATCTCTCTTCCTCTGTCCTCTGTGTGAACTCGGTGGCCACTTTATTAGGTACTACAGCAACAGCTTCTGAACAAATCCAATCAATAAATTAATTTTTAATTTAGACCAGGGATTAATAAATGTTCAGAAGCTTATTTATAAAACTAACTAGAATAAAACATTTATATATATTAGACTCAAACTCTAAACTATTATACAATAAAAATCTATTAAGATCTATCTTTAAATAGGTTATGGTGAATTAAAATTGCCATATACAGAAGAATTAGAACAGAAATATGACAGGTCTCATTCTTAGAGGTAGATCAAGGCTAACTTTAGTGTTTCTCTACATTTTGTGCCTTTAAATATTTTTTAGCTTTTAATCTCAAAGATCACAATTAGTCGCACCTAAATAATGTATATAAATCTAGTCTATGTCTGCTAATCAGGTCAGACGACTGTGTGGTTATGTTGTTTTTCTCCGTTTTAACACTTATATGAGTAAAGTGCTCATTGATAAAGTTGACTTGGATGGGCGCTGTGATCTTGAATGGCATCTAAACTGTAGTGAAATATGACGACAAAACATCAGAGCAGGGACAATCATGCATTTCATAAATGATTAGTCATCTTCAGACACATTTTTATGTTCCTTTAGATGGTTTAATTGTAGCTTTTTGCCAAGGAAGAATAACCAGAGGCTGGGAACAGGTTTCCCATAAACGTCAGAGACCTAAAGGTTCACCAGAAAGAGGCCACATTACAGCGTTTTACATCTTTATGCTCCGGTTAGACGTTTTAAAGATGCATTCCTTTTTTTTCTGAGCTTCTGGGGGCAGAATCTACCAGACATGTTGGATCTGGTGGTGGTTTTGTACCCTCTGGGCTGCAGCTTGGGCGGTGGGGGCATCTCCACCTTATGACTCCCCCCTCAGGACCGCCTGCAGCTCTCCGCTCTCCTGCAGCTCCCTGACTATGTCCAGGCCTCCTATCAGCTCCCCCTTCACGTACAGCTGCGGGTAGGTGGGCCAGTTGGAGAAGGTCTTCAGCCCCTGTCGGACCTCCTCGTCCTGCAGGATGTCGAAGGTGTCGTAGTCCACCCCGGACCCGTTGAGGATCTCCAGGATCTGCCTGCTGAAGCCGCACTTGGCCGCCTCCTTGTTGCCCTTCATGAACAGCGTGACGGGGCTGCGGCCGATCGCCGCCCTCAGCCGCTGCTCCAGCGTCGCCGCCTTCGGCCACGACGCCTCCAGCTCCCCGGAGGCGGCCAGCTCCTTCACGATGTCCAGGCCGCCGACCAGCTCCCCGTTCACGTACAGCTGCGGGTAGGTGGGCCAGTCGGAGAAGGTCTTCAGGCCCTGGCGGACCTCCTCGTCGGAGAGGATGTCGAAGCTGCTGAACTGGACGTGGTGCTCCTTGAGCAGCGCGACGACCTGGCGGCTGAAGCCGCAGCGCGGCTCCTCCGGGGAGCCCTTGATGAACAGCATGCAGGGCGCCGCGTTGATCAGCTTCTTCAGCCGCTCGTCCAGCCCGGCTCCCTCCGAGGCTCCGGCCGGGCTCCCGCTCGCCGCCAGCCGCCGGACCTTGTTGGCGAGCTCCGCGGCGTGGGCGCCGTCCAGCCGGTCCACCTGCTCGCCGGCCTTCAAGAACAGCACCGTGGGCACGGAGGAGATCTCGTAGCGCTCCGACACCTCCGGCACGGCCTCCGCCTCCAGCTTGACGAACGTGGTGGCGGCGTGTTCCTTAGCCAGCTCCGCCAGGACGTCGTTCATCTGGCCGCACTGCGGAGCCCACGCGGCGTGGAAATGCACCACGGTGAGACATTTCCCGGCCTTGGCTAGAATCTCCTCGAACTGCTTCTGGCTGGTCGGCTCCACCAAGTTCGCCATCTTTTTCTTCTGCCTGTGAACACTTCCGCTGCCGTCTTACGTCACTTCCTGGCTAGCCTCTTAGCTTGTAGCTAACACCGGAGCTGGGCCCCGAAGCCCTCTTACGTCACTTCCTGGTTAGCCTCTTAGCTTGTAGCTAACACCGGAGCTGGGCCCCGGAGCCCTCTTACGTCACTTCCTGGTTAGCCTCTTAGCTTGTAGCTAACACCGGAGCTGGGCCCCGGAGCGCTGCCCTCTTACGTCACTTCCTGGTTAGCCTCTTAGCTTGTAGCTAACACCAGAGCTCGGTCCCGGAGCCCTCTTACGTCACTTCCTGGTCAGCCTCTTAGCTTGTAGCTAACACCGGAGCTGGGTCCCGGAGCGGTGCCCTCTTACGTCACTTCCTGGTTAGCCTCTTAGCTTGTAGCTAACACCAGAGCTCGGTCCCGGAGCGCTGCCCTCTTACGTCACTTCCTGGTTAGCCTCTTAGCTTGTAGCTAACACCAGAGCTCGGTCCCGGAGCCCTCTTACGTCACTTCCTGGTTAGCCTCTTAGCTTGTAGCTAACACCAGAGCTGGGTCCCGGAGCGCTGCCCTCTTACGTCACTTCCTGGTCAGCCTCTTAGCTTGTAGCTAACACCAGAGCTGGCCCCCGGAGCGCTGCCCTCTTACGTCACTTCCTGGTTAGCCTCTTAGCTTGTAGCTAACACCAGAGCTGGGTCCCGGAGCGCTGCCCTCTTACGTCACTTCCTGGTTAGCCTCTTAGCTTGTAGCTAACACCGGAGCTGGGTCCCGCCGGGAAGGGGTTCTTTCTCTGGTGAAAAGAACCAGCTAAGACCCGAAACAGTGACAGGGAGGGTTTGGTTAAGCGGTAAGGTTTTAAAACGAGGATATTTGTGGAAATAGATTTTTACTTTCAGCGTTAGCTTTCACATTTAGCTACTTTAGCATTAGCTTAGCACATTAGCTTAGCACAGCCGTCCTCGTAGCTAGCGACGTACACTCAACCGGATATTCTGCTTTAAAACGTCTAAGTAGTTTTTCAACCCACATATAATTGAAATGTTGGTGTAATTTTTGCTCCTATTACATTTTAGAGTTTAACTTTACCATAAAATATATAGTTTACCGATTTTATTGTCGACGTTACAGCAAAGTGAAAAATGACCAAACGAAACATTTTTAACTGATTTTAGACGCAAAAAAACCTAAATTAAAAACTTGTTTTTGCTGTTATCCTGATTTCACGTCAAACTCTTTCGGTTGTCGTTTATTTGACGTCGCTGGGTGATATAATGTGATCTGGAGACAGATTAACTTTCAGGGACATTTTTCTCATTATGTGTTGTAATTAACCTCATTATGTCCATGCTACCTCGTTTCCTTACTGCAAAAACTCAGTTTTACTTAAATCAGGCTTTAGCAGCTATATAGAATATAAAAAGGTGTTTTTAAACATTTTTTTGGATCCATCTTTCAGTTCAGACCCATTTGAATATGTGATCTCGATAAAGAGGACTGAGCATCACACAGGCGTAGATCAGCAACCAGAGGAGGATTATTCTCTCTGGCGGTGCATTTGAAAACGAATTATGTTCCGTCAACTTTGAACGTTAAATATGTTTGTGTTTTTTGGCTGCTGCAGAAATTTAAAACCAGTGTATTAAATATGTCTGGCTCTATATTGCGTCGTCATTTCTTTTACAATTGATGTTATCGATTAAGTGGACTATTCGTTTTAGCCCTAATGGCTAGAATAAATAAAAAAAAACAACAACCAAGTGAAGCATTTGTTTGAACATTTTATAAAAGTAAGAAGTGTTCCCTAGCACAGGAAGCTGTCACTTTACACAGAGACTTTAATATTTAGTGTTTCATGCTGTTTATTGCAGGAACACCATGGAAGAACAAACGTCAGACATAGAAGTGACCGTGAAAACGCTAGACTCGCAGAGCAGAACCTACACTGTTGGTTCTCAGGTAAAAATACGATTTTATTCACCACCTTTCGAGCACAGGTTTGTATTTTCTGTAAGGAGACGCTCACTCGTTTGTCTCCCTTTGTGTTGTAGTTGACAGTGAACGAGTTTAAGGAGCACATCGCGCCTTCAGTGGGCATCCCTGTGGACAAACAGAGGCTCATCTATCAGGGCCGAGTCCTGCAGGACGAACGGACGCTGGCAGATTACAGTAAGTCAGGAAGAAGCCGACTGAACTTTAACCCCAGTTCATGTAGAGCAGGACAATTTGACGGCGATGCGATTTTTGTTTGAGTCAATTTTTTTAATGAAGGGATTCAGAAATAGTGAAAGTAAAAATTACATCTCAGTTTCTTTATATGTTGTGATAGTTTTTACATCATTATTTGTTAAAGAGAACTTTTAATGTGTAATCTGGATATTTACCATCTTTTAAAAACGATGTTCCGCTTTGCTTTTGTCACTGTATGTTTCTCCTTCTAAGGTGTTTTTGTTGTGTTGTTTTGTTTCCAGATGTGGGCGGAAAGGTTATCCACCTTGTGGAACGGGCCCCGCCTCCACCCTCCCAGGGCGGCCCCGGGTCCGGCGGGACTTCAGCGGACAGCGGGCCGTCCTCGTCCGCCCAGGGAACGTCCCAGGTTCAACACGACCGCAACGCTAACAGCTACGTCATGCTGGGAACCTTCAATCTGCCCGTCAACATCATGGACCCCCAGCAGATACAGGTTAGTCTGCGGCTGCTGGGCAGCGTAAAGGCGGCTTCCTTCTGAAATTGGTTTGTTCCCACAGGTAAACAGGATCAAAACCGCAGGATCAAATCAACTTGTTGACCATTTTTTAAGCTAGCATTCGCTTTAAGACATAAAGATAAGATCAAGTTTCCATTTATCAATTCAGATCATAATAACATAATGAGCTTGTCAGTTTGAAAATGTTTCCACTATAAGGAAACCCAGCAGATCGCATAAAGTCGTTGACTTTACAGCATTCACTCCTCCTGAGCATGCATGTAGCGACAGTGGAGAGAAAAAACTCCCCTTTAACAGGAAGAAACCTCCTACAACTGAGTTCAGCCTCCTTCAGCAACTTGTCCAGAGTCTGTCTGGTGCAAAGCGTCTTCTTTACCCACAGGGTCACCTAGCATACTGTCCTTAATTGGTACAGCTGCTATTCTATTTTAAAACTCTGGATATAAATTATTGTTACTCTTTGGATTGAATTTTAAAGCTGCCTTTGTGTTTTTCTGACAGACACAGATTTGCCTGTACGTTTACATCACCTGTCAGGATTTTTGCTTCTTTTTTCACTTATTGTTACTGTCAGTTAAAGGAAGCCGTTGTCAAACAGCTTTGTTTACTCTCTTTAAATCTTAATTATAGATACTACCCAAATGATCCTGATCGAAAGTTTTCATACGGATGACAAAAAGTCTCTGGTGCTCTCCCCTCGCCCCTCCCTTTCTCATTTCATCAGCGTGAGGGAGGAGTAAACTAATAAATCAGGGCGGTGCGCTATTTTGTACTTGTCCAGCGTTTTAGCTTAATTAGCATGTTTAAGAAACACTAGCTGATATCAGGACAAACCTCCAAATAGAACTGGTGACAAAGTTGAACGTAACTGCACCAGTGTGGGAGCATTTCTGAGCATTTTCAAGGCAAACTGCTGGACCTTTGCAAGCCGGTGTTCCGTCGAGTCACGTTTCCCTGTCAGATACCGTTTCCCCTGTTTCCTCTCTGTCTTTTTGTTTCGCCGCTTCGTTTCTCTCCCCACACGCGGTAAAACGGTAGCAGCGAAGAGCGGCAATACAACCAACTTGTAAAGAGTAACCAACCAATTCAGTTTTCTCAGCTGGGCAAAAAATGTAGGCCGTCTCCATCTTCAAGTTCCCGACAGTCAGTGAAGCAATTAATCGACAGGAAACGTACAAAGAGGACGGCGTAAAGTGCTGCGCGCTCACAGACAGTGTAGTTCACTTAATTGCTACTGAAATGCTTTAATATTATTGAATAGCCGTCATTTTGAAAACTGTTTGACAGACAGTAAGAAATCCATGTGAAAACAAACATATCACAAACGGCGATTAGCATACATCACTTTTTTGTTTGAATGAGGAGTATTTTCATTTTGTTTTAATGTTTAGTTTTTATTCTAGTGCATTTTTGTTAACAGACACTAAGAGTCCATTTATTTATGTCTTTGGTGATTTTGTTTGTTTTATTTACCAGTTCCAGATTTGAGTGTTCATATGAAAATAAATTTTATTGATCTTTGACAGGACATAGTTGCAATATTATGTCATTATCATTATATCAATTTAAAATGGTCTCCAACAATATTATCGTTTATCGCAATCATTTCTGAGACAATTAATCGCTCAGCAAAATTTGTTATCGTGACAGGCCTGGCTGAGAACCATGTGAACTACCTGGTAAGGTGAGATTGTTTGGGGGAATGCTGCAGAGAGAAACTGATAGTTACTTCACATCATTCTTTAAACTAGTAGGTGGTGGGGCTTTCCACTTGTAAACCACAACCAGAAAGAAAACCTGCTTCAGTCTTTGGCTCAGCTTTAAGTTTTTGGTACGATCTGCTGTAGGTCGACTTGTAACTGAAAGGAGACGGTAAAGAAAAGACTAGGAAGCAGGTTTACCCCCACAGAAAGCACCCGTGGGAGTCTGCAGTTCAGAGTCTAGAACTGGAAAACACAGAAGCCACCAGATCATTGCAGAAGCTACGTAAACAGTCAGAGACGATATAATGAGAAGTTTTCAATATACCAACAACAACCCAGCAGGAACCGGATTCAGCTTCTTAGGTCACAGGTTCAAACATGCAGCGTTTCTGTTGTTGCCCATTGAATAACTCTCATGAGGAAGTTAATGAAAAGCTGTCGCAGACGTCGGAGTACCTGTGCTGGGTTTTTGAATTGAAATGACAGATCTAACCTGCAAATATACGGTCACGCTAATTTTGACACGAAGCTAAAGTCGTGTACCAGTTCCTGCAATTTAATTCAACAAAAAAAAAAAACAAGTAGACCAAATATTATATCTTTTTCATATTAAATATGAAAAAGAAAAAAAGGCTTCAGGTCTCAAGTTTATTTCGAAATATCTCGACAAGCCAAATATTCTAGCGGCAGATAAAACGCTGCCTCATTCAAGTACATCTAATCCAACAGTAGTTTATTGAAGGTTTGTGTCCAAATTATGTGAAAATGAAAAAGAATAAGCTGATATTTGTAGATTAACCTAGATTCTTATATATGTGAGTATTTTATTGGCGGATATCTGACCAGTTTTGAGTATTTTTGAATTTCTGACCTTTCTTCCTATTCCTCTTTTATTGAATAATAAAAAATAAAAGACAAAACCTTCACAGTATCCGCGATCGCTTCATTTGTACACAAATGAAATGTTGTTCCTCTGATTATCTCTGTTAAAAGGATGTTTGGAGCAGCTGATAAACTAAAATAAAGATCCCCATATAACCCATGTGTTAACATTTAGCACAACATGACTACCTGCACATGTGGCTTGTTTATTAAACATCTTTGCACATATATACGTTCACTTTGTCATTAATAAACTGTTTTCCCTCCCTACATCCGTCTTAATCACGCATAATAGAATAGTTTATTCATTTAAAGATCGCCTGCTTTAAAAAAAAAAATCAAAATCAAAGCTTGTTAATGATTTATTTGCATATATATGAAAAAATAATGTTAAATTATGTTCTGTTCACATTCTTATGATCAGCTCTAAGAGCTGAAAACTCTAAAAAATGGTGAAGATTTACTAAAACCTTTTAGAGGATGTCATTAGCGAACAGCAGCTAACGAGCCATTTCTACTTATTAGACCGATATGTTAAAGAACGATGCCGATATATCTATAATCCGTAATACATCTATAATATTTGAGTTTGTGATGTAATAACTGATTTTTAATCATGCGTTCCTGACGCTCCGTTTTTCTTGTCCTCTTAAGCAGATGACGGTGCAGCAGATGGTGTCAGGAATGGGAGAGAACACCCGCAACGCCAGAGTCACGACCAGCACTGGGGTAAGATCCAGCGGCGCCCGTTTGCTCTTTCTGCCGCTTCTGTCTGTGGAGCTTCGCTCTGAGCCTCGCTGCTGTGGTTTCCAGAGCAACGGGTCGGTGAACGTGCACATCGATATGGACCAGCCGGTCCAGAGCGAGCCCAGGCTGAGGTTGGTGTTGGCGGAGAACCTGCTCCGAGACATCCAGGACGTCATCAACAGGATGGAGGTGAGAGTTCGCCGCACGGAAACTCGTCCGGGCGTCTCGCTTCTCGGTTTCATCGGGAAAATCTTCCTCCGCCGTCTGGTTTCTGTTTTCAGGGTCAAACGACCAACTCATCTTCCCAAACCGAAACAGCTGCCGGCGCCGCTGCTGCTGCTGTTGCTGCGCCCCCGCAGCCCTCGTCTTCATCCACCACATCCACTCCGTCGCCCTCTGCCCAGCCCATGGACACCTCCCCACCTCCAACTACGCCCCCACCTCCATCCTCCTCCTCTGCACAGTCTGAGGGCCCGACTCCACAACCAGGACCAAGGTGAGGACGGGTTATTCTAACCTACAAACCGATGATGAGATCAGAGGATGCTTAAGCGTTGTGTAGGTTTGGAGGATACATATTCAAAATCTAATCTCGACTTCTTGTTGTTCTGTTGTGATGGTGATCAAATAACGACAAAAGAATCTCTAACATATAGTTTAGAGGCTGTTTCCACCCTAAGCTGTCGCTTTAATTAATCAGTAATTAAGCAAACTCTCCTTCTCCTACCAACATTCAGATTTCTGCTTTCTGTTGTGACGAACTGTCTCTGTTCCCTGCTTCAGTCACCCCAGCCCGGCCGAGCTGGCAGAGATGCTCTCCGAGCTGCGGAGGGTGGAGGAGAGACTGCAGCCGTTGATGCAGAGAGCCCACAGCATCCTGGAGACAGCCACCAGCGCAGAATACAACAACAACGCGGTACGAACCTGGTCCACATCTGTGGACATCATCCCCCCATCAGACTTAAATGTGCTCATGGAGGATGAAGGGCTTTTGAATTCGCTAAGCTTTATTTGGAGTAAAGACGCTAATATGTGCAGAGTCGCAAATGAAGAAGAAGCTGTGCTTGCGTCTGTGGTGACGGTTTTTTGGACCCTTGAGTTAAACGCAGCACAATCCAGCATCTCCATCACTGTCACATGACCGCTAGAATCCTGCTTTATAATCCAGAGCGAGATCAGCAGCAGCTTTGCCTCATTTAGGCTCAGAAAACTCCTAAAGGTTTGTAGTCAGCTGCTTTTAAATCACATATTTAAACGTTTGAAACATTGTAAGATGATCCAAGTTATCATCCATGGCGGTTTTTAATACTGAGCCATAAGCACGTCTTCATGCAGCCATACACAGAATGCAAACATCATCGGATCCATTTTAGTATTCCTCTTTAGGTCTGAATCCAAACCATCACAGCATGGAGGAGTTAAATTTGATTTTGGATTGAAACATATTTCGGTTATAAAGAACCTTATAAAAGATGAACGCTGAGTTTTAAAAAAATGCTGAAGATTTTTACATTTAAAGCTTGTTTGTCTGGTTTGTCCTGCAGGAGAGAGAAGAGGACCAGAGAACTCTGGTCCAGATCTGCGAGTGTCTCCGTTTGCTCGGGAACGCCCTTGTCGCCCTGAGCGACCTGCGCCTGAACCTCATGAGCCCCGTCCCCCGCCACCTCCACGTCGTCCGCCCGTTCTCTCACTACAGCGGCCCCGTCAACCTCCCCGGAGCCGTGCACCACCACCTCCCAGTGCAGGTAGGCGGCGCCGAGGTCGACTCTGCCGGTCGCCGTTGTTCTGTGGGACCGTTCGCCTCACTGCTGCCGTTTACTCCCGCAGATGAACCTGGGCGCCACGGTGACTGTTGCTGCTAACAGCAGTGAGGGACAAGCTCCGCCAACCCAGCCGACCGGCCAGCCGACCGGCCAGCCGGAGCAGGCAGGTCAGGGACAGACCTCCCCCTCACAAACTACCCCCTCCAATCAGCAGGCTGGACAGGGACAGGGACAAGGACAAGGTGGCCCCCGGGTCATCAGGATCAGCCACCAGGCTGTCCCGGTGGTCATGATGCAGATGAACGCGGACGGTGTGTTGTCCCCTACCGCCAATGACTCAGACTGGCGTGTGTGTGTGTGTGTGTGTGTGTGTGTGTGTGTGTGTGTGTGTGTGTGTGTGTGTGTGTGTGTGTG
>JAVLVB010000082.1:1400056-1413540 GCA_032876305.1 Orestias chungarensis | reverse complement strand
ATGAACATTGGTTTCAAAACTAAGTTTATTTTTTATTTGTAGTTTTATATTTATATTTTTTTTTTTTTTTTTTTTTACATTTATTTTGTATATTTTATTTGATCAGATAGATAATAATTTTATTGATATCTATTCTTTTATGAGAAGTCTTTTAAATGTACTATTTTTGTTCATATATTGTGAACTTTGTAATTAAAGGGTTTCTTCTAATGGTAACGAATAATAAGTTAATGTATTATTATAATCATTAGTTGGTTTTTATTAAATCTACCATTTGTTTCCTCCCACCTCCAGGTGGCCTCCCTCCTGACTTCATGCGAAACCTGATGCAGCAGATCAGCCAGTACGCCGCTGCCGTAGCAACCAGCGCCGCTACCGCCGCCACCACGGGCCAACCGGTCCCCCCGCAGCCCACCCCTCCCAGCTCCACCTCTTCAGCCACCACCACGGGTCCCAACACCCCCACCACCACCCCCACCGCCCCGCCTCCTGCCTCCCAGGCCGGAGCCCAGCACCCCCAGGCCAGGGTGGTGTTCTCTCGGCCCCCCTTTGCCGCCAACATGCCCCCTCCGGCCTTCGGGACTCGAGGAACCACCATCAACGTGAGGGCGGCCATGCCGGGCCAGCAGCCGGGTCAGGTGGGACCGACGCTGCTGATTATAAGTTAACGAGGGTTTTAATGATTATTCTAGTGAGTAACCAAGAAATAGTTTTTTTATTTAGTATTAAAAACACATCAAAATATAAAAACTTTACGTTTTTTAATGGGGAAAATAAATGTTTTATTACAAAAATGCAACATTAGGAAAGATGGATTTAACGTCTACACAGTAAAAAGCTAATCTGTGGACAAACTTGCCAAATACTTAAATACCAGCAAACTATCCATATATACTAAATATAAACAGATTTAGAACCAGGTGAGGCTAACGCTGTAACATAAATAAACATAAAGTAGGTTTTTTTATCTTAAAAGCAAAAAGCCTTGATTTGTTTTAGCTGCAGCACCTCTAAGTTTCTTTCAGCGATCGTTTTAGTCTGCATGCTCCAGAAAACGTTGATTTGATTTCTGAGGTTTCTGTTTATTTCAACAATCATGATTAATGCGGGTAATTGCCCTGTCATAATTGCCCTCAGGCTTTTAACCCGGCTGCTCTCAACCAGATGATCAGCGGACTGGTGGGGCAGTTGTTGATGCCGGGACAAATGGGTAACAGCTTCATCTTGGATTTAAATTAAAAGCCAGCCTGAGGAAACTTTTCCTTCTCTAACAGTTGATAAATAACATTTTGTTTGTTTTTAACAGCCGGACAAACCGTCACGTCCTCCTCCTCCACGTCCACGTCCACCTCTTCATCTTCCTCCTCCTCGTCTTTCTCCTTTTCCGGTCCGAGTCCGCCGTCCGCGGCTCCTGCCCAGAACCAAACTGAGGGCAGCGGCGCCGAGCCTCAGGCCCAGGACCTGAACCCAGACCTGCGCCAGCTCCTGGGCTCCCTCTTGGGTGTAGCCGGCGGGCCCGGCCCTGCCGGGGCCCCTTCCATCACTGTCACCACGTCAGGAGTCCCGGCTTTCATCCAGGGAGTGACGGAGTTCATGCAGCAGGTCGGCGCTTACCCCGGGGAATAACGGGAAACATTTTTATGTCGTATTCTTATGCCACGTTTATCCAGTTAAACAAAAATGACAAAAAAATGCTAAAAGCTACACGAGTTTAGTTTCTTTCTAACTCGTATTTTACAGCATCTGTTGATTTTACGAACGGCTGTGATAAACAGGAATTTGTAGAGAACGATTTATAGAGAACGTTCAGATTTATTTATATATCTGAACGTAACAAATGTGATTCCGTTCCCACTTTAGCATCTTTAGCTGTTAAAGATGTTAGCTTTAGCAGGAAGCACAGATTAGGAAGAGGGAGGGAAGGAGAATGAGAGGATAAGCTGCAGCTGGCACTCCTAAAACACTAAGTAACTTTTCAACCTTTATCAAATGTCTTCATAACTTTTGTGCCTCTGTATCACTTTAAACGGCACTAAGCAACTTTGAGGAGGGTGGCAGGAACCCTGCCACATAAAGACAACTACAAATGTGATGACTGCTTTACATACTTCACTTCCCCCGTTTCTTATCTTCAACATCATCATCTGACATTGTTTCACCACAATTAGATTCACACAGACACTGGAAACAGAAATGAACTTCAACCAAACTGCAGGCGACTGTTGTAATCAGAGTAAACGAACTCACATTTATCAGATCTGATTTCGCAATCTGAATATTTACCAATATCATCGACATGTCAAAATATAGTTCAGTGTGAGTGGAGACGCTACAGGACGGCTTCTGACACGCCTCGCTGTCTTCTTCGTCTTCCAGGCTCAGCCCATCTTCACCCCTCCCCCATCTGGCAACACTCAGGCTCCCCCTGCTGGACAGAACCCAGCAGCGCATCCAGCCGCAGCAGCAGAGTCCCTGAACCCAGAGCTGTTCACGGGCATCGTGCAAGGCGTCCTGAGCAGCATGATGGGCTCGCTGGGTCAAGCTCAGAACGACACCGAGAGCATCGCTCAGTTCATGCAGCGGCTGTCTCAGGCCACCAACATCTTCATCAGCCCGGAGGACCCAACAGGTCCGTCACGTACCCCAGCCAGAAGCTCAGCAGTAAAACTTCCTCTGAGGCGTTTAAAGTCACTTCCTGTGTTTGGGTTCAGGGTTCTTCGGAGAGCTGCTGATGTTGGTGTGCCAGACGTTCACCATGTCGGACCTGGTGATGCTCCTGCACGGCCAGCACCAGCCGCTGAGCCGCATCCAGCCGCAGCTCTCCCAGTTCTTCACCCAGAACTACCTCAACGGCAGAGAAGCCACGGACCAGAACATCGCTGTGCGTGGCGCCCCCCAGGACTCCTTCCTCTTTGTTTCGAGTAACGGCGGCTGATGTTTCCCCTGGTTATCTGTGTTTGCAGGCGGCGGCGGAGAGTCTGGTCAACGAGCTGGAGGAGTACATCACCGAGAGCTTTGTGAGTCTGCTCATAACGTGCCACAACATAAAAATAAAAAAAGCTGAGGACCGTTCATCAAACACGGTAGCTCGGCTGAACGCAGCTGCAGTAAAATGACGTGACTGACTCCCATTCATCCCCCAACAGAGGGAGTCTACGGTCACGGTGCTGGAAGGCGTCGACGTCACTCAGACCAACATGTCCTTCTTCAGGCAGCAGCTGACGCAGATCGCCACACACATCCTGCGCTGCACAGGTGACCCTTGACCCATGTCTGCTACCCACATGTGCTTTGGATTTGCTCCGTCCACGCAGAAACAGACCTCCGATGAAATACGCTGGTTTTATCTCATCAGCATTAAAGCAAAGATGAGAGGAAACATTCGATGTCACGTTTCTGAGCCAAAAGGCTGTCGAGACGCATTTATTATTTTAAACTTGCTAATTAGTTAATCGTACAGAAAGAAAATCGGAACTATATTTTGACCCGAGCGTGAATAAATATCTGAACCTGTGAAGTTGATTTTACAACAAAAGTGTAACTATAACGGAACTTCAAGCTCGATTATTTGACCGTTAGCATACAAAAATCTGAGATTTACCGTGTTGTGCAGACCGCAAAGTGCAGGTGGAAGCGTTTGAATGTCTCAAAATCGTCTGTAGGCTATATGTGTACATAGAGTTCATAAATCTGTAGAAATGTGTGACTTTGGTAAGCGATCGGTTTCATTAACTCGCGGACATATTTATGGTGGGACTTTGGTGCCACCAGTTTTGACACCCATTCATTTTAAGTGTGTGCGCACAAATCTCACACGCTCTGGACACGTACTCACCTCTGCTCGCAAACTTTCTCATCCAGTCTTGCAAATACTACGTTTAGTTTAAGAAGTTTCAAAGACAAGTTTGAGTTGCGAGCGAGCAGAAACAGATCAGCGCGAGCAAGTGAGTGCGAGATTGGTGCGCACACGCTTAAAACGATTGAGCTCTCAAATGCGTATCGCTGCAGGCTCAGCCTGGGGGCACAGAAATCCGACCAACATGCGGTGGGTAGCGTCCATCATCGTTGCTTCCAGCGATTCTCGTTTGATTGACTGGTGGCTTATTATTAATTGGATTATCATTAATATGAGGATCTGACAGGAGGATTTTATGTCCAGATGAAACGTTCGGGCCCAGACTGCTGCAGATGTGCAACCAGGCTTTGTTTGAGTGTCTGGCCCTCAACCTGCACTGCCTGAGAGGAGACCAGAGGGCACTAACCGCCGTCATCAACCACAGAATAGTGAGTAGATACGGTCCAAAAGTATTTAAGTGTTTATATGATTAATAACCAAGGCAACAAGATGTTTTTACGACGTGAACCTGCTGATTAGAAACTCGGATAATACTTGAACTGCAAAAACACAACCAAACCAGGATCGAATCCCAGCCTCCAACGTCTCTCTAGCTTTCTAACCATACGAGCAGACAGAGATTTAAAGAGGAGCGGCAAAAGCAAACGAGGTGGATGTTGGTATCAGTAAAAGAAAATAAAAAACACATCTTGTTTGTTTTTTACAGGTAACATGAACATTCTGCGGTGTCTCCGCCCCTTTTAAATTTGTCTCTTGTTTTATGCAGCATGTTGATTTTAGCCAGAGGTCTTAGCCTGTTTTAGCTCTGATGCTGTAAGAACGCAGCTGTTCCCTCGTTTAAACAAGGAGACTCTTCTTCTTCTTCTTCTTCTGCTGCTGCTTTTCCAGCGTCGCATGTCCAGCGACATCAGCCCCAGCTTAGTGAACTGGATGACCAGCATGATGACGATGAGGCTGCAGGTCATCCTGGAGAACATCCCCGTCTCACAGGAGCAGATCCAGAGCTACATAGTTCACATGCAGGTATCCTGAGCCCGTAACCTTTGACCTTTCTTTGCCGAGGCTCCGTTTGACGCCGTCCCTTTTTGTCTGAGGATCACGTTACTTTAGAGCGCCGCGTCTCAAACGGCTGATAAATATTAGATGGGGTTTTTTGTCTTCCACAGAGAGATCCGAGTTGTGCGAGCGGCGAGCAGCAGCAGACGGCGGCGGTGAGTCGCCGACGCACGTTTGGGTTCAGGACGAAGACGTTTGCCGGCTCCTGTCTCACGTTTCTGTCCTCCTCCCCAGATCGGAGACACTCTCTCACCGGCTGCAGCCACCACGGCGGAGGAGGCCATGTCGGTGTCCCACGACTCCCCCGCTGTGTCGTCAGGGGAGACCAGAGCGTTGCCTGGAGACCTGGGAGCCTCAGGCGGCGCTGCGCCTCTAGGGGGCGACATGGCGGCGGCAGGAGCGGAGGGGGGCAGGGAGGAGAACGAGAGCTGGGCTGCAGCCGTCCCTCCTGTAAGAACGACTCTCCTGGTGACGCCTCGTCTGCTCTCTGATGGATCTGCATGTTTACGCTGCAGAAACACAAATCTTAAATACTAGTCTCTAGTTTTTAGTGGAATCATGTTAATACACTGGAACCAAGACAAAGTAATTTACTTTAGATTTCATATATTTCTTGTGTAAATTCATCTTTAATACTGACAAATGGGACCTTAAGAAAAGACAGTTTGTACCTTTTGATAAATATCTGCTGCAGGAAATGTTAAAATCGTCTAAAATCCAACATTTTTATTTGTAATCGTTGATTACTATTTAAAAAAAAAAAGATCCATTTATTTTTATTGGAATTGGGAGTTTGTGGAAAATGATGTGGAGGGAAAATCTTTTTCTTAAAGCACTTTCAAAGTGCTTTACAGTCACCAAAAAAACTTAATTCTGACACAAAGATGAGAAACAAGTGTCGATAGCTATGCTTTATACTGTAGGCACAAAAACATGATATATTCCATGTCTTTATGTCGATTTGAAAACAAAAGTCAAATGTAAGCTAAAAATAAACAGTTCTGATTCATCCACCCCTGAATGAATGATCCATTTGTTAAACTGTAGTTAATGAATTTCTGCACACCTGCAACTCTAAATGAATATGAACTGAATTCATTAACAGTTTTTAGCGCGTTTATTTTCTTATTAGCTTATTTTACCGCGCTGGTTCTTCCCCTCCTGCTTCAACTCAGACATGGATTTGCAACTAATGGATGACTGAATTAGTTGTTCAGCTATTTTAATAGTCTATTACTTTTTCAGCTCTGATTCCCTGTTTTGTCTGTGACGCAGGAATGGGTTCCTATCATCAGGTGTGACATGATGACCCAGAGGAAGATGAAGGCTCAGCCGCCGTTATCTGACGCTTACCTCCACGGCATGCCAGCAAAACGCAGAAAGGTACGCAGATCGGTTCACAGATCAGTTCACTGATCTGTTCACTGATCGGTTCGCAGATCGGTTCACTGATCGGTTCTCTGATCGGTTCACTGATCGGTTCACTTATCGGTTCACTGATCGGTTCGCAGATCTGTTCCCTGATCGGTTCGCAGATCTGTTCACTGATCGGTTCGCAGATCTGTTCACTGATCGGTTCACTGATCGGTTCACTGATCGGTTCGCAGATCTGTTCCCTGATCGGTTCACTAATCTGTTCGCTGATCGGTTCACTGATCGGTTCACTGATCGGTTCGCAGATCTGTTCACTGATCGGTTCGCTGATCTGTTCGCTGATCGGTTCACTGATCGGTTCACTGATCGGTTCACTGATTGGTTCACTGATTGGTTCACTGATCGGTTCGCAGATCTGTTCACTGATCGGTTCGCAGATCTGTTCCCTGATCGGTTCACTGATCTGTTCGCTGATCGGTTCACTGATTGGTTCACTGATCGGTTCGCTGATCGGTTCACTGATCGGTTCGCAGATCTGTTCACTGATCGGTTCACTGATCGGTTCATTGTTGATGGCGTTCCTCCCACGTCGCCTTTCTAAAGCACCGTGTGTTTTTGTAGACAGGCCAGGGCAGCGGCAGCCTCCTCTCCCTCTCCGACGCCGTCAGTCAGGCGGCCAGGAACGCGGGTGTGCGACCGATCACCTCCCCGGAGCAGCTGCAGTCGGACCTGGAGACGCAGGAGGTGAAGGAGGTGTACTCTGAACAGGTAGCTACGTCTAGAGCGCAGGGAAACAGGAAGTGTTTGTTGTACCGCCCGCTACTCGGGATCGTAACGCGCGGCTGTTCGTCTCCCCCCCAGGTCAAAGAAGACGTGAAGAAGCGAGTGAGGGACGACCCGGACTTCAACTCGCAGCAGTTCCCCAACGCGCACAGAGCTTTCTCACCAGACTCCTAACCGCCTGCATGCCAACCTTTAAAGTTGATTCTTTACATTTCTTTTCCATTCCTGCGAGCAGCCGTAGCTTTAACTCCCGCCAGGAGCCGCTGTCGGGAAAAACCGCGGGTTTCTGATTGGTCAGCTTCCACCTTCAGACGCTTTTCAGCCAACAGAGATGCAGCCTGGCCCTTTAAGACCGGGCTTTAACCAATAAGCAAGAAGCTGTTTCCTGTAGGATCCAAATAAGGAATCAGGATGAAGCTTCTGTATTCTCTGTCGTTCCAAAAGCGTCTAAAGACAAATTTCAGTATTTATTTGGGAAACTTTCATAAAACTTTTAGAAACAAACAGATCAGCTGCAGATTCAGATTTATTGACCTAAAAACTACTGATCATAAACTCGGTGGGAAGTTAAAACTTACCTGACGTTACCCTTTGGCGTCCTCTAATGGCCAAACCGTGAATTAGATAATGTGACAAACGATAAATGAGTTGAATTTCCTGAACGTGTACAGAAACGTGAGATCGATGCTTTTTAACTCTACAACAGAACAAGATATAAAAAACAACAGTTTTTCCAAAGGAATAAAATGATAATTTGAGTCTGTTCGGTCCAGGATGGCGTCTCTGCAACACGTCGAACACTGGCTTATTTTTCCTCCACTAATCAACCAGAAACATTCTCAGAACAGTCTAGATGGCATCTACAGTTCTCTAGATTACTAACAACTTCTATTTATTGCTTTGTGCTCCAAATTCAGCAGAAACAACATTAACATGCATATTCTTTTCAGATGAACTACTTTACTTTTAGAGACGCGAATCTTCACAAGTTGTGTGATTAGTAGTTTTTTTTCTTAACATGCACGAACATGTGACGGTGTTTGGTACATAAATGTACAGGAAACCTAATAAAAACCTTCATTTAAACCCCCGACTGCTGTCTTTATATGGGAAATGTAGTTTATACCCAGCAGGGAAAGGAAAACGGTCGAGGTCAGATCCAGAAAAATCTTTGCTCAGGAATATTTTTCTGTTTCTGCAAGACGTGTCAAAAATGGCTTAAAATTTAAAAACAATGTTATGTTTTAGCTAGTTGATAAAATTTAATATAGAATACTTTAATAAAAGGATTAAGTTGATCTGATTTCTGAAGAAATTTGACATTTAAAGTGTAAGTTGCAGGATGTTTGTGATTCCATGAAATATCTGAGTCTCCTTGTTTTTTAAAAAGGTTTTTGCATCAACTACCCGATTTATTTTTGCAATCTACCTGAGCTTTTTGTTCTTTAATGTTATGACAGAAATTTGTGTGAGTCGGATGAAATCATGACCCAGGTTAGGAGTTTGGACTCTGGTTTGTTTTCTTTTAGCTGCTGTTGTGCACAAAAACTTCTAGAACATGCTCTTGCAAAGCAGTTTGTTCTCCTAGTTACTCTTTAAAAATGGTAAGACAAGAGAACATACTGTTAAAGTACGGTTATACAATGGCTTCAGGTCTAAACACGGCTCAGGGTGAGAAGCAGAAACAGGTTTGACAAGGAAAGTTCTGTGAAATCTTTACAGCTTGTGTGGAAACTAAACAAAGATTGGCATCTCTGTTAAACCCTCGAGAAGCTTTTAGTGGCACCGATTGGTTATTGTAGACAAGTACTTATAATTTCACATCTTTGGTGAAGTTAGATTAGATTCACCCACCAATCAAACAAATATGAGGGAAAAATACCCAGTGAAGCAAAGTGGAGGACCCGTCATACTGGGGGCCAGAGAGACCTGTGCGTTTCATCATGGACCAAAGAGGAAAGCTGAACTAAGCAGCCTAAGTAGAAAACATTTATAAAGTCAAGTTAGAAAAAACAAAGATGAGAAAAAAAATGATTGTAATAATTCAAAAAACTAAATAAGCTTTTAAAAACTTTATTAGTAAATCCCAACCCTCAAATCTCCAAGGTTCAGTTTTAAAGGTTTCATTCAAAAATTAAACTTGAATGTGACCATTCCTGATTTTTATACATAAATTACATTGAAATTAGAATCTTAACAGCCAAAAATACAATTTATTTCTTTTATTTTAACTTAAAAACAGTAAGAAAGATTATTTGAATATTTTTTATAAAAGTTTGACACAAATCAGTTAAAATTTTTATTTTAGATTTTTGTATATTTCATTTAAAAAATGGTTTAAGAAGCAAAATATTTAGTGCAACTAAATTGTTATTTTTTTATTGAATAATTTAACTGATTAAATATGTTTTTAATTGTAAGACTTTATAAAGAGACATCCTTCATATTTTATATGATTAGAATAAAAATTATCTTAAGAAATTAAGAAAAATCTTCTCTAAATGTAGTTTAAGCTCTTTAAAAGGAAGCTGTCATACAAAAAACATCAAAAATGCATCTAAAAAAATATTTCATTGTGTCCCCTGACGTGGCATATTTCTGTATCCTGTACATTTATTAGTGGACGCCTGTGCAGAGTTTGGCTTTATAGCCACGTTGGGGGAGGGAAACGTGGCGAGCAGAGCGGCCGATGATCTGTTGGCCAACAGGTTGGACCGCCTCAGGATTGCAGCTCCTGGTCGACATCCTGGCCGGGCTGAAGGAATGTGACTCTGTCATCATTCAACGACAAAGTCACGTGTGCCTAAACGTTTCACTTCCTGCTGCTTCAGCTCCGGCCTGTGACCGAGGCAGGAACCCGCTTGTGTTTGCAGAAGGAGTGTTTAAACCCTGAACACACACACAGTAGTTCGCTTCAACCTCCTCCAGCTTCCAGGAGTTGGAGCAAAAGTTTACATCGTTTGAATTTGATCTCTGTGAGCAGCAGCAGCAGCAGCAGCTTATCTGCTCCACAGCTCAGAGTTCAGGAGGAAACCCGATCCGCTGGGAAGAGCCTCAGTCCAATGACGGGAGCAAACAGCAGGGCTGGTGTGGGGGGCCTCCGTCTCCATGGTGATTCCTGAGAGCTGGAGCAGATGGAGGCGAACGCTGAAGCGGTTCCAGCTCCCTGTGGGGCAGCCGGAGCTGCTCAGTTCCACTGAAGCAACTCATGAGGAGTTTATTTAACTGCGGTTCTGATCATCTGGATTTAAAGATTGCATCACCTAATGTCAAGATCTCCTCTTAGGCATCAACTGAAACTTCAGTTATTCTATTAAACATTTAGCAATGTCAGCTAATTTGCTTTAATAACTGTTAAATGTTTCCTTTAAAGTTAAAATCATTTTCCTTTGTCGTGTTAAAGACTCGTCAGGGGTGACAAACGGCTGGTGGTTCAGGTTCTACTGGAGGATTTTTCCTGTCAAAGAGGAACTTTCCTCTCCACTGTCGCTCCATGCATGCTAAGAATGAAGGATGCCGTGAATTCACAAACAAAGTAAGATTTTATCTGCTGGCCCTGAAGGAGTGAACGCTGCAAGTTAATGGCTGGTAAAGAGCTTCCAGTAACAAATCTAGTTCTTCATTTATTCATCCAGTTTTAAACAATAAATCACTCAAAAACAAAAACTTTTTTTTAAACTTCTTCCAGACAAACAAATTTGGTTTATTTAGAGGGACGTTCTACTTCATTTCCACCTTAAACTAACAGAAAAACCAATGATGTGCATTAAATAAAGAGATTAAGGAGATAATTCGCTAAACCATAATAATATGCAGTAATACACACAGACAATGTTTCCTAGCAACACAAACTAACTCACCAAATAGAGGCAACAGATGCTGCAGTAAATCTAATTAAAGCCTAATTCCTTTAAACGTTTTACATTTACAACGATTCTTCTTAAAGCAGAGAAACAGAAACCGCAGATCTTCAGTTGTTGGGCTCGGCTCAGAGAAACGCTCCCGGGTTCGGTCGAGGATCCTTCATGTTCCTGTACTTATGTGTGAGCCAGACGCCGACAATCTGAAACCAGAGCAAAATGTAAGAGCGCGGACCGAACCTCATACTCATTCCTCGCGTCTTCTCTGCAGCCCGCCGATGACCCCCGACCTCGGTGAAGCTGAAGAAGAGGCCGATGCCGCCGACGAAGCGCAGCACCTCGCCGGCGTACTGCTGCAGCGTCTCTGAACAGGCGTTGCACGTCTCAGGCTTGGAGAAGCATTGCTGCACAGAAGGGGCGGTAGACGGTTAGCAGACCCAGACCCGGTCACAGCCCAGGAGAAGCCAAGGCGGCGCCTTTACTCACAGCGGGACACGAACTGTTGAGGTCCACAGAGGAGAAGCCGCAGCAGTTCAGCGTCTTCTCCACATCTCCCCGGGTCACCTCGGACTTGTTCCAGCCGGCCTCCAGCAGCTGGTTCTGGACGTGAAACACCCAGAGAGTCTTAAAAGTGACAGACGACTATCATTCACATCAGAGCAGAACAACAACTAGAAAATCAGGAAAACATTCCCCTCTTGATTCATTTCCCTCAACAAAAACAGGGAACCCGACCAACATGCCCGGCCTCCATCTTTGTTTCTACATCATTACTGGGTCGGGGAGCAACAGCCTTGATCGCCTTCTTCAGGAAAGATGAGGCAACAACAGATCTGACCCTACTCCAAACATCTGGAGCGCTTCTCTGACTGAACCACATTTCTACCAGTAGTTTAGTGTCAGAGGAGCAAACACGGTCACCATCAGGCTCCATTTTTAATCCGACGCGTGTGCAGGAGAATGTCGGCGTCACACGGAAGAGCGATGCTTACAGAACCAACGACGGGTGTTAAAGTTGTTGAGCAATGGGAGTCGATCGTATCGTCACATGATGTTTATGGACTTAGCAGAAGCTTTTATCCAAAGAGACTTACAGAGTAGTCACAATGTTACACTTCATATCAATATCACTGTAAACTATCCAGAGGAAACTCTAGTCAGTCAGTGGTGACGGTGAAGAGATAGAGGGAAGTACAGAGAGAGTAGAGGGGCTATATAGGTCTGGGTAAGAGTTAGGATAGGAGATGGTGTTTGTAGAGGTGGGTCTTTAAGAGTTTCTAGAAGACAGACAGAGACGCTGCTGTTCTTGTGGCGCTTGGTAGGTCATTCCACCATCTTGGAACAACACAAGAGAACAGTCTGGATTGTCTTAAATGTGGTGTAGGCACTGCTAGACCACAATCCATAGATGACTGAAGAGACCGAGCTGTGACGTAAACCTTTGGTAGAGGATTCAAGTAGCTGGGAGCCGCGCCCTTAAGGACTTTGTAGGCATTTAATGCTGACAGCTCAATGAACAGAGGGGAGACATGAGACTTTGGGGGCTGACTTAAGACCAGAAGCACCAATGTTGTGAGATTAGAACAAGACGAATAAAGCTAAACTGAGCACCGCTTGCTTCAGACACAGCCTACGTTCAGATTGACCACGTCTGGCTTCTTCTGCTGCACAATTATGACCCAAAAGATGAGCCACAGCCGTTTTTGCAACTTTTAGACACACATTTGACTTGGTACCAAATATGGAAGAGGCACAAGGCAGATTTTTCCTTGGGTGAAAACATCAGAATCTGGATGAAAAAGTCTGACATGAGTTACATTCGCCTGAACTCAGAGGTTCAGTAATTCCTGCTCCAACAGTTTCCATGGGATGTTGCTTGATGGGGTGCAGGCAGAAATCTCTTCATTTGAATTTCCTCTTTTCAGAATAAGTTTCAGCAAAAGGAAAAGAAAGATCTTTCCAAACAGTGTTGAAAAAGATTTTTAGAGCTGAACTCACCTGCTGGTCGGTGTTGACAGCCAGACAGGCGCAGGAGATGGAAAACTGTAACACGAACACCGTGAACAGGATCACCATGTACTGGTCGAGGCTGAGGAAAGCTTGCACTATGCGGAGATGAAACGTGGAACTACAGACGAGCCGGTTCAGGTTAAAAGGATACGAAGAAGAGGAGGACCTGCTGGTGCTTCAAGGCCCCGCAGAGCCCCACAAACGCCACCAGCAGCAGGAAGGCGCCCACGCCGATGACGCCCGCCACCACGCCGATGCTGGAGACCAGGCCGAACCATTTCCCCCAGGCGGCCACGCCGATCAGCAGCAGACTCACCATCTGAGGACGAAGGGAGGACACCGTCCTATTAGATCAACACTCGGGACATCTTCGGATATTAGAGAACAGAAGCGTCAATTCAAACCATAGATTTATCTTAGCGTTCTGACTAAATCTAGCAGCTTCTTGAGGCGCAGAGATTATTGGTGGAATATTCCTTTATCCTTGATACATTCTTATAAATGTGCAAAAGATGTCATTTACATCATTTTTGTGTAAACTTACT
>JAVLVB010000082.1:1378042-1399956 GCA_032876305.1 Orestias chungarensis | reverse complement strand
ATATATATATATATATATATATATATATATATATATATATATATATATATATATATATATATATATATATAAAATGAAAATGTTTGTTTCCTTTAAAAAGTACCAGAAGATAAAAAGAAAAGTACTGACGCCAGAACAAGACGAGATATAGATGTAATAAATATCAGATATCAATCTGTTCCCCAGTTATGCTCAGATTCCCTCTTTGTTCAGCAGAGCCGTCGGTCTTAAACATTTAGCTGCTAATAATCTGTAACCCTGAAATAATGCTATTTGGTTTTTTTTCAAATGAAAACATACATTTAGACAACATGTGAGCAGTTTGTAGGTTTTATGCTGATGACATTCAGAGTGAGGTCCATTAACTGGTCCGAACCAGAACTGCTCCTCTCTACTATAATAAAGCAGCACCTGACAGTCTGGTGCTGCTTTATTATAGATGCAGGATCTGTGGAGAGAAATCAAAGAGCTGAAATTAAGTTTCTGTTTATCTCAGATTCTTTGGTTCTTTATTTTTGACCCAGAAACTGGGAGTAACGTGACTGTGGAGGTTATTATGGGCTGTAGTCTCTGTGTGCATCAAAGTTTCTTTAAAACATAAAATCCTCTCAGCTTATAAGTGGAGGATTTTTTATTCATTCTTGTTGATTTATTTCCTTTAATATTAAACGTGAAAACTGTTCAGGTTGTAAATAGAAAGGCGTTTCCGTGACCTCTGACCTCGGAGTCCACGCAGCAGTTTCTGCTTGCCTCACATGAGCAGTAAAACTAAAAAGCTCCATTATTATTGTTAGTTTGATTTGATTTCTTTTGTGTCTCAGTTTTGGTGAGAATCTCTCTAGTTCAGCAGCTGAGGCAGATAAACTGGGAACCTGCCCCGATCAGCCATTTTCCCAGCCCACACTTTCCTCTCTCCCCCCGTTTGACGTCCCAGCGACTCACCACATAAACCACGTTGAGCGCCGACAGCGCGTTCTTGGTGCAAACAAATCCTCCGCACACCATCTTTGCCGTGCGCGTCCGCCAGGAAGCCGGAGAGCGTCTCAGGTGCAGCAGCTGTTTGTTCGGGTTGCGGCTCAGCAGGTGGAGGGGCGGATGCTGCGCGCTGATTGGTCCGCTGGCCTCCACGCGTGGCTCACCTTGTGTCCTGCTGCAGGTAATAAGCGCGAACTGTGAATCATCAGAAACATGCATCTGAAAAATGCCTGACAGGAAAAATAAAACACTGAATAATATTAAATAACAGACGGATTTCCGGGTTATGATGTCAGAATCCTTCTCAAATAAATGGTTTTAACACCTCCTTGTTCCTGTTATAACTTATTATATTTTATTTCTCTAATCAAAAAAAACGTCAAACTAAAACATTGGTGAATAAAGAGCATCACAGATTTTCTTTATTTTTATATGGAGCACAATAACAGCTTAAAGAAGTGAAAACTAAACAAATATTCTAAATGAATAAGTGTCAATAAAATATGGCATAAGATTAACTCAATAGTTAAGATTTGATTCACATTCAGGTGAACGTGACATTTTAGTAAAATAGTTCTGCCCAAAAGAGCAGATGGTGCATGGCGCCCTCTAGTGGCCACCATAGCTGGAGCATTTACCAAATAGACCAAATAAGGAGATTTATGGAGGGAATTAGATTCAGTTTAAGAGGAGTTTAAAAGAGGACAACATGTCTAACACATCTCTCATCCTCTTACACCTAAATGAATAGCTTTGTATCTTGTGCTGTAAAGACTTCTTTAATTATGTGGTTTTCATCACCTTTGGTTCAGGCCAGGTGATGATAAAGAAGAGCAGCAGGAGTTTACAGGTGAATTAATCTCAATGACAGTTATAAAGTCTAAATCTAAGATAGTACATAACTTAATGCAGGGAAATTAGGCAGATGTGGATTTTTATAAATATGTACTGCAAAAAAGTTTTTATTGTGAAAACAAAATAAAAAATTTAATGTATTTCTATTTTCAGATTATAGAACAAATTAAATTTATTAGATAAAGCAACACAGTTGTTGAATGAAATTATCCTTTCCAATAAATAGAAAATGAAAAAAGATGTGAAACATGGTTTTAAACTAGTAACTTGTAAAAACTGGTTGTAGATAAAATATTGACTTCACATCAGATATTTAAGAAAAAACTCCTGAAACATCCTTTTATGACTGCCCTTATAATACAACATTTTGTTTTTTTATTTTGGTCTCTAAAACCCACAGTTGAAGCGCCAAAGAGTCACATTTGCCTCTGTAGCCACATGTTTCAGATCTTTGCTCCCAGTAGATGTAAAAAACACAATCCACCAATCCTGTTTGACCTTTAATGGAAAAATTAACCACAACATTTGATCTATTCTGTTATTTTGAATAATAGAAGGTCTGGTGGGCAAACCTTTATTGATTTTACTTGCATATAACCTTAAAATAAACTTATCTTAAAAACTGCAAAGACTTTTATCACAGGATGTCTTTTTACATTTAGGTTGTCTGGAACAAAGAACTTCTTTACAGCTATGTAACCTTTCTTACTTATCACACAGTTCTTGTCACTTCAACACAATATAGTAATGCATTTGGTGAAATACTATGATAATGGATAAAGGTTGTAAATATGAATGAGTGCATGTGTTTAACATTTCTCACACATCTACAAAGATTACAAGGGAAATGTTGAGGGTTTTTTTTTAGATTAGAGGGATGAACACGGGAGACAGGTAAGGGAAGCTATCCTATAATCCAGCGGTGAGTGAATGAAGGAATGAGGCTTAAATACTGAGGAGAAGGAGGTGGAGCAGTGGAGAAGATGTATAGATTATTGGAAACAGATGCTAGTGATAATGAGGCAAAGAGGGAGAGAAAGCGCAGGTGAACTGGATGGAAAAATAGAACAAAAGAAAACACAATACTAACACTAATCATAATCATACAGACAACAGAACAGCAAGATAAATACAAGGAAACAAAACATACGATAAAACTAATAAGAGTAGAAATAATGAAGAGAACGATAACACAGAACCAACGCAGAACCACTAGAAGACAACACAGATCATGACACAAATAACAGATCCTAATTAACAGATTTTAAAAAGCTTGGCAACAACAAGTTTAACAATATATATTTATACTTCATAAACACATAGAATAGTTTTACCAAATGGGTAAATTATGGGTTTGCTGCAGTAAAATAGTATCTTAAGCATATGCAGAAAATGTTTTAAAATAATCAAAGCAGCATTAAATTTAAAGCTTGTGGTAGTTTTAGTGATGCATGGTCATTTTAAATCATAAACTCAATAGAAAATCCATCAATCAAACAAAGTATTGTAAAATAAACATACAGTGTTTGTTAAGTGGACCATATCAGACCTACATGCTCACAGATGAATCTGTTCCTAAACACATGTTCTGCTTCGTCCCAGTTCTCTGTAAGACTTCTTCCTGGTATCAGTAGTGTGTATGGACCCGAGGTACCGAAAATTTCCTTCGTCCAGAACCTTTAAAACACATAAATTAATCTTTAAACATTAAATACAAGTAGGACAGGTTCAGAATCGAGGTCTGACTAAAAAATACAACTCACATAACATATTATCCTAATTATCCTTAACTTTACATTGTATGTTGGACGTATGGCCTAATCAACGGAATTTTACCAAAGGTTTAAAGAAGCTAATGAACTTGCACAAACCAGGAAAGAGATAAAAGAAGACAGCAAATGTCCTGGTTGTTTATGGAATAATAGCTGGACAAGAAACACAGCTTTAAATTCAACAGGACAATAGTTTTGTCCCCACCTGGCAAAAAGAGAAAGCAACTAAATTCCCAAAGAGGCATTTGGTCAAAAACACTATACTGACTTTAAAAGACCTAAAAAAACACTTGTTGGCATCAACTATAGAGGTTTCTGAACTCCAACAACTCTACTGACAAAACAATCTCAGCGAAGTTCAGCTCCACTTTACCACAATAATATCAAGCCAAAGAGGTTTGATGGTTTTTGTTTTGTGACACAAAAAATCAAAACTGGAACTTTGTGAGTCTGATCAGACGTCTAAAGCTAAAACAGGTAGCACGATCCCTGGAAACTAATACAGCCTTTCTGACATGACTGACATTCTGGTTTGATCAGAGAGAGGAAAAAAGCATAAAAAAGTTGTCTGAAATAATATTAAACACACATGAAACAATACAGAAAAAAATCCTGTTTAGTCTTAAATATGTTAATCAACATACTCAAACTTGCTTAAAGTAAGATTGGAAAGTTGGAAGGATAATAAATTAACACACCATCTTAATTTAAATTAGCATACCACAGCCCTCCTTGGTTGTTTAACCCCCAATAAAAACAATATTACCTGAACTCAAAACTTTGCTGTGACTTTGATTAATCAATTTTACTCCCCCCTTCAATTGTCCTGGCTCCTATTTTTGTCAGATATGTGGCTTTCAAAACACAGTTGTTATATTAACAATTGTGCACTTTATGTGTTAAAAACAATAGAAAAGTTCCCAGTTAATCTAGTAATCACTTTTGTCAAGGCAGAAGTCTTTGACTGGAAAGTTGTCAAACGTCAGGATGAATCTCAATGTTGTGTTCAGGCCATTTCTCTCTCGGCTCAGTTCCTTGGTCTGATTCTCCATCTCCTGTGTTTCCTCAATCAGCTGCTCATTTTCTCTTGTGAGGGTACCGAGAGTTTCCTGCTGCCTGGTCATCGTAATACTCACTACAAACACACACAAATTAGTAAGAAAGTCATTCAATCTGTGTATCTGTCATGATCTGTGTTTTTGGTTTGGTTCAGTTCATTATTATAGTCTTGTTTTGTTGTTATTATCATTATTTATATTTAGTTATTGTTTTGTTTAGGTGATTTTCTAGTTTTGTTGAGTCTTTGTTTTCTAGTTCTCTCTCTGCTCTCTCTTTCTCCCTGTGTGTGTGTGTTCACTCACCTGTTCTAATCCTCATTCACATCTGTTCTAAATCATCTAATCTTCTTCTCCACCAATCCAACCCCGGTTCCTCATACTTAAGCCTCATTCCCTCACTGACTCACCGCTGGATCGTCTGCTTCCCTCCTCGTCTCTGCGCCTTCTCCTGCTTGTTCCTCCATGTCTCCCAGTAAGCCTTCCCTTCTTGCTCGCTGATTCTCTGTGCTGGTTCTTCTTCCTTCATTATTCTCCTGCAGCCCCGTCGTTGCCCTTACGTAGGTTTTGGTTTTCCTGTAGTCTCCGGTTTCCCTTGCTTCCTTCCCCATCCTTCGTCACCTCCTGTTTTCCTGTTTATTATTATCTGTTATTTCATCATTAGTTTATTTCCCCTTCCCGTGTTCTTTAACTGGTATTTATTCACGTTTGTAGTCCCCGCGTCTCGCTTCAGTTCTCTGTTTGCTTACGTTCCGTTTCCGTGTTGTTCCTGTTCTGTTTCCGCTTTGCCTTTGCTCCTGTTTTTGTTCATTATTCTTCCCCAAAATAAATTATTTATTCCCGCAATTCCACCTCTGCTCGAGTCATTGGTCACAACCTGACAGTATCTGAGAAGCATAAATATGTTTTGATTCTCTCTCAGATCTTTTGAAGAATTGGGCGAGAATTGCTAGGTTTACAAAAAAGAAAAGAATCAGATTGGGACACAAACAAGTCTTTGTTTCATTTTTAGGCAACCACTGCTTACATGCATATATGCTTACAAAATTTTGCTCTGGGTACTTCAGATTCCTCTATCCAACCACAACCATGACAAAATTTCTAACTGGTCTCTCAAAATTCTCCTTTGTTGTCTATATATGTTGAAGTATTTCCCACCTTGTAAAGCCAATTTTCCCAACAAGTCCTAAATATACAAATACTGTAAGTAAACAGGTTTTCACAGATTATCTGTCCTATATTTTACTGTCAGAGTCTAACGACAGTTTTAAAAAATTTCAAAGATGCGTTTTTTTAAAAACTGCAGCAGTTTTAACCTTTAATACTACTGCTGGCAAATATAATCTCAATGCTTTTAAGGTCTAAAACCTCAGTAGGAAGCTAGATTACATTTACTCTGTTGAAATGAAACTCACTGTTGATGGTGACAGCAATTCTCGTAGCCACCAGAACATAAAAAATCCCAAAACAAATCAACACTAGACCAGAATGACGGAGTGTTGCTGCTCCTTCTTCTGGTTGACCTGAAACAAAAAATGATGATCAATATGAGTATTGAATAGGTTGTTATGTTATGGTGGTGAGTAGGAAGACCAAAGCACATACAAGAAAGTGAGTCTTGTTATGCACAGGAACTAGCTTCATGAGGGCAAGCAAGAAAAAAATGGGGTGATCTCATCTGATTATTCTCTGCAGTAAAGCCTCGTGATACTAATAGAGGCTGACCTGCATTGAATTTCCCTGCAGGTTTTAGTCTAATTACTTCAATGTAATAAAGATAAAAATTTTCATATGGTTGTAGTACATTTTTGTACATGTTCTTCCTCTTCTTGTTCTTCCTCTTCTGTTTATATCTATTACTGTCAGGATTGAGGGATTTTGTGCTGCTTTTACTTCCTGCGTTCCCTAGATTGTCAATGCTGGGGCGCCAGGCTGTGGGGCTGAAGCCTTAATGGCACCTGTGCTGCTGCACAGTTACAACCCATATGCAATCAGCTGAGCAGCTCAAGAGGAATAGAGAGCCAAACATACTCTGCCACTATGCCTGAGTGTAGTTACAATCACTAACATAGTTGTCAGCTTCTCATTGTCTCTTGTTCTTTCTCTGTGACCTCGCGAGTTACTTACCCCTTTGTGTACTCAACCTAGGTTGAACATCTGAACTTTGAAGATCCTTAGATGAACTCCTCTGGATTCGAGTCTCCACTCCAAATTCTCTGCTCGATCTCAGCGCTTCTCGGATAACATCTGCTCCCGCTTCTGGACAACCATCCCCACAGCACTACTCAGTCTCACTCAACCCTCAGACCTCTCCCTCAAGTTCCAACTCACCTGCTCTGTGTACTCTTCCATATGTCTTGGTTCCATGCGGCGTTCCTGCTGTTCCAGTCCTCCTGATTCCTGTCCACAACTCAGAACAATAAACAATATTAACCTGATTCCTAATCTCCTGAGAATTTCCTGTTTACATGGGTGAAAAAGCTTAAAAGTAACATGACAGAACACACAGGCCAACATGACCCAGAGGAAGCTCTCAGGAGAGTAACTGCAGATCCATCTACCACAATCCAAACTTATGAAACTGTTCTCCATTCCCTTGCAGCAACAAGTCAGAACCAACGCTACCCTGGATCAAATCACTGAATTACTGCAGAAATGGACTCCTTTAGCTACCTACCCCACCACTCAACAGTTTGATGGCGCTGCCGCGCTTCCTCCACAGTCACAACCACGCCCACTTCTAGTTCCGGGTCCCGTTACAGAAACATACACTGGGGAGGCTGGCGATTGCAGTGAACCCCCTCAGAAGACAACCTCTGACCGCCACCTGGACCAGAACCTATGCATGTCGGATGAACCAAATTTACGCCAGAGGAGCAGCAAAGGAGGATGCAGTCACATGAATGTCTACTGCGGTAACTCCTCTCATTACATCGCTGCTAGTTCACACCGCAGGAAGGAAGGGACGTCCCGAGAAGGTCCGTCTGAGAACACTAGGGAGCAGACGGGCCATGCAACTTAGTTAAAGGGAACTTTTTTCCTGCAACCCTCTTTAACCATCACAACTCCATTCCCTTGTCAGCTCTAATCAACTCCGGATGCAAGAAATCACTCATAGCCCCGACCCTTGTGCTCAGTTAAACAGCAACGCCACACCTCTCGATGTTCCCTTCCATGCCAGTTTTCGTGGGGAAGCCTTACATCAAGTAACCCACATAACTCGATCCCTGGGACTACAAATTGCTGGTATCCACAAGAAACTAAGTCTTTTTATGTTCTCTCATCATCTCAGCCCCAATTTTAGGTTTCGCCTAGATTCAGACACACAACCTCGTAATAAACTGGAAAGATAATAACATTGATTCCTGGTCCGCTGACTGCCTCTCCCCTCGTTTACAGGCTGCCGTTCCTCTGAGCCCGTCCACCAAGGAAGTCTCCAATAATTCCCAAGATCTCAGTAATGTGCCAGAAGACTACCTAGAATTGAAACAGATATTGAATAAAGATAAAGCAAGTTAAAAATCACCCCATAGTCCATACGATTGTTCAATAGGTTTTTTACCTGACGTCCCCTACCATCGAGCCGCCTCTATGACATCTCTCAGAAGGAACGAGAATCAATGGAGACATACATAAACGAGTCTCTAGCAGCCGGCATCATTGGATCCTCTTTGTCACCATTGGGGATGGGATTCTTCTTTGTCTCTGACAAGGATGGTTTGCTCCGACCCTGTATTGACTACAGAGGACTGAACAACATCACCATTAAAAACAGGTACCCTCTCCCTCTGCGCCGCTGTTGAGTTGGTATCGCCTGATAAGGTGATGTACTTTTAAGGTGTTTATTAGAAAGCCTGTAGCCTAGTGTTATATTCATGGTTTCATATTATAGGAAATGTGCAGTTCCCTAATGACTCCAAAACATAGGAGGTAAGATTAATAACCTAATAATAGCTTGTGTTGGTTTTTCAGGTGCAGTGTTTGCTTTGGCTCCATGGGTGCAACCCATCTGCAATCAGCTGAGCAGCTCAAAAGGAGTGGAGAACCAAACTATTAGTAACAATCAGTAACATAGTTCTCAGTGCAACCTTTTCATGAAGATCTCTCTTGTTGTCTTCAGTGTTTTCTCTTTGTTTCCTCCTGAGTTACTTACAGGATGTACAAAAAATAATTGCAGGGCTCTAAATTGTCGCCTCTCATGTAATATGTAGATGATCGCTGTACCTCAGCATGATAAATTACCATAATTTTGCAGATGATACACAGCTCCATATTACTATTTCACCATTACGAACCCATTTTAGTGCTTAGTAAATCCTGAGAAAAACCAAAATTACTCAGGATCCTGACAATCTCTGGTCTGTAGTCCAAATTGCATTTATTAATCTTTACTATACCAACGAAACGTACCTACCCCTCTTTCATGTTTTCATCATGTAAAGCAAATAGTGTATAATCCCGCTACACGGAAGTATCTCACTCTCTTTTTGCTAAAATGTGCTTTATTAAAAACAATAAAAATCTTGCATTGCCTAGGTTTTACTAAGATGATCCAAAGCTCAAGGTTTGCATGTGATGTAAAACAAAAAAACCTACGGTATTTCTTTATAGAAAGGTTTTTTAAAAATATCAAGGTTTTTGGGAAGTATTGTTAATATTTCATCCTCATAAAGTTATTAATCTTGATAGAGTCACCTACTTTTAGGAGGAGCTTCACCCTTTTGTATGCTAAGTGTAGAAGTAAGTGCAGTTGGAATCCCGCTTGACTTCCACTTTTCATAAAGAAAATAATTAATGAGATAATAATAATATTAATAATATTTAGTTATCAGAGAACATGTCCAACGACTGCTTGAACGATCTCAGATGAAGGTCATTGATACCAAAGTGTTCCTCTTCCTCTTCACTTATTTTAAAACAACCTCAGGGTGCGGTGCAACATATCTAGACCAGCTCAGTTTAATGGTTTACATGTAAACATGTATATTTTTCAAGTTAGTATAAAAGTCAGACTCTGCATGTAGCAACAGTGAAGATAAAAAACCTCCCCGTTAAAATAAAGAAACCTCCAGCAGAACCTGAACCAGAACCTGGCTCAGTGTAAGGGGAGGAGGAAACTCCAATCCAGAGTAGCAAAAAAAAATAAAAAATCAGCAGAAATATATTTATTTGGAACTCAGGTAATAAAGTTGTCAGTACTGTCACTGTATTACCTCTCTGGATTTATCTGATTAGGAAGAGAAAAGATAGCATGTAAATTGTGCTCTGAAAGAAAAATGCTAGTAATCAACTGCATTAAACAAATGCATTAAATTAATTGTACAGATTATTTTTCCACTTAGTTAATTAGATATTCTTAAATGGTATTTCATTTACTGTAATAATAGGTCTCTAAATGTCGTTCATGTTATTTCTTAAAAGTAATTGTAGTGAACCTCTGCTTATGTTTGTATTTAATTTATTGTGCTTAAGTTCGTAGGAGTAAAAAAATATTTTATATATTTATCAGTAAAGTGAGGTCACCTGGTTGTGGTTTATACAGTACACAGCTATGGTTTACATCACAGTGAAAGAAGCGAAGTGTGGTAAAATTTAAAGGGATTGTTTTAGTTTGTAAGAACTATGAGATTCATACTCCACACTTATTACTGGGGAGAAAAACAATATTTGGTTGATGTTGTGAAGCATCAAAGCATGTTCAACCTCCAAGAAATTTCAGACTGAGCAAAGACATCCCTGAGACACTCCTACCTAAAGAAACGGGAGGAAGATTGTTGCAACAAACACAGACAGTCATGATTAAGCGGCTGGAAGGGTAAAGAGAAAATTGGAAAACTTTCACCAAAGAGAGTTTAATTAGCAGATTTTAATAAAGCTGGGTAACAACAAGTTTAACAAGATATATTCATATTTCATAAATACATAGAATATCTTTACCAAATGTTTTAAGTATGAGTTTGCTGTAATATAAAGGCCATCTAGAAAATGTTCTTAAATATTCAAAGCAGCGTAAAATTTGAATCTTGTGGTAATTTTGTTAATGCATGGTAATGTTGAATTAATAATTCAATAGAAAATCAATCAAACAAATGTGAATAAATATACAGTATTTGTTAAGTGGACCATATCAGACCTACATGCTCACAGATGAATTTGTTCCGAAAATCTTTATCTGCTTTGTCCCAGTTCTGTGTAAGATTTCTTTTTGGGATCAGTAGTGTGTATGGACCTGAGGTACCTAAATCCTCCTTCATCCAGAACCTTTAAAACAGAGAAATGATTCTTAAAACATGTATTAAATACATGCAGGAGCTGGTAAAGAATGGCCAGTATCTAAGTGGCTTATTGTCTCTACGTAAAGAGGTTAGCTAATAAGGTTAGCACTACCCTAGAATAGTGAGGTTAAGGGTTTTGTTTTCTGCAGCAATAAATCAAAACTGGAACTTTGTGAGTCTGATCAGACGTCTAAAGCTGCAGCTGAAAATGAATCTGCTACCTACTGTGAAGCATGGCAATGACTCAATGATGCTCTGGGGTTGCTTAAATTTGTTTCAAATTGGAAACTTGCAGACTATTAATAGAAGATGAATTCTATCAAGTATAAAATCAAAGTAAAAACAAGATTTAGTTTAAAAAACTTTTGGAAGATACTGGAGTAATTTTGATTCAGGTTTTTAAACTGTTCTACAAGCTTATAAAATATATTAATTTTGACTAAAATATGTAGTATTTTTCATAGAAATTCTTACCCAAGAGTGTCTTTATGTCCATCAACCCATGTCCAGTTCTTGTCTTTTTCTTCTAAACCCAGCCAGTAACCATGGTAGACATCAAAGTAGTATTTAGTGTTATTGCTGACAAATTCCTATGAGCAGATCATTATTATTTTAGATTTTTGTGGCACTTCTTACTTTATACCATTCATTTTCCTTGTTTTAAATACAAATGTTAGCATGGAGGAATTTGAAGATCTCACCTGCTCCTTCAGATCATCAATAACAACCAAATCTGCACGTTTGTCCTGACAGTACTCGCGGCTCTTTTCCCAGGTCATCCAAGGTGTTATATTGTAAAACAGGTAACAGGATCCCTGGAGACTAATCCATCCTTTCTGACATGGCTGACATTCTGGTTAGATCAGACAGAAAATGCAAAAAAAGTTTTCTAACATAATCTTGAACACAAAATATGATACAGAATAAATTCCTGTTTAGTCTTTAACATTTTTACCAATATACTGAAACTTGCTTAAATTAAGATTGCAGTGATAGACGGCACTGAAAAGTGGAAGGTGACTTAAATGAAGCTACCATCTTAATTTGAATTGCCATACCACTGGGCTCGTAGCTTGGTTAACCTCCAAATAAGACGCTATTACATGAACTCGAAACTGTCCTCTAACTCATCTAATGAATTAATTTTTACTCCCCCCAGCAAATGTCCGGGCTAATTTTGTTGTCAGACAAGTGGCTTTCAAAACAACACCTGTTATAATAATAGTGATGTACTCTATGTCTTGATAAATAGATGAGATTAAAAAAAGAGTTCCAAGTTAATCTAGTAATCACTTTTGTCAGGGCAGAAGTTTTTGACTGGAAAGTTGTCAAACGTCAGGATGAATCTCAATGTGGTGTTCAGGGCATCTCTCTCTCTGCTCAGCTCCTTGGTCTGGTTCTCCATCTTCTGTCTTTCCTCTATCAGCTGCTCATTTTCTTTTGTGAGGTTACTCACAGTTTCCTGCTGCCTGGTCATCGTCATACTTACTACAAACACATACAAATTAATTAGAAAGTCATTAAATCTATATAAGCTGTATCTGAAAAATAAAGCATGTTTTGATTCTATATCAGCTTTTTTCAGGAATTACAACGGTTGTGTAAGGGTTGAGGTTAGCCTGTAGAAATGAATAGAAAAGAAATGTAAGTCAATGCAATGTCCTTGTGATGATAGAACAACTTAACTGTGTGTGTGGTAAGATGTGAAAACTGATGACCTTTTATTGGACCTCATTTTTTGTGGTTAAGCTCTGTATGTCAGATTTAGAGGTAAAGTATGAATTAGGTTTTGGTCAGGGCTTTCAATTCTTCGTAATTTCAGGCAGGAATCACTCGTTATAAGCAATGAGATAGTGACAGTGGACAGGAAAAACTCTAATTGAACACTTTGAAACAGCACAACCTGGTTCAGGGCTAGCAGCCGTCTGACACGACCCACTGAGGATTTTAGAAGACTTAGAAGGATATGAAAGAATAGATAGAGGAAGGCCTTCTACGTTAATAAGAAAAGTTTCATCTGCACCACTTTTTCTGGGCTATAGATGCACTTTTGCAGATCATAAAGACATATTTTCCTATTTCTTTAAACCTAACAGGGTCAAACTTACAACACAGTTTTTTTCCACATATATCTGGTCCAGCTGAAGGTCAGTGACAGTTACACAGAACGCAGCCTGTTGGAGGGACTGACAATATTATCCTGGTATGTTTATCAGGTACGTCACAAACAGGATAATCTAGGTGCTTTAGGTTTTCTTAATTCTTGGTTTCACTTTCCTTTCCCGACCCTCGTAACTCCCCCTCCTGCTAGGTGCTCCATCCCATTACTTTAAACTCCAAAAAGTTATTCCTGTTGAAATTAAATTGGCTTTAAGGTAAAGAATGGCACCCCCCACGCCACCGCCTCCAGCCACAATCCTGCAAGAATATGGGGGAAATATGAAACCTACTGTAAATGATGACAGCGATGCTCACGACCAGCAGGAGACACAGAATCCCCAAACCCACCAACAGCAGACGATATTGACTGGTTGTTGCTTCTTCCTCTGCTTGTAAACAGACAGACAATCAAGGTAGTGTTAGAATCCGTCTTGGGATGTATGGCTGAGGTGTACCTTCCAAAATGGGCCCATCAGTCCACCTACTGTTACATCTCTCATCCTGCTGAGCTGCTTTTTTTCTCTGCTTTACTGCCTAATGATCCACATACGAGGTGCACTTGTGTTGAATTTCTGTTTAGCCTCATCAGTGCATTACATCTGTCTATGCCACTGCTGATGATTTAAACTTTCACAATATTTCTGCTTTTTTTTTTTCTACCTGTTCTTCCTCCTTTTGCTATTTCTCTTTTTTTATTATCAGTATTAATTAGCTATTGGTAGCAGGAGGTCCAGGATTCATGCACTAGCCTAGGATCTTTCTGCTGACTTTGGATGTTTTTAATGTGCATCTGTGGGTTTTCTCTGGGTATTCCAGCTTTCCACAGTCCAAAAGCATGACTGTTAGGCCAACTAGTGTCTCCAAATATCTTTTGGGTATGTATGTGTGCTGCTTCAGATAAGCGTAGACAGACGGATTATTATTATTCCTACTTTATACCATACCAGCTTAATTTATAAAGCTCTTTTAAACAGGGAACGCTGGAACAAGATTATTTATGTAGCTACAAGTTAACACCTTAACTTACTTGTTTCAGCGGGAGCAGGAGTCTTTCGTTTGACATCAGAATAAACGGTTGTATCCTCTTCCCTCTCTGAACCAAAGAAGAAATAGTTAACTGAGTTGATAAACTAACTCTATTGCAATGTGAATGAGCTGAAAATATACTTTATTATAACATTAGGAGTATTTAATAATGAAAAAACATGACATATCAATGTTTACATGTAATTTAAAGAGATATTGTTAAATCCAGTGTTAACACTCTATATAACATTCATGAGAGAAAACCAGACATTATGCATTTGAGTAGCAGTGTAGTTTCCTTACTAATCATGAAATATTTAATACTAGAGTCCCTTACCTTTAGGAGGAGGTTTGCTATTTTTGATGTTGACTGTGGAGTAGCAGACATCACCCTCATTACCCGCCATGTTTACAGTCCAACCGCAGTTTTAACAGTGGCAGCTGCAGCTCAGAAAAACCGAGCAGGTTCCTCTTCCTCTCTTTTGTTATTTTAAAACAAAACCTTGGGATGTGATGCAGAATATCTATGGCCGGTTGGTGTTTCATATTATTGCTTAAACCGCTCTGGATTACGAGACTACGTCTGTAACAAGCGTTTCCACACTGCTGTGATACAACATTTCAAAATGTAGCCGCACATCCATCAGCGTTACTCATTTTGGCACATGTCCAGCTGTAAAACCAAAACTGTGTCCTACCAGCATACTCACAGAGTTAAAAACTGTTATTTATTTAGCTTTAAAAAGAAAAATTATCTCATTGTAAAAGTATTAAAAATGAAAGAATGTAAAGTATCTTAATAGATTCAACACAAAAGTCTTTCTGTCCACCTTCTCAAACAGTCTCCCTGTGTCCTAAATTCTGAGAGCAGATGACTGTTGAGGCTTCTTAATTAATGTTGTGGACTAAAAAAATTCTTTTACATGAAGTTACTTAACAATAAAAAAACAGTAAGCAGGTTTGAAGACATGAAAATCATTAAAAATAGATAAATACAAAAGCTGCAGTGAGTATAAAAACGATCCCATGTTGATCCCGTTCAATCTGTCCAAAAGAGTTAAAGTCTGTTAGTCTAAAATATTGTTAAACATGATCTTTAGCTCTTTAGACTTTCTGCAGATGTTTTTGGTGTCAGAGCACAAAACTATTAAGATTAATGCATTTCCTAAAACAGTAAAAACTGGTTAACAAGTTAAAGTTTGTTCAGAATAAATAGTTAATTCATCAAAGCATATATTAAAGTAAAAGTGACTGAAATTAAATATGACCTTTGTTAGAATGTGCAAGATAATCAAGAGACTTTATTATGTTTTTTTAACATATATATTATGACCATTCACTCTGGAAGGGCTCAAAAAGCACAGAGGTCAACACAGGATTAGACTTTGTTTAAACAGCCATTTAAATCCTAGAGTTGCAGTAAGTGAGGCGAACAACAGACTCACACGATGCTTCATGTGTTTACTGCAATGATATGTGAACAAAATTAAGAAACAACGTTTCTGTAAAGCTGTGCACAACTGGAAACAACATAATTAGTGAAAACTGAGCTTCACCTGAGATGAACGTTTAATCTGGGACACTTTTTTTTTTAAGAATTAGAAAGAAATACATACAACTAACAGATATTGACAAATAGTTGAATATTTCTGTTTGTATTGGATTAAAATGTGGATGATTTATTTTAAGAGGAATGACTAGCCAGCACTTAAATGTAGAGTTTGTGATAAACCTAAAAAAAATTAAGTTTTGTGGCAGCAATTGATTTGCGATTTGTTAAAAGAAATGAGAAAGTGCTGCTATGATGTTTGGATAACTAAATGTTCCATAGAAGTTCATCTTCTGAACATTTCCTTTAACAAACCTTATGGTTGATACAGTTCCTGAAACCGGATAAGATCCATTAAAAATGACAACGACTGACTGAGCAGATACATGAGAAACAGAAAGGTTCCAAGCTTTTACACAGAAAAATGGTTTTAAATTACATTGAATACTGTGATACGGTATCTGGTTCCTAATCGGGTCTGATCAGGGCTCTTGCCTCACAGATCCAACGGTTTTTCATGAGGCAGCTCACTTTGGCCCAGTTAGAAGAACGGTGTAGGTGAGGGTTACTTAAACCACAACTGAGCTTGTCTCCAGCTTCTTCTTGTGACCAGTATCTGATGAATGAAAGCAACGATTGGGGTCACTCTGTGTGAGTACTTAATGACTAATCAGAGTTGATCTTTGCCATTTTACTTAATTACGTCATGTCATTATTAATAAACACTTATGAAAATGCATTTTTCTTTTACTTTTAATAGAACAGTATTCAGGCAAAACAAAAAAGGCAATAACACAGTGGAATGGAGAGAATTATATATATTAAATAAAACATGTGTACGTTTAGTTTTTGGGATTTTGCTGCTAAACAACAGCATTTTTATCAGGTTTTAAAGAGTTCCACATTTTTTATTTATTTTTTTGTGCATCTACTCTTCTAAAACCCAAAACTACTTTTACTGAGCCAATTTCTGGTTCTGCTGAATGTCTCTTCCTGTTAAATGGCAATTTTTTCAATCCAATGTCGCTTACATGCACAGTTGGAATGAGAGATTAATGGGAGACAGTTAAAATAAGTTCCAGTTGACTTTCACACCGACCTTTTAACCTCAGACTTGTGAAAGCTTGTGAGGGTATTTCTGAGTTTTCAGTAACTTGCACATGTGAAACGTTCAGGGGCAGTTAGGAAATTGTGAAATTTTGTGCGTTTGTGCTGAAACCTACGTCACTGAGAGGTTCCTCCCCCCAAACCACGTCCACGTGTTCTCTGTGTTTTTGTGTAGCCCAATCCAGTAGCCGTGCTTATCATCATTGTATTTTTCTGTGTTGTTATTTATGAATTCCTGCATTTAAAAAACAAGATTTTAACAAGCATACAAACTAATCTCTCTATATACACTACGAGAGGTAGTAGGATCTCACTATTGATAAAATCAAATCATTACCTGCTCCTCCTGGCTGTCTATCACCACCAGCTCGGACTTCTCGTTAAGACAAAATTGTTTGCTTTCCTCCCAGGTGTTCCAATAAAAACTTTGCTGATCTTTTTTAAACAGATAACAGTTTGATTGAAACAGCTTCCATTCATCCTGGCAAGGTTTACATACTGTAAAACAAACAAACAAACAAAAAAAACAAACAAACAGATAAAGAGCTTTAGTCTCTATCACAGTTAATTTCAAATGACTTTAAAAATATCATATTAACCCTCCGGTTTAGTGCAGTGGTGTTCCTTACCTCTAACAAGTAATGGTTCAATCCGTATAAGTTACGTAGCGTTTCAACTTTTTCTAGTGTTTTACTACTATTACATAGAAAGAATCATATATAAAAAACACTATACTTTTACAAACATTGCAATTTTTGTTTACATACATGTACTATTATAACAAAAAAGAAGGAACATCCTATCCTGGATCTCGCCCACAATGATTGCAG
The DNA here is from genome assembly GCA_032876305.1 of Orestias chungarensis. NCBI lineage: Eukaryota > Metazoa > Chordata > Actinopteri > Cyprinodontiformes > Cyprinodontidae > Orestias > Orestias chungarensis. Next base: position 1,382,352 of record JAVLVB010000082.1, on the reverse strand, counting down.
TGGCTGTAGCTTTCGGTAACTGCAGGATGTGCACGCTTTCACTTTCCCCCCCAAAATACGCGTCCCATTCTAGACTTGTCATTTCCACAAGGATTTTCTGTATTTAATGTGCATGTGCAGCTCAAAAGCTGACTGGATGTCAGTAAACTACATCCCTGCCATTCTGGTGGTCGTTCTCATGTTTTCTGCTCATATTTTTTCCTGAAGCATATTTGGAGATGAAGAAGAGTGCGTTTGATATTTTTCTTTGGTTGGAGGAATAAGAATGGCATCTCCATCATCTGGTTTATGGTCTGTAAAATTAGAATCAGAATATAGCTCAAGATAGTCTTTGTTTTCAGACACATCCTCCTCTATGAAACTGCTATAACTAATGATGAAAAACAGAAGCTCCCCGTCTGTCATCTTATTGTTTTGGCTGCTAGGTTTGTAAAGTCCTGCCTGACAGAATGTAACGTTAGTGAGAGTCACAAGCAAAGAATGTTTTACGTGTTTTTCCCCTCCCCAGTTTAGTGTCCAAGAGTGGCTAAGAAAGAAATACTCTGACATTTCTGACACGCCTTCACCTCTGGTTTGACCACTGGGTCAAATTTACCTGAACAGTCTCTTTGTCATATAAACATGCAGTTTTATATTTGATATTATATGTTGATTTAACTAGATTTTCAAACTTTAAAGCAGGTCAATTTGGCACGTAACATAACAGGAGGGTTAAGTGTTGAAGTACACATTTCCTCACCTTTCTGAGGGCAAAGTTTCTTCACTGGAAAGTTGTCATATTCAAGGATGACTCCTAGTGTCCAGTTGTGTTGGTTTCTTTCTCGGAAAAGTTCGGCTGTCCGTTTCTCTAAAGCGGCATTCACTGCCTCCAGCTTCAGAATCTGCTTGGTTAAAACGCTGGACTGTCTCTCCTGCTCATGCGCAACTGAAGTCGGATGCATAAAATGTGTTACCTACTCAGGTAGATGCTCACATTGGCAGAGAAAGAGATGTACTCACAATAGACCCTGAGGATAACGATGACCAGCACCAGGATGAAGCAGAGTGTTCCCAAAAACAGCAGAGGCTGCATCTGAGCCTTCTTTTTGTTTTCTACGAGAAAATTAAAAGATCAAGAAAAAGTAAATTAAAAAAAATAAAAAATATATATATTTGTATTGATCATCTAGTGTAATTACTGTAGGTGACCTGTAATGATCCGTCGTAGGTCCAGTCTCTTCTCTGACTTCACCTCATCATAAATTATTTCTGTGAGGCTTGATTTTCCTACAGGAAAATCATACAATTTTGAAATACATTTTCTATTAAAATGCCTTTTGTTTTCTGAATTCTGACAATACATGAACAGTGTGTTTAAGGTTTATTTCAGCCTAGACAGATGGTTCACCTTTGTTCTACCTTCTTCATATTGATCAGGAAATGTCCTTCAAGTCCCATATAAAACAGGTCTCTAAGATTTCCTTCTTTCACTTTAGGATTATGGCAAAAATTAGGAATAATATCTCCAGGACTGATGCTGAAAAACTAGTCTATGTATTTGTTACTTCAAGGCTGGACTATTGTAACTCTTTGTTGGCAGGAAGTTCACAAAATATAATTAAAATTCTTCAGATTATCCAAAACGCTACAGTACGTTTCTGATGGATCTTAAAAAGAGAGATAATATCTCCCCTATTTTAGCTTCCCTTCATTGACTCCCTGTCAAACTTAGAATAGATTTTAAGATTCTTCTTTTGACATATAAAGCCTTCACTAATAAAGCTCCATCGTATATCAGAGATTTGATTACTCCTTATGTCCCTAACAGAGCACTTTGCTCTCAGACTGCAGGTGTACTGGTGGTTCCTAGAATCTCTAAAAGCACAAAGGGAGGCAGATCTTTCAGTTATCAGGATCCTCTCCTGTGGAACCAGCTTCCAGCTTTAGTCCGTGAGGCAGACACCCTGTCTAGTTTCAAATCTAGGCTTAAAACCTTCCTGTTTGGTAAAGTTTATAGTTAGGCTTCTTGGAGGAGAACATGGGCTGAGATGCTTCCAGTGACGTTCTACAACTGCTGCTATAAACTCTTTTATTTCAGTTTCCTCTGCATCTAATTTAGTTTTCTGTCTTTTCAAACCCCCAGTCGGTCGTGGCAGATGGCTGCTTGTACTGAGCCTGGTTCTGCTGGAGGTTTCTTCCTGTTAAAGGGGAGTTTTTCTTCTCTACTGTCTCTACATGCATGCTCAGTATGAGGGATTGCTGTAAAGTCAACGACAACACAAGCCATTGTTTCTGTCAGCTGATCCCACAGGAGTGGAATTTATGACGTGTCTATGATTTAAATTATTTTTCTTGTAAAGTGCCTTGAGACGACATCTGTTGTAAATTGGTGTTGTATAAATAAACTGATACTTGATTCTTAAGGTTTATTCACAGATATACTTTAAGATGGCAACAGTGGGGGTGTGATAATAAAATTACATTTTCTTTTATACAGTGCTGGCCAAAAGTATTGGCACACCTGCAATTATGTCGGGTAATACTCAATTTCATCCAGTAAATGATTGCAATCAAAAATGATTTGGTATTAATATCTTAATTATTTTAGTTCATTTATTTTGCTTGCAATAAAAAAAACACAAAAGAGAATGAAAAAAAAAGTCAAATCAATTATCATTTTACACAAAACTCCAAAAATGGGCTGGACAAAAGTATTGGCACTCTCAGCCTAATACTTGGTAGCACAACCTTTAGACAAAATAACTGGGATCAACCGCTTCCGGTAACCATCAATGAGTTTCTTACAATGTCCTGCTGGAATATTAGACCATTTTTTTGGCAAACTGCTCCAGGTTCCTGAGATTTGAAGGGTGCCTTCTCCAAACTGCCATTTTGAGATCTCTCCACAGGTGTTCTATGGGACTCAGGTCTGGACTCATTGCTGGACACTTTAGAAGTCTCCAGTCCTTTCTCTCAAACCATTTTGTAGTGCTTTTTGAAGTGTGTTTTGGGTCATTTTCCTGCTGGAACACCCATGACCGCTGAGGGAGACCCAGCTTTCCCACACTGGGCCCTACATTATGCTGCTAAATGTGTTTGTAGTCTTCAGACTTCATAATGCCATGCACACGGTCAAGCGGTCTGTAGGGACCGTGTTCTTTTCTTTGAAGGCCTTGTTTCTTTTCCTGTAAACTATGTTGATGCCTTTTCCCAAAAAGCTCTACTTTCGTCTCATCTGACCAGAGAATATTCTTCCAGAACGTTTTTGGTTTTCTCAGGTAAGTTTTGACAAACTCCAGCCTGGCTTTTTTATGTCTCTGGGTCAGAAGTTGGGTCTTCCTGGGTATCCTACCATAGAGTCCCTTAGAGCCGACAGATAGTACGGGTTGACACTGTTGTACCCTCAGACTGCAGGGCAGCTTGAATTTGTTTGGATGTTAGTCGAGGTTCTTTATCCACCATCCGCACAATCTTTCGTTAAAATCTCTCGTCAGTTTTCCTTTTCCGTCCACATCTAGGGAGGTTAGCCACAGTGCCATGGGCTTTAAACTTCTTGAGGACACTGTGCACGGTAGGCACAGGAACATGCAGGTCTTTGGAGATGGACTTGTAGCCTAGAGATTCCCCATGCTTCCTCACTACTTTGCTTCCCAAGTCCTCAGAAAGTTCTTTGGTCTCCTTTCTTTTCTCTGTGCTCAATGTGGAACAAACAATGATACAGGACATAGGTTGAGTCAACTTGAATCCATTTTAACTGGCTGCAAGTGTGATTTAGTTATTGGCACCACCTGTTATGTGCCACAGGTAAGTAACAGGTGCTGTTAATTACACAAATTAGAGAAGCATCACATGATTTTTAAAAGGGTGCCAATACTTTTGTCCACGCCCTTTTTTATGTTTGGTGTGGAATTATGTACAATTTCGCTTTTTGACAATTGTTTTTGGGGTTTTCCATTGAAGACAAATTAAATGAACATTTTAATATCAAAGCATTTGTAATTGCATTCACTTTCTGGGTGAAATGGAGCATTATCTGACAGAATTGCAGGGGTGCCAATACTTTTGGCCAGCACTGTAAGGGTCATTCTGATAATGGCTCAGAACCTCCTCCTCCTTTATTATCCTGATATTGGTAAAACACAATATCCTTATTGAGAGGCTCGAACACACTGTGGGGATCAAGGGAACAGCACTAGGCTGGTTTAAATCGTATTTGTCTGATAGATCCCAGTTTGTTCATTTAAATGACAAATCCTCTCCGCATTGTAAGGTTACTTGTGGAGTACCACAGGGTTCTGTACTTGGCCCAATTCTATTTACTATATACATGC
>JAVLVB010000082.1:1366869-1377942 GCA_032876305.1 Orestias chungarensis | reverse complement strand
CATGCTGATTCCAGAGGAGTGAATGCTGCAAGTCAATGACTCGATGCAATCTGCTGGGGTTCCTTAGATTGGAAACTTTTTCAAATTGATTTGTTAGAATGTATCCTTGATTTTAATTGATTTTTTGTAAAGTGCCTTGAGACGACACCTGTTGTAAATTGGCGCTATATAAATAAACTGATTCTTGATTCTTGATCCTGAGGAAGTGGCCAATACCCGTACCAGCACAAGTGGGAATTTCTGTGCAGATGATTGGTGAGGTTGACTTTTTCCATTGGGCTAAAACAGCAGTAGAGTCTGATATAAAGATTGATATAAATACAGTTACAATAGGAGCTGCATGGTAACGTAAAAGTCATGGAATGAGTTAAAAACAGAAAAGAATCATTATTCTAGAGGGAGTAAAAAGTCATGAGTTTTGTTCAGGTTTTTTGTAAAGGTTTCACTTATACAAATCTGTATATTGTTTCACCTGTTTTTTAAAGAAAACAGGTGAGAGTCTTAGTGAGACAGAAATGGAAGAAGCCAGAGCAACACCATCCGTGTCACTTTGTACCAAGTAGCTTTTTTGTTTGTGTTTAACATATTTTAAGATAGAAAATGATGTGTACTGCAGGAGAAAACCCCAGAAATGCTTTTAAGTTTAACAATAATCATAACCTTTAATGCATTAATAACTGGTTTTCCAGGCTATGCTGTAAAAGTTATGTGCAGATGGTCCAGATAAAGGTGGAGCCCCTAAGAGTTACCCCTCTGGTCACATAGCTCAGCTGTGTGCTCTTAGCCTCCAGGATCAAATTCCCTAACGTTACTAAATGCTTCATGGAACAGAGCTTACATCACACTCAAGAAAAGTCAGACTGTATTTATGTGCCTGTTCTACAATGAAGGAAATACCTATTGAGCACTATCGTGTTGCTCTGACTATCTATCCATTTCTACAGCACCTCCCTTTTCTCTGACAGAACATGACTAGGTGTCTTTCTTTTCCAGCAGATTCTTGCTAGCTTTAGTGTTAACTGCCTTTGGATAAAACTGTCTGCCAAACACTGAAACATTAACATCTGATAATATAATAATGAGAGATTAGAATTCTTAAAATCAGTTTATTCCCTTTAAGAAACACATGGACCTTCCAGCCTTTTCTGGATCAGATCGCCTCATAAACTTGCTGTGTTTCCAAAAACCTGCATCTGTCAGATAACATTTTATCTAACCTCTGTGTAGTTTAATTAAGAAGGCTGTTATGCCAACAGATTCAATATCTGTGTCATTCCTTAGACACTGGAAGTAAAGGACGGGTGCGAACCGTGAACTTAACAAAAATTCTTTATATGTAAAAAATGCAAATACAAAAATGACGATAAATCAACTTTACAATCTCCTTTCCTTTTTCCCAAAAAATACACAGTTTACACGGTCAAAAACTGTATTGCGCCGTGTCTTGGTAATCCGTCCTGTCTAAGTTCTCTCTTAATAGTTTTTCTAATGCAATATATGAAAGCATTTCAAAATAAAACTAAATTTCACAATAAAAATGATCTGAACAAATATGAGTCTTCTTAACTAAACATAATAAAATAAAAAACAAACCATCTTACAAATAACTTAAATATATCCTATTTATGGCTCTAACAAAGGCATTCCGATGAAGTTGTGGTTGCAGCAGTGAGAATGCCAAAATGGAAAAGAACCGATAGCAGAAGATCAACGAAATGGCCTAGACAGAAATACAAAAACAGAGGACAGATGTTGGCTTCTAAGAAATTAAATACTTCTTTGCTTTATTTAAACTATTAAGCCAGTAGTTGCAACATGCAAGAAAAGGAGAAGGAAACACGCTTTACTGGTGGAAGCTTCATAAAAATGTAACAATATTAGCTGCAACCTTCTTGGAGAGTGAATCCATGACACAGAGTTATAGCGTCCAGTGAAGCTAGTTGTGTTTCATTTGGTTTAGAGCTGGGCATCCGTGTTAAGAATAGGAAAGTCTAGGAAAATGCTTCTGCTGCATGTAAAAGGTACTTAAGGGGACCAGTTAGGTATAATTTCTGCCTTTGACTTATTAAAAAACAAAAAAACAAATCTTTAGTTTAGTTTTAAAAAGAAGCTGCATATCCTATGAAATCAATTAATGTAACAGCATAAAAATAACAGTATATTGGGCATTTAAAAAGAGCTTTAATAACCCGTAGCCATGCAAGATTTTTAAACCAAGCTAACTGTTAATGAATAAAAGCCTTACCTTGGGGGAGGTGTTTGGAGACACCATTACTCTTAAATGTCACGTTTGCATAATTCAGTTCTTCCTCCATTATAGGAAATCTTCCACAAACAAAAAGAGTTTATCTCACGGACAAAAGGAAACAGTCAAACGTCCAGAAAGAACTTTAAAAGACACTGTGAGTGTTGTTAGGCGACGAGAGGTAACAGGATGTTCACTTCTTCTTTTCAGATGAGTGAGGGACGATTTCGTCACCTTGGTGGATCAAATAAGGAGTAAACCAACAACAAGAAATAAGGGCAGTAACAATGTAACCTTATAGATTTATTTTAGGACAGGTGGATGGGATTTTAAAAGTACTTTTTAGTAAGGTTGTCTTCCACAAAACTGACCTCTTTTGTCTGATTCAATCTAAATAAAAAAAAATAAAAAATTTATATCCAATGTTTCCCATAAACACTCTGTGAAAATAAAGCAGAACAATGCTATGAATCCAGAATGTTGTGTTGTGTGTATGTATCTCTCTCTCTGTCTGTCTGTAATCACTATAGGACACCACCAGGGGAAGATTCGGCAAACAGCCGTAGTACTAAAGTCTAATTTCCAGCTGCTCATCTGAGCTTCGTCAGGGTTGTTGTGCAGAGATTAAGAGAAGCTGGCAGCCAGTCAGTAGACACTATAAATTCCATGATGATCAGACTTTTTTTGAACAGTTTATGACCCCAACGAGACTTGCATGCAGAGGACACAGATGTCACACAGCAGCGGCCCAAAGTTTAAAAATGGAACGTTGTACGCCGCCGTCTGTGGACGTGCTTTAAAGTTGTTGAGCAATAGGATCTGGTACTGCAGAATTATGTCAGAGACAAAAAATTTCGAACATGATCGTTCAGAATGGAGACACTTTTAAAACTATCGAATGTCTATCGGATTACTTGGGGTGAAATATATATATATATACATACACACATCATCAGCATCATAAACATCCCATCAATACAATAATCAACCTCTCATGGTATTTGTAAGCGACATGGAGGATGAGACTCTGGTTAATAACAGGTAAACTGTTGAGACACCAATTATTACATAGAGACAGAGAGGTGAGTTTTGGTTTGGAGTAAAGTGGAGATTGATGGCAGGAGGTGATATACTTGCTTCTAGAAGGTTGTTAGCCAGGTAGAGGTGAGTCTTGGTTTGGAGTAAAGCGGAGATTGATGGCAGGAGGTGATATACTTGCTTCTAGAAGGTTGTTAGCCAGGTAGAGATGACTGGATCTGGGGTTGAGGATTGTGGGTGTGTTGGAGCCACATGAGGATGATTCAGAGGGTTCTGAGGAGGCTGTGATTGATGAGCTAGGGTTAGGGTTAGGGGTTAGGGTTAGGGCAGGACAGGTAGCACAGAGGTGGACTGAGGCAGACATGGTGAGAGATACAGAGAAGTAATGTCACAAGTTTGTACCTGGGTTGAGCACTCACAAAAGAGGTTACTAGGGACAACAGGAAGTGAGCGACAACAAGAAATCAGTAAAGTCCAACTTTGATGCTTGGAGGGGGCTCGGGTACCATGCATTGGTAACACTCAGGGACTTAGCGACTGCAGGACCACTCCTCTTCTGCTGCCAAGCTCATCAAGCAAACCAGCTGCACCTGTGAGGAATCATCTGGTGGGGCTAATAGCCCAGGTTGACAACCTCCAGGAAGCCCTCTGGTGGATGGTCTAGGACAAACACAACATCACAACCCAGCCAAAATCCAATTTTCTGACACAACCACAGTCTTTTCAGGATTTCATTGTTGAAGGTTTCACAGTTCAAATCAAACGCCTGGGCTCTTCTTGAGGTTTCCCTATGCATCAGTGGGTTCTTTCTGGGTATTCCAGTCTTGCTTCACTGTCAAAAAATGTAGCTGCCAGGTGAACTAGTTTTCCTAAAATACTGCTAAGTATAAATGTGTGGTAATTGTAGATCCCATGTGTCTCCATACCTCTTCTGTTACCCTGGATAGGCAGAGTGTCCTCAGACAAATATTTGAAACACAGACTTCTATACAGAAGATCTTTTCTGCACACAGCTGTTACCATCAATCCTACTATAATCCGCTCTTGAAGAAACATGCTTGCTTAGTAGTTACTGTGACATCTAAGCTTAGAGAAATAAAACTTTCCTGAATTTAAGTCATTTGAATTTTTTTTACAGACTTTTCAAAATGTAGTTTAAACTATTCTACTGTTATGTGACCATATTTTCACACAAACACTTCATGTTTTCTTCTTGTTTGTGGCGTTTTCATTGTGAGAGATAAAGGGACTTCAGTTTTATAGTAAAAAAAATGCAAAGACAATGGAAAAACTAAAGATCTGTAGGTAACTGATCAATGCAACACATGAATACTAGAAGCTAAGCTGAGGGATATCTGGAAATTTTAAGTGTTTCTTTTGCTAAAAGAGTGAGACTTGTGGACCAGTCACAGATACCTGATATCTTTTATTTAAGGGTTATGTATATTTGACAAGGTGAGGAGTTTACCACTGAAAGAGATGCAACGCAACACACGATATCAGTGCCTACATACATAAATAACCTGTTGACCCACTCCAGGGTCAACCATTTTCAATTATTAGAACTGAAACAATGATAGGTTCTTCTAAATCTGAAATTAGCATAAATGTTTCTGTTTTTGTTTTGTTTCAAGTGGTAGAATACCTCTCATATTTACATAGATATTCATTTAACAGGTTAAGACATTTGTGAGTTTAAAGATGAACTTCTGTTTTCTCTCCTGCAATCTCCTGGCTTGTCTGGCATGTTTGTTGGACATCAGCTTTAACGTTGACAAACTTAAAGGAGAAGAGGAACTTGTGATTACCATCAGGAACCTGCCGTTTAGTGAAAAACATATTTGTCTAAGCTTTTTTCTTAGAAAGCAGTTATGCAGGCTGGTGATCCAGAATATCTGTGGACGGTGAGTTATATGATGCATCACACCTGCACCAAATAAAAGCTGTATATCAAGGATAGTCTAATGTATGATGTGGTACACCTCAAGGCCCTTAGTCATACCTAGAGCACCTTTCTATGCCAGAGTGCTAAACTGAGAGAGACTGAAAGGCAAATAAATGGAAGCTTAACAGAGACAGTAAAGGCTGCAGCTATCAAATACAAAAAACAAAGCAAAAAAAACCCTGAGAGTATGAATCTAAAATCTGTGAGTGCAAAGTCTTATGAATACAACTCTAATTTTTACGACTACGAACTCTTCCTTTCTCTGTGGACCCAAATGCAACTTTGTGGGTACGTGTGAAAAATTGTTACGATGACGTCACAGGGCGGAGTAATCGATCCCCAATCTCATCAAACACAGTCGTACCCACAAAGTTGAATTCATGTCCACAGAGAAAGGAAGAGTTCGTAGTCGTAGAAATTAGAGTTGTATTCATAAGACTTTGCACTCACAGATTTTAGATTCATACTCTGAGAATTTTGTGAACAAGAACTTTATTATATAAATACGAATACGAATGTTAGACTTCAGCACACACCTTTTTGACAGTTATCTTACTCCATACAAACAGGTTTATAAGAATCATATTACAACTGGCAATGTTAATTATGTCTTTGGAAGCAAAACTGTCCCGCAGCATCACAGATCTGCTACCATACAAAACTGGGTCAATGACGTGTTTTCCCACACCTTTACCTTATGTCGAATAACTAGAGTCTCAGCAGCATTTAGCAAATTTCACATTTTTATATTTGTGATAGCAGAAGGGAATGCTTTTACCCTTCTTGCCTACCAAATGATGGGTTGGCATTTATATGATTCCTAATGATCCTAAAGTTCACTTTACAAAGGAACTTAGCAGATTTGTTCCCAAAAACACACACTTTGTTTTTGTTGTAATGTTTTTGGCCTTTACTTTTAAAAGATTGAACTTTCTAGTTTTTTTGTTTTACAAAATGAGGAATTTGTCACTTCCCTATGCGTCAGTGACGTTGATTTATTTCTGTCAAATCCTTTCCACTCCTCAGTTTTGTTTTCTGTTTATAAGGAACAAAGTTGTTGCAGGACATCATTTTGCAGGATGGAGGAACACGTCCTTTATTCCACACTGGTTTTCAAAAACAAGGCTCTAACTGACCCAGGTATGTGACTCCTGTCTTTCTGCAGTTTAACCTGGGTTGTAATGCTGATTAGACATCTTGGGTTATACGTTTAAGGTTTTCTGTTGATATGTGACAAACAGAGCTAACTTTAAATATATTAACTCTCTCATTTGCAGTCTTTTAGGATTGAACTTAATTCTATTCCTGCACTTTGAACTCTTGATGCATGATAAAACATGCTGACATTCACTTGCTGCATGTTTTTGGATAGTTCTACATTCACAAAAGCAAAAATAAATCCAGAGAGCCAAAAGATAATTCTGGGCATAATGTGGTTAGCCTACATCGGTTAAAAAAATAAAAGCACACTTCTGGCAGAATTCAGGTTTTTGTTTACTCCAACGTCAGGAACCTCACATCCTCTAACCCAAACCACTTTAATGGCCCATTAACCTGGGATTAAACTGTCAGATTATTGCACCTCAACTGTTTAACAAGCTTTATATTTTTTGCACTGAAGATGTTCTTGTGCTTTTCCCTTCTATTAATTTGTTATATTAACTGTTAATTATTAAGATGATTTAAAGTGCCGTTTGTCTGTTCAATCATTATTTAATGTTTATACAGAAGCACTTCACATACTGACTAATCTGATTCAATCCTTATCATCTCCAAGCAATCTTCTTGTAACTAAAATGGAAAGTTCAATCACTGTCTCATATGATCATGAAACTTTCATCCAGAGTCATACAACAAAAATCTAGAGTTTACAACTTTCTAGGTGTTGATTTTAGGTAAAAGACCTTCTTTCTTCGCTGGCACCCTCTCAGATTATGCGACTGAGCATCTTCCACTTGACTGCTACAGTGGATCCAGACTCTTTATAATAATTTATAAGGCCTGGCATATATTATTCAAATGTATGAGGAGCAACTTCCGTTGTTGAGCAATAGGAGCTGACAGTCTCATGACAAGATCAGAACAATATGAAGGAAGCTGAGAAAAAAGGAAGCTAAATTTAGCATTGCTGCTTCTGGTACTGCAGAATTATGTCAGAGACAAAAAAGTTCGAACATGATCGTTCAGAATGGAGACACTTCAAACTATCGAATGTGTATCGGATTACTTGGGGTGAAATATATATATATATACACACACATCATCAACATCATAAACATCCCATAAATACAATAAGCTCCCTCTCATGGTTTTTGTAAGCGACATGGAGGATGAGACTCTGGTTAATAACAGGTAAACTGTTGAGACACCAATTATTACATAGAGACAGAGAGGTGAATCTCGGTTTGGAGTAAAGCGGAGATTGATGGCAGGAGGTGATATACTTGCTTCTAGAAGGTTGTTAGCCAGGTAGAGGTGAGTGGATCTGGGGTTGAGGATTGTGGGTGTGTTGGAGCCACATGAGGGTGATTCAGAGGGTTCTGAGGAGGCTGTGATTGATGAGCTAGGGTTAGGGTTAGGGGTTAGGGTTAGGGCAGGACAGGTAGCAGAGAGGTGGACTGAGGCAGAGATGGTGAGAGATACAGAGAAGTAATGTCACAAGTTTGTACCTGGGTTGAGCACTCACAAAAGAGGTTACTAGGGACAACAGGAAGTGAGCGACAACAAGATATCAGTAAAGTCCAATTTTGATGCTTGGAAGGGGCTCGGGTACCATGCATTGGTAACACTCAGGGACTTAGCGACTGCAGGACCACTCCTCTTCTGCTGCCAAGCTCATCAAGCAAACCAGCTGCACCTGTGAGGAATCATCTGGTGTGGCTAATAGCCCATGTTGACAACCTCCAGAACGCCCTCTGGTGGATGGTCTAGGACAAATACAACATCACAACCCAGCCAAAATCCAATTTTCTGACACAACCACAGTCTTTTCAGGATTTCATTGTTGAAGGTTTCACAGTTCAAATCCAACGCCTGGGCTCTTCTTGAGGTTTCCCTATGCATCAGTGGGTTCTTGAAGAAACATGCTTGCTTAGTAGTTACTGTGACATCTAAGCTTAGAGAAATAAAAAAAATGCAAAAAAAATGGAAAAACTAAAGATCTGTAGGTAACTGATCAATGCAACACATGAATAATAGAAGCTAAGCTGAGGGATATCTGGAAATTTTAAGTGTTTCTTTTGCTAAAAGAGTGAGACTTGTGGACCAGTCACAGATACCTGACATCTTTTATTTAAGGGTTATGTATATTTGACAAGGTGAGGAGTTTACCACTGAAAGAGATGCAAAGAAACACACGATATCAGTGCCTACATACATAAATAACCTGTTGACCCACTCCAGGGTCAACCATTTTCAATTATTAGAACTGAAACAATAATAGGTTCTTCTAAATCTGAAATTAACATAAATGTTTCTGTTTTTGTTTTGTTTCAAGTGGTAAAATACCTCTCATATTTACATAGATATTCATTTAACAGGTTAAAACATTTGTGAGTTTAAACTGCTACAGTGGATCCAGACTCTTTATAATAATTTATAAGGCTGGGCATATATTATTCAAATGTATAAGGAGCAACTTCCGTTGAGATTTGAAAGTGAAGTAAACATAAAATGTTTACAGTCAGGCTTATTTTTAATGTCATTGTACTCTGGAAAACAAAACAATTTAAACCGTAAAAATAGTAATTCCTCCACATCATTAAGGCTGTCCTTGTTTGAACACAGAGGAAAAAGGAAACACAACAACAAAGGCTGGAGAAAAACCTGAAGAAAGTAGATCTACTGTACCAAGTAAGTTTAATAAATCTGTAAATTATGGAACATACTTTACTAACGGAATAACTAGGCAGCAGTTAGGTTATTTCAATGATTTCTAATACATAAAGTTTTACTATTACCTCATTCTGCTTTACTGTTTTTAGACTCAGATGAAGAAGCGACAGTTTGTTCTGAAAAAAAGCACAAGGACGCTGTGACTGCCGGTCCAAGTAGGTTTTAAAGCCTTATTAAGATTTTCTGATCAACCGCAGAGGAAGCTCACAGTTCATGAAGTCTCTTGTTGATTATGGCATAAACGTCAGTCTACCTGTTTGGCCTTTATTGTCCTTTTTTAACTTTCTAAAATAAAATCTGAATGCGAAACTCCAGTCCTCAAGGACTGTTTAAAATGGTGTAACCAAATTTAAATATTTAGGGTATTAGCAAGAATCTTGCTTAAAGGTATAGGAGAGGATCTTCTACTCATTCTCATTTTCCCAACACTGCGCATGCGCCTCCTCATCTCCAGTAAAGCCCCCTGATATCGGGAGCGCGCACGTCCTCAGCACATGCATCTGTTAACATCTGCGGGACCACAGCCTCTGACGCCGCATTGGACTTATTACAGAACTGCAAACATATCTGACACTAGTTCTGTAAGCCTAAGCCTAAGTCGAACACGGGTTTTCTCTTGCTAGCTTCCATTGTCGCTGCCGTACGGGGAGAACCTCTCTTCAATGGTGAATGATGCATCACGTAAATTTTATTTCCGCATTGACAGCCAGTTATTTTTCACCAACAGTTGTTTTTGATTGGCTGTCATTTTAAATGGGATTTTCCATAGAAATTTTTCTATTGAAAAGATCCTCTCCTATACCTTTAAGTTATAATTTTGTCATGTTGGACCTGCAACAGATCTTGAAGCTGAAGGAAACTGATCCTTAAAGACATGAGTTTGACACCCCTGTGCTAGAGTCTATGGTGAAAGCTTATTTACAGTGCAAGACTTTCACTGAGATAGAAAACCTTGTTAGTTTGTTTTATGTTTTTGCAGTAGAATACTTTATTTATTTATGTTCAATATATTTTACATACAATTATATACAATTGTTTTTAGAGGTAGAATTCGAAGGAAAAGCTGAGAGGAAGACTCGAGAGTCTGAAGCAGCCAAACCAGGTAAGTAAGATAAACATGCAAAGCATTAAAACCATCAAAAAAGTACCCTTTCTCTCAGTTACAGGGTTGAAAAAAACAGGATAGACAGTCATAAAAATGATATGATCTCTTCCAAGTTAATTCCTTTAAACCTCAAAGGTCCAAAAAGCAGAAACAGATAAACAATTTGCAGCAACACGTAAAAAGACTTTCAGTGCAGCAGTCAGTGTCCATCATTAATGTGGGGGAACTTTGAATAGTTTTCTTTATTTGAGGCGTGATTTTTACGCCACTAGGTTGAGTGCGCAGTGATACTCATTTGAGAGCACAGATCTGCTAAAGGAACAGTGAATTTTAAGAGTGTGGGTGTGAATCTCACACACGCTCGCACGGAGCAGCTCGGACAAAACTCTAATTTGACAAAATCACTCTGAGCTGTTTCTGCGCTCGCAACTCAAACCTGCATGTTAATGAGCCTCCAGCCAATCACTGACTGGCCTTTTTAATCCAATGAAATATACTCTGTTCAGTTTGATGAACACAGCCAACAGTTTTGTTCTTTTTTTTAATTTAATCATACTTTTAACCTGAGTTTTACCTATTTTCACATTTAAATCCACAATGTTTTGAGTGTTTTCTTTTTTTTTTATAGCAGTTTTAGAAAAACTGTTTATAAACACAAACTTAACTATCCTCAGTTTAACTCTACATCAATCCAACTATGTCTGCATTATGGTTTTTACATTTATTTTCAAGCTTTTATCACTTAGTTTTTCTCCTTAGGTAATGTGTTTAACGGAGCCCCTCTGGTGACATGGGTGGAAAAGAAATATTCCATGGCCATGATTTAACAAGATCCTATTCCGTGGC
>JAVLVB010000082.1:1331759-1351548 GCA_032876305.1 Orestias chungarensis | reverse complement strand
CACACTTTAAAATGTCACTTTAAAATGTCACTTAATATGTCACTTGCACTCCGAATTTTCATTGCTGCTATGTCCGAAGTCCCATATTGTAGATTCTGTGTCCATATTGTAGATTCTGTGTAGTTAAATCCTATTTCTCGTATAGTTCTTTATATTTTATTATATTATTTGCACTCCGAATTTTCATTGCTGCTATGTCTGAAGTCCCATATTGTAGATTCTGTGTCCATATTGTAGATTCTGTGTAGTCAAATCCTATTTCTCGTATAGTTCTTTATATTTTATTATATTATTAAAAATTGCTATCAGGGTGTAAACTGGAGCGGGGGATTAGAATTTCGTCCCACCTCATGTACCACATGTGATGTGATGACAAATAAAGATTCCTTGATTCCTTATTTTGATTGTTTTGTTATTTACGTTTGTAGTCCTCGCGTCTCGTATCAGTTCCGTTTGTTTACGTTCCGTTTCTGCTTTGCCCATGCTCCTGTTTATGTTCCGTTCATTATTCTTCCCCAAAATAAATTATTTATTCTCTCAATTCCACCTCTGCTCGAGTCATTGATCGCAACGTGACGATATGCCATCATGGGGAAAAACTTAAATTACCACAAAATTTAATTTAATGCTCTAAAGAAATGACTTTATCATTCCTCTCTTCTTCTTCATCTGTTCTTTCATCACTCTGTGACCTTTGTCATCATCTGTAGCTGGCTAATTATTACAGTAGAATCCAAAATTAATGTTCAAAACACTTGGAATATATTGTGATACATAATGTTGATTGTGCACCAAACAGATCTTTGGAAACTTTGCAAACTAATTTCCCCCTGGATTTCTCCTTGGGGACAATTAAGTCTTATCCTATTATTAGACAAAAAGAGCAAATATATTCATATGGCACCTTTCAAAAAGACATTTCAAGACAAAAAGTGCTTTACATAAACACTGGAGAACTGCCACAAAACATGGATGTGACTATATAATGTGGGGCTGGTTTTGATCCATTCCACAAAGTAGATGGAATAACAACTCAGTGGGTCTACAATGATTTTCTCCATCTTATACTAAAATCAGAGGGTTAAAACTCAGACATAGCGACGGTGGAGAAAGTAGTCAAATCCACATGATGGCTGGTTCTTTAAGTAGCAAAGCAAACTAAAATTAAACTGTAAATTATTCAACAGTTGCTGAATTTGTTACAAGAACCAACAGTTTAAATAAAATCTACAAAGACTGCCAAGAAGAGGTGTTAAGCATTAAGATGCAGTGATACTAGAATAAAGGCTACAAGATGTGTGGTCTAAGTTGAAGACAAGCGAGTTTAACTCAGTTTAATCAGCTTCAGTAGAAAAGCGTCAGAATCGAACATTTCTACGACAGTAAAAACATTTCAACAAAATCAGGGGACGCATTCAGTCCTGTTCATGATTTTTGCAATCACATATATACAACACGCAACAGGAAACTGACGTAACACGACTAACAGGAAAAATCTGTGTTAACAACTTGTAGTGCGGTAAGGTGGATGTGTTTGTTAAGAAAGCAGATGTACTCTTAGAATTTTCTAAATCTTATTTCTTGCTTAATTTCCTGAGGTTGGACGGGCAGTTCATGGTCAGTAAAACGTGTTACATATCGGCCGCTCGGGTTCTTGGTTCAGTCTACTATGTCCCATTTGAATGATGAATGAAGAAGCTTCATATGTTGTGGAATACCCCAACGTTCATAAAACCTCAAAAGGTATGAGGATGTCAGCCTGTATTTCACAAAACAACTCTGTAATATTTTTAGAACAAGATTAGAGTTCAGAAACTGTAAAAAAAAAAAAAAAAAAAACCTGCAGCTTTAATCATTGAGTGAGGATTTCTTGTACATACAGGTGTTAAACAAACGGCCGACTCTCGTTTTGGTTCACTGATGTTGTGTTTGGGGATAGTTTCTGCTTTCCTGGCAGCAAGCATCATCATCATCATCCGCAGTAAGTTGTTCATCTGAAAAGAAGGTTAAAATATTAAACAAACATATGCTTTGGCTTACCTTAAAGTAAAGATACTTAAAGAAATTTAAGTTATTGAAGAAAGAAATTCTAATGTTTCATCAGAAAAACAATCAAGACGACATGACAACACTATAAGCCAAACATAAAAGAAACATTTGAATTGTTTATGAGTTAATGCATTTCATGAAAACTACAAGAATGGAAAAATTCTGATATTTTTTATACTTTTAATCATTCAATTCAGACATACATGTACATTTTTTTTGGTCAAAATCTCCTAATAGGAGTGAATGTGTTTCAGTTTCACATGATGTTCAAATTGAATTACAACCAATTTCCATTGGAAGTCATTAAAAAATAAGATTGAGCTTATCTCAGATGAAAAGCATGCTAAGATGAAGTAAATCCCTCTTGTCCTATCTTTATTTCATTCAAAGTCAGTGCAGTTGTGTACAGAAAGGATGTAGAGCTAAACGACATGATGAGGAAGATACAAATCCTACAGAATCAGAGTGAGATCGTCCGCAGAGACAGAGATGATCTCAGCTGGACGATGGGAGTCATCCTGACGTTCGACCGGTTTCCCGTGGTAGATTTCTGTCGTGACAGCAGTGAGTACGTTAATAGGGACCTCGGAAGTTAATTTGCAAGTCCTGCATTAAGGGACTTTTCTGCTTTGATTTAAAACAAACAAACAAACAAACAAAAAAAAAACACCTGACCAGCTGCTGGGTTTAAATTTTTACTTGCTGGGTTTAAGTCAGGCTAAGGAAAAGTTCATGTTCAGTCATAAAGCATCTGAATCAAAACCAAACGGCCTACAAGAACTTTAAGGTTGTTTCTCCGAGGTATACACTAAGTGTAACTCAATTAAGCATAATGTTTTAATCATTTTAATGCAAAGAAGAAGAAAACCTGATCCCTTTTGTATCTAAGGGGTTCCCATCACTGTCCCTATCAGTGCAACATAGTATTACCTAATATGTTTATTACACAACAACCTTTGCAATTCCAGCATGTGTAGTTAATTTGTAATTAAGAGTATTTAGACATAAAGAAAGAAAGCAATGGCCATGTGAAAGTTATACTGTATGTTAAAATAGGTTTTTGGTTTTAATTTTCTTTTCATACATCCATAATCTGTCAATTTTAGCTCATAATTAATGCAATTTTAAACAATTTCAATGGAATTATGTGTAAAAGTAAACATACAAACTGTTATCTGTGAACACTTTTAGAAAGTGTAAAATTAATTCTGGTCTTTGCATTTATTTCCTGGACACAGAGTGTCAGCCATGCAAGAGAGGCTGGATTCTGTTCCAGCACAAATGTTACCTGTTTAATGAAGACGGCTGGTTTACATGGGAGGAGAGTCAGCAGCTTTGCCGCAACCACCAAGCAGACCTAGTTGTTATCGATAATCTGCAAGAACAGGTTAGTTTACTGTAAAATAATTCATACTTTAAAGGAACAAAATGAAAAATCTGCTTTCCACTTGACAACTCTCAGGAATTCATCAATAACCGAACAGAATACTACTTTGATATAAACCATGGATATTGGCTGGGATTATATCAGAGTGGAGACAACTGGATCTGGGTTGATGGACGCGTTGATTCTCTTATGTAAATATATTATTTCTCTCTGTTTTACATGTTTCATATTTCCACAATTCAAACGTATAAATTTTCAAGAGTGTAAAAATATGATTGTAAAAAGAAATGTGTTGTAGTTTCTAGTTTTAATTGTTAACCCAAACCCAGTTCTTAAAACATGAGGTGAATAATGACTGAAATAAAATGAAACGATTCACGTCTTCATTAAAACTGTTTACGGCAACAACTTGTTGCCACTAAAAGTGAAATTTTACATAAAGCTTATTTTTACCTTTGAAGCCAGAGATTTTGCTTCTATTTAGCTACTTTAAAATGAAGAACAAACACTGTAAAAACTTGTTCCTGAACCTAATTAGAAACCTGAATTTGTTTACTTGTTAACGTTTTTGTGTTGGTTGATTCATTGATGTTCTATTGTTTAAGGTTCTGGAATCAGGGGCCATTTAATTTTCCTGGGAAACATGGGCTGCTGGTTCCCAACAGGAATCCCACGACAAGTTGGGCCAAAGCTGACTCTGCTCTCAAGAACAGATTCATCTGCGAGGGAAAAGCCCTCATAAGATCCAAATAGCTTGAAGGGAATTATAATTCTTAATTAGTTCTGAAAGTAAATTTTGATTTTTAATAATTTCTTAGTTTTTTTATGTACACGTTTGTTTCTGATACAAATATTCTATGGGTGTCATTATGCTTAGTTGTGTTAACTTGATGAATATAAAAAAGTCATAAGAGCTTTTCAGCTTCAGTTTAGAGAGGCACGTGTCTTTAAACTATTCTTTATTGTTCACTTGGAGATAAAAAATAAATGAATAACAATGAAGTAATATAACATTTTTCAATTTAGCTCCAGCCCCTACTGGGGGTTAAAATGTTTATGTAAGATGATTCAGGCTCATTTTTGGTTTCTTTTTTCCTACTTTAAACAGAAATTGACATTTTAAACACTGACAAAGACGAATCATCAGTGTCTTATATAAGTGTCTTAAAAAATCATAGTTTTCTTAAGATAAGATAAGATAAGATAAGATAGACTTTATTGATCCCGAAGGAAATTGTTTTGCCAGGGTTACAGAGTATTAATTAACAATTAACACGACACACTCATCTCACATACAACACAGGACAGTACACAATCAACATATAACAATAACTACACTACTATTTATCCCTCCTGCAGATGGAAGAGGAATTGTAGGTCTGTCATAAACTGGGAGGTTTTTCTCTTGCTATCAGTCGTTCATAATAAATCAAAGTTTAACATTTGTGATTCTGAGCTTTACACTCAATAATCCTGGAGTTCCTCTTGAAAACAATTCAAAACCGCATCAGGGAACATTTTCAATGAACCGAACTGGTCAGTTTTGAAACTCTTCTCTGGTTAGCACGTGTTTTACTCTAGCAGGTGTATCTGCATGTCTAAGTCCAACATTATGTCAAAAAAGAATTGTTTTAAAAGTCTTCTATAAATATTTAATCCATCAACACAACTTTTTAAAAATGTTCTGCATCTGTCATGTTTTATTGAAATAAAGCCTCACTTTGATTTCTCCTGGCTTCTTTTGATGGAAAATGAAAAGTTTATTTGAAAAATGTTTTCAGAACTGTAACATAGGAAACCAAGACAAACTGCTCTGAACCCTGATTCTCTTCAGGTTTAACATCCTACAAGCACAAAGAGTAATTTTATATACTGATAAAGGTAAAATTGAATTTTTCAAAAGCTGAATGTTGTCAGATGTTGTAACTGGGGTTAAAAGAAAAGTAAATTAGACACTGTTTAAATAAACTCTTGCATCTGAAAATAAGAATCACACAAAAATAGAGAAATACTGTCTGTCTTAACTGATTTGCATGTGGGTCAACAGGCTAAAACGAAACATGACAATGTTAAACTTAAGAGATCTGCTATATGTTGCAGAAGCATCTGGATTCAGCTGCAGATCCACAGACAGACCCCCAGAAAATTGAACTGACCTCCCCCGTAACTCAGTAATTCTACATGCGAAAATTTGGTAGATTTTACATGTAAATCCTAACTTAGCTTTACCTTCCTGAGTGTGGCTCAAGAGATTCAGGATCCATTCTGTGAAATTTGAACTCCTCTCACTTGACATGACGCCAAAAAAATGCAGACAATTTAGGCACTTCAGGGAGATATATTAGGGAAATGTAAAGATAAATAAAGACAACTCTCACTGAAACGTATAGTGTATTTATAGCCTTCTTAGTTGGTTTGAATATTTTTGTTTAATAATAACTCTGTTTGTATTAATCATTTTTACTTTTAATTTTAGCAGCAATGTTGAATTCCTGCTCATAGGAACTTCTGATCCCAAAAACATATCTGTTCCAGCAGCATCTTGGTGTTTGAACAAATTCATCTGTAAGCGTACATTGCATTTGGACCACTTATTCAGCACCATGGTTTTGCTTATATTTATTTATCATCCACACAAGATGGCAGTAGCCACCAGTTTATGGACTAATGACTTTACCACTGCAATAAACATGAACTTCTTTCTTTCCTGTTTAGCTCTTTTAGCTGGCAGCAGATTTATGAGGCGACGGTCACGTTGGTGTCAGAGAGAAGAATCCTTTCCAAGGTGAAGGTCGTCTTAAACAACGGGTCGGATCCGGTTTATTACGTGCTGGTTGGCTACAGGATCAACTTCAGCCAGAGATTAATTATTTAACAGCACATTTAATTAAATAACAGTTTCATAATACAATACTACATTTATTTTTTGAAATAATGTATTCATTGTTTAAATAAATAAATGTATCTTATTTTATTGGCACCTTTAGTGTTACATTTACTCCACTGACGGGACATTCACAGCTTTTATTTATTGATTTTATTTTATTTTTGTATTTTTACCAAGTTGGGCCTCCATTCTTTACGCATATGAACGAGGTTCTGTCAGAATCTCGGTCAGGTTTGCTGGAGCAGACACACATCTGAAACTTGCATGAAGGTTCCCTGAAGACCAAGGCTGTGAACTATTGAGGTAAATTTTCTAAATTGTGAAGATAATAGTTCTTACACTTTAGTTCACTGAGGGCAGTTCTCTTGATTGGTGCTTTTTTCTTACGTTTTAGAAGTTTGCGTCATAAAAGTCATGTAACTGTCCAAGGGAAAACTACTCACGTCTCCCTGACTTCACCACCCACTATCCACAAGTAAACCTCCTTCTGAACGGTCTCAGTCCGCACCATTTTCCCATCATTAACTCTGTGGCTTTCCACCCAGTTTCTGGTTCCCTGGAAGCAGTCTCCGTGAAGCAGTTATCTAGATAACAGTCATCTTCACACACAATGTCACTGTTTCTAAATAAAACACATTTTACTTGTTCGGTGTCCTGTAAGCTTCTCTGCACTTGGGTCCCAGCCGGAACTAAACATGACAATAATTCAAATTGTCAGGAAATGGGATTTGTGACTTGGTTCCTTCTTGCAATTCCTTAGGTTGACAACACGAGGGTGTCCAGAGAATTACTTTCTCATCAGCAGAGCTGCTTAAGAGGAGCTGTGGACCAAACACACTCTGTAACTTTGCTTCCTCAGAGTCAATATCTCTAGTTGCCTTCCTTGTAGTTTCTGTTTTTTTCCACTTTGTTTTCCCTTGTGTTAATCTCTTGTTTGCTTAACCCAGTGAAATCTTCCTAAAACCCCTTTTGCTCATCCGTGTAAAAAACTGGATTCCAGATTCATCATGTAGATTAACTCTTATTTCTTGCTGTGCTTAATCTACTCGCTCCAACCATTCAGAGAATATCTTTCGCCTCCACCTCTAGACAACCTCCAGAATCCACATCCTCAGATCCACTCACCTCTCCATGGAGGTCCTCCCTCCAACAACAAGTAAGATCAACTCCAGTTACTATCTTTCCCACTTCCACAAACAACTCACCTTCTCTGTCCCCTCCTTCCAGTGCTTCCATTTTCCCAAGTCTTTTGCGCTTCACCCGCTCCCAAGCCTTTACTATCAATCCTCTTCAATAAACATTGCTTACCTTCTATCTGTTCTGACAGTTTCCCGTACATGGCCTCTTTTCTACCAAACTGGTTCCAGTGCTGGTTCGGTGCTAGAGCCAGAGTTAGCACCTGTTCTTTGTGTTTCCACTGACTAAACTGGTTCCATACTGGTGCTTAGCTGGCACCAACTCTTTCTGGGGCCAGAGAAAAGAACCGGGTCAACGTGATGACGTGGGGGGCTGGGGGCGGTGCTACTGAACAACTAATAGCCGGTAACCAGGTAAAGAGCTGCAGTATTTAAACAACACTGGAGTTGCTGGTGCAAAATCTTGTCTAAAAACTCAATTGTTCAAGGTTCCCATTGATTAATAACAATCTAAAACAGTGATTAATACAATGGACTGTTGATGTTTTTTTTTAAACAAAATTAAATTCTTGTGCACAATACTGATTTCTCTTCATGAGTTTGATGTAAAATACTTTTTTTATCATATAAAGCACTTTGAACTGCTACACTACTGAAATGTGACATAAAAATATAAACTTAAATTATATTTAATTTTTTTTTTAAATGTCATAAACCATTCTGCTTGTCCAAAATTTCTATAATGCAGGAAGGAAAACAGCAAAGCCTTAATTCCTCTTGGATTTGATGTTGTTTGGGGAAAGTTTGCCTCCTGCTGTTGGGAAGCATTGCAGTCAACATCTGGAGTAAGTCCGTTTGTTTTTCTTATTATTACACAGCATTTGATCTATAGTCAACTGATGTGATTATCATAAAGCTATATAAATACAGCTGGGCTTTCGTTGCTTTAATTGTATACCAACTCTTTTGGTCCACTCAGATTCTCAATAGTGCATCACTTGCAGTACATTTATTACCCTTGAATAATATGAACACTGCATGAATATTATATTTCCTTGTTTTGTGACTAGTGCCGACATTCCACCAACTTGCTTTATGCAATTCATGTAGAGCACCCAGTACCTGGGGGGTGGCCGGCAGCAAAAACTATCAGCATAATTACAGTAGTTATATGCAATGATTTTAAATTTAAAAATATATTAACAGAGTTAATACAAAGTGTCCTCTGACAACCTTTACATTGTGGTGAGGTGGTTCAACAAAGCTTCCTGCTCTGAGGTTATTTGTGCTGAGTTCATATTTCAAGTGTGCTAATATATTTTTAGTGGAAACTAGATAGAAAAACTGGTAAGATTTTATGTCTTGCAGTCTTCTACTTTCTTCAGCTAATATTTACTTGCCCAACATGAGAAAACCTGAGTTCTGTCAGAGAATGCGCTGCTTATAAATGATATCCCCAGGGAAAAAATAAATCCTCCTGAAAACGAGAAGGAAACATTTTCACTTGCACAAGCAAATTCAGGGTAGACATTATCTTATTCTTACCTTTCTATTGACAGCAATCCTAGAAGGACTTTCATAACAAGTATGAACTAAAGCTGGACGTGATGTGATTTTTATTTTTTTTACAGAAGCTGAAGAAAATATCTTAGAGTCCTAATAAAGAGTGAACAGAAAGTCAGTGTTTTGTTATTTAGTGTACAATAGCTTTTTCTTTTTCAGGATTGTCCTTCAGGAATTTACGTTTCTTTTACCATAAGTTTTTGATATATATCTCAGCTATTTAATGTCATTTGTGCACAATAGAACAATTAAGTGTAAACCATGTTAAAATAAAACTTGATCTAACACTGATCAGAGGTAACATTTATGTTAAATGTTTGCCAAATCGTACTGTTATAACCATCATTTCAATAAACAATGGATATATTTTGATTCCACTCATAGTATTTTGTTATTATTTAGTTCTGTAACCATGCATGTTAGACACAGTTTCTCTGCGCAACACCAAAGGTGATGAATATCCTTTTAGCAACGTTTAAACCTTCCTGCTTGATACATAACTTCCCAAATAACTTAAAATGTAGATTCAGATTCCATCAGTTAGTTTTCTAGTACAGTAGAATATTTTTGGACCCAGAGTCTGCCTGACCCAAACAGCGCATTGTTTTCCTGATTTGTCTCCCTTTGGTTGACCTTGAAAGTCTACCCTCAAATACTCCTGTAAGTTATGTAAGCAAGATGCTCTGCCTGCACCCCTCTCCTCCTTTGGATATCCGTGGAACTGTTAGGAACGGACTTATTGATAACATCCTCAAGGACACAGCAAGCCGGTTCATAGACTGACACACAAACACATACCCATTCTATACTACCTTCACGGCACCACCCGCTGGATGTTTCTCGTGCTTTGTCTCTGTGGTTTTTGTTGCTTTTTTTACAGAGGTTTTTGCAACTTCAAGATGTATCTTGTGAAGAGTGAAAAGTTTTTTTCCCCTCATCTTTCCCTAATGTGGCATTTTCCTCCCAATTTCAAGTCAGCGCCTACAATGGTAGCGTGGACGAATGGCTACATGGCCTCAGTCACCTGTCACCCCATGTATGTACTGTGACGTTTCGTCTGGATGCATGTACTGAAATTGAACGTTCGTTTTAGGTCATCTAGGACTGCCTCATGTGATACGAAGGACAATAAAATCTACCTTAAACATTGACATCAGGAGACCTAGTACTTTGATGCTCTTTTAAACAGGCTCTATAAAAAAGTGCTACGTTAAATGATCCAAAAAAGCTCACTCCACCTAACTTTTTGAGATAAAATATACATTTTTTTTTTTTATTGGAATGAATACTGACATGAAGAAAGAACTGGCATGAAAACAACGAATGAAGAAAACAACAGAATAAACAGAAAACCTAATGTTTTACCGGAGAACATGGAGGGATAGAGATCAGCAGATGAACACGGCAACCAGAGGAGAGGAAACACTTACAGGGAATGACAGGAGTACAACAGGAAGCTTGTGGAAACAATACGAAGGAACTCAGGTAGGACTGATGACTCGAGGGAAACATGGTAAGGCAATAATCCAGAGAGTTGTCAATCAATAACAGAAGAATATACACTGAGAGATGGCTTGATTATGAAATAGATTGCAGGTGCGTCTGATGATGGGGGGGACTGAGGGAGAGAGAGAGAGTGAAAGAGAGCACAGGAGGAACAGAAGAACACCGGGATGGAAACCGAACAACTAGATAAACAAAGAAGGCAATATGTAATATAAAAACTTACAAGAATAAAATAAGGAAAACAATAACTAATTAAGGAGTAAATATTAACTAAAACAAAACAACGGCAAAACAAACCACACCATGACACCAGTATTAATTATTTTTTGCCTCAATATTAAGATATTAACTTTACTAAGCCTTTTTCAAATAAATTTTACATTCATGTAAAACATTTGACCAAATATTTAGGTTTTCTACCAGTAGTTCCATTAATTTCATCTGACAGAACCATATTAACTGGGTTGGGATTGTAGGCTAAACTAAAAGTATTCACTCCCAAATTTTCTATTCGGCCAAAGCTTATAGATAAACTTTGCCCATATGGTTCCTATGCAAACTGAAGTATTTTGTAGATAATTATGAACTTCACAAGTTCAAGACTTTTATATCACGTATTGGGGTTTACTTGAAACATTAGTTTTTGTAGAAGGAGGAAGTAGAAGTGGAAATCTATTTATGTTAAGGTCATGAAGTGACCAGTCACAGCTTTAGACTCTCTGTATTTTGTTCTTATTTTTCAGCTTAAAGAAGTTGTGTGTCAGCAGGTTTAGAAAAAATATCAGTACACAGGTTGTAAACAATATAACACAAAATATGTTTATAGAAAACTTGGTGAAAAGATTTTGAGTGCTGGGTGTTTTTCTTTCCTTTTTCAGGTCTGACCATGTTGGTAGTAAAATATTTTTAGGTTATGGTGAGAGCTTACCTAATGTGTCATTTTCTAATTCTTATTTCACATCCAAGACGGCCTTTAGGACTGATGGTGAGTCTACGACTCTGTGTTTTGATCACATTTCCCAAGGTAGTTGCATTAAAACCCCCTGGGAAGACAATTCAGGGCTGCAGAGTAGGTATTAGAAATGTGAGGCTATCCTTTCTTTTGGTTTTTCATGTTTAACATAAATGTTTCTGGTCAATTATCACAAAACATTTTAGCCTTTAAATGTTGAAAAAAACGAAATAAAAAATCCAAACTAAGCTTATTTATTCATCTACTGGTTGGAGCTAAAGATGTCGTGGGTGTTAAAAACAGAAAGGACCTGAAAAGAATACATAAATTAGTCAAATTGAGAAAGTTATTTCCAGTTTTTCTGTTTCGATCTACCATTTCTAAAATGCTTATAAAAACAACATTTATGTAAGCATTGATGGCTTCTTTCACTCTTCTCTCAAAACTTTCCGGTCTCTGCAAAATGTTTGCATTGTTTCCTTGTCCCTGATATATAAATAGATTATTTGGTTGGGTTTGCTCTACTGTGTAAGGCCAGCCATTTGAGTTGGTGCTGTTTAGTTTCTGGAATACAGAGGATCATTTTTGGGAAAACCATTATTTGTCAGAGACTGTTGTTAGATTTTAAATGTTCTGGAATATTAAGCTTAGAAAATGTTCTAGCTTTTTTAGATACCTTAGACGTGAATAAATAAAAAGGTTTTTCAGCCTCTTCTCTGCCTATTTAAGACTTTAAGTCTATGTAAATGCATATATTTATTGGAAGCTGTGAGCTTAACACATCCATCCATTTTCTATACACCCTTGTCCCTATTGGGGTCGGGTGGGTCTGCTGGCGCTTATCTCCAGCTTACAACGGGCGAGAGGTAGGGGTACACCCTGGACAGGTTGCCAGTCCATCGCAAGGCAACATACAGGACATACAACCACTCATACAGACACTTACACCTAAGTACAATTTAGAGTTCCCAATCAGCCTAACAGTCATGTTTTTGGACTGTGTGAGGAAGCCGGAGTACCCGGAGAGAACCCACGCATGCACAGGGAGAACATGCAAACTCCTTGCAGAAAGACCCAAGACTCAAGGTGGAATGGAACCCAGAGCCTTCTTGCTGCATGGCAACAGTGCTACCCATAATTATATTTTCCCCTTATACAGAAAATAACGCATTTAATTGTAGAGTTAAACTTTTAGGTGCTAGTTCAGTACTTTCATGTATGGTCTGTCTGTGGTGCAATGCAAATCGGTTTGTTAAGTCTGTAAAAAATAGTAGAGGAAACTTTGTTTGCATATTGTATTACCAGGAGGCTTTTCCTGGTATCAAAACAGGATCTTCACTCGGTTCTCTCTCTGCCGTAAGTAACATCAAATAATGGCTGTGGAAACCAAAATGAAAGAGATTTTTGAAAATATGAAGAGATGTGGATCAGGTAAGAGACTCATTTTAAATACTTACCCCTTTCTGAAGAATGATTGATTTTTACATGAGGAAAGCTATAAAATAATCCCTAATGTAAGTAAGTGAGGAAGTAAAATGTATTTATAAAGCACATTTATACAGCAAAATTGCTGACAATAGTGCTGTACAGAAGAAGATAAAATATTAACAAAGGAGCATATATGGCGTATAATAATAATTAAATCCGCACATAGTGTTATGGAAACACAGCAGGCAGAATAGAGAGATATGTATATTAATACAGACTTGAAGGATACAAAAAAAAAAGAAAAGGGAACAGGAAATAAACAGGAACACTATGCAGCACAGAAAAAGATCACATACTGATAACTAAACCTCAAAGTTCTGGAGATACATTTTATGAAAGATTTTAAATCAGAACCAGAATCAATAAGATCTCAAAACACTCTGTCCCTCCCTCAGTCTGCTTCCCTCTTAACCACACACACCTGTAATCACTCAGCTGTCCAATTACTTCCTTTGTTCTACCACTCATCCTCCCAGCTTATATACCTGGTCTCTGTTCTGCTGCTCCTCTCCACGCCACGCCAGTATTCACCCTCTGTCTTCCGTTGCTGTTTCTGGTTCCTGTGGTCATCATCTATACCTGCAATAAGTCCTCATCTCATCCAACGGCGTCTCCATCTTCTGCATTTGGGTCCAAAACATTACACCACATCGTGACATTTTTAAGAGAATGACTTATTTGTTTTCAGATCTTTGCTTTAGTTTTCCACCAAATACTGATGGGTTCAATAAACCTTTTGAAAAAAATAGGATTTATACACTAATACATGGATACCTTTTTACTGACATCATATCCCACTTTTGGCACAGGATGTCATAGATGCAAATCTTGGAACCTTGTTTGCTTTGTGAAGTAAACAAAACTGTTTTTCAGGCTGCTGCTTTCATCTCTGCTGTTTTTCTCCCACAGCAATATGTAAATATTAATATTGGTAACCAGTCTTTGTTCAAACAGTAATATTAAGGAAATTTGGGTTTAATCTCCACAACACAGGTGGTAAAGAAAAAGCTAATTCCTCCTTCTGGGTGCTGCTGGTTTTTGTGGGGATACTCGTGGTCCTGCTGTTGGTGAGCCTCGGCATCATCACCTGCAGTGAGTTTTTTATCCTCACATTAACTTTATTTGGTAAAATTATAATGTTATACGTCAGTATAGTTGAGTTGGTTAATGTAATAAAAGGTTTTATGATCATACTGCCTCATATCATTGATTGTAACACTATTCTTGTTTGTAGGCTCTTTAGAAATAAAGAAACAGAAATTAAAGATCAGCAAACTGGAGCTTGTGTCTGAGCGGCTGTGCAGAGAAAAGGAGAAATTCGACCAGAAACTGAGATTCATCTTGACATCCAGCAACTTTTCTGTAAGCCAGTTCTGCTCTAACAGAGGTGAGGAACACACCATGGTCATTAAAGTTTATGTGATTATTTTAGGCTCAAACTAAGGACAGTCTGACATTTTTGTAATATGAATATTTGCCGTAGTTACACGTTTGTCTCTAATTATCCTCTTTTATTCTGAATAAAAAGCCTAATTAATAAAGTGTCACATATGCCCATTAAGATGACAATATTGCAGAGTTACTTCTGTGAGGAAATTCTAATATTCCTGATTTTTGTATTGAACGTGACTCCAACCCCTATTGGCTGGCACAGCAGCTAGTCCAGGAGCACCATGTATGTTCCTTGGTGCTGATTGGCTGTAGACTCACTAACAGAGATGTGGAGGGTTGTTGGTGTTAGCTTTTTGAGGAGTGCTAAGATTTTTCTCCATTGTGTATATTAATGCATCTTAAACTGTATTTGATGTCAGAATTATAAAAACAGGCAGTTATGACTGTTTTTTAGCTTATCATGGGTGATAGATGTCCCTAACACAAGGGCCCATATAGATTATATAAATACAGTGGAAATGAAAAGAAAGGTATTTTTTTTCTTGTTGTAAGTAAATATTTTCAATCCTAAAGTTTTTTTTTAAACACATTTGTCTAACTGATCACGTTATTTTTTTATTTCCATGTCAAATGAAGCATCCCGGTTGAAAGGATGGTCTCATAAACTAATGGTTCTCAAAATCTTTTTGAAAATCCTTGAATATAAACATAGGTTATTAACTCAAAGGTATGTTCTTTTTAACTTTTAATATATTCATTACCAAAAACTAATTATTTCACTTCAAATTATTACATCCTTTTATTGCTTACATTTCCTACCTTAACTGTCATTAACATGAATTTCCTAAATAGACTAAACGTTGCCTTGTATACTTTTACTTAACCATAAACATTATACACTGTATTGTAACTTTATATAAGGTTACACATCATTTAAGCTTGTAGATCTATGCAATAATAAAGTGAGTTAGCGCCATCTAGTGGGCAAAACTTTTAGACTTAATACAAACATGTAAAATCCCTAAAATATAAAACTAAAATATAAAACTAAATATGCATAAAAACAAAAAACAAAAAAACACCAACATTGTTCAATCATTAAGAAGATGCTAAGTAATCGATTACAGCTTAGAAACAGAAACAAAACAAAATCATTGTCCATTTTTAACAGTGAAGCAAACTTTTAAACTGTTAGAAATGAGCTTTAGTTTGCAACAGTCTATTTACATTTCAAAATAAAAGCATCAGCTGCATTGGTGCTGCAACAGAATAATAAAGATTTGTGAACCAATGACAAAATAATGAAAAAATTAGCATGCTCATTTACATCAACCCTTTGAGGCATGGATCAGAGATGAATCATTTTTTGCTCATTTGCTTCTCTGTTTAGTAACAACTCATATTTATTTTGCCTCCATGAACAGTCAGAAAGTAAAACAACCTCAGTAGCTCCTATTAAAGGTACTGCAGTAAACGGAGAATTTAGTTTGGGTCTTTTAGTAAA
Organism: Orestias chungarensis; assembly: GCA_032876305.1. NCBI lineage: Eukaryota > Metazoa > Chordata > Actinopteri > Cyprinodontiformes > Cyprinodontidae > Orestias > Orestias chungarensis. The sequence goes on along the minus strand of JAVLVB010000082.1, from coordinate 1,335,684 downwards.
AAGCCTCCCAGGAGGTGAAACTTTAATTTCAAGCGTGAAATATAGTGTAGTATCTGTTATGCTGTGGGCCTGTTTATGTTTTTAAGGCCTTTATTAGAAAGCAGAGCAACATTAACTGTATTATCTGTACTTATGATTGTTGCAGAGTGCCGGCTGTGCTCGGATGGTTGGGTCTGGTTTCAGAACAAGTGCTACATGTTCAGTAACGACAGCGATCCTTCGCTGACATGGGAAAAAAGTCGGCAGTACTGTCAGAAACGATCTGGAGATCTGGTTGTTATTAATGATCTGGAGGAACAAGTGAGCTCTTAACATTGCAATTTATGTTTTAAATGTGACACTAATAGAAACAGAATCTCCTCATTTTAATGCTGATCTTCAACTGACAGGCTTTCATCAGTAATCTCAGCACCACATACTACTGGCTGGGGTTAGAACACATTGACGACGAGTGGCTCTGGATTGATGGATGTAAAGACACTCTAGGGTAAGAGTTTCCATTACAGAATTGAAACCTTGAAATCATTTGATGTAAAGACGCTTTTATTGACTATGATGTTTTCAAAAAAATATTTTAGACAATGAATGTGTTATTTATTACAAGTATACATCTGCATACTTTGCTTATATTTTAAGCTCAAAATTTGAGATTCTCTTCTATATTTTATTTATTTCTCTTGTTGAATCCAACAAAAAACTCCAGATAATTTGCTTTTTTTCCATTCAACAAATTAAAGACATGATCTTAAGTCACATTTACTTTTTCTTCTTCTTCTTTATATTTAAATCAAAGGTTTACATAGACTTTGAATGAATTAATCTAGTCTTATTTGTGTATATTTTCCATTTTAATTTGATTCACAAATGATTTTCTATAATTCTATAACAAAACCGAATATAAGATCTTTCCTTGGGACAAATGGGAAGGATTTAGAGGCTAATTTAGCATTGAGATTATATTAGTCAAATATTCCAGAAAACATGTGAGTCAGAATTTAATATTCTTCCATTGGCATTCGTCAATTTTTTTTTTTCATTAGGAAAAAACTATTTTTTTTTTGATTATAATTCCCCCACCGATCAAAATACCACAAATCTGTGGCAAAAAAAACCAAATCCCACTCTTTGTAGTTATTTTTATGTGTTTTTATTTGATTTTAAGTGTAATAATGTTTTGGTTTCTCATCTAAAGGCTTTGGATTGATGACCTTAAACCATTTGGTTCGTATGCGGAGGTGATGGCGTGGCGGAATCTCACAAATAGCTGGTTACCAACAACATCTTCCACTTTAAGCAAAGTCGTCTGTGAGCAGGAAGCATTCAAGATGTTCATTTAGGAATTGATGAGTTCATGTTTTCACTCTTAGACAGAAGTGGGTTTAAAACCATAAAAACTGAAACACATGATCATATTATTGAATATATTTTCTTTCAGAGGTGGTTGGAAAGACTGCTGACTCCTGTCTTAGTTATGATGTTAAAATCATGTCTTATTTTAACAAATAAATATCTATTCTTTTCATTTCATTTGTCTGAACAGTTGATGGGGTTATGATGGACATTGTTCTATGTTACCATTAAAAGAGTGAAGTTTGAAGCCATAGGGCTCCCATATTGATATTTTTCAATAAATGTATCTGATTAGGAAATTTACATTTAAGTACGTATAATTTTAAAAAGACTGTTGTGTTTGTAGAGGTTTGTTCAAATAATAATTTGTAGCACTCTGATTAGGTGTTTAGACGTCAAGCTTTAAAATTATCACCATAAAGAAAGAGTAGAATAGTTCTTAAAGCATTCAGGGAAGTTATGCCTCGCTGTTTTGTCTTATGTGAACATTTTTTAAACCTTTTCCTTCTTGATAAGAAGTTAAAATTATGGGAGAATTGTGATAAAGAAGGCTGTTCTAAGCTGTATTAGCAGTGTAACTGACAAAGTGTAAGAAGTGAAGAGAATTATGATTTTATTGGTTGTTCTGTGAAATTAAACATTGCAAATATTAATATTAATTACTGAACCATGATAGGAAATTATGAGATGTTTAAGGCATGATTTGATTTATTAGGGTTAGGAGCAGGTGTAGGGACATGACAGGGCAAATATAAGTGTCTGCAAAGACAAGAGAATGTTTTACAAGATCACAGCAACTAACCAGTCACTTCAACAGTTGCATAAAATTTTAATCCAGTGCCTTTTGTAAACCTGCAAATTCTTAAAAAAATTAGAAAATAACCAATAAAAAGAGTGGGTTTCCTTAAACAAAAAAATAATACGGATCTTATTTTGATCATTCACACATTTTTCTTTATTCAAACTAAATGTAAAACTTTTTTGCAATTCTGTTTTGTGCAAATTCTATCAAATTGAACTTGTCAGAACACGGAGAGTGTCAGTAATAGGTTTGTAGTGAACTGTACTGCGCTGCTGTAAATACTGTTACATTTTACTATTAAATTCTGCAGTAGCATAACTAACTTTATTGCTCTTTATGTCCCTGAATAAATGTTTTACCTGCATCATTTTTTTTAACAATGTTGTTCAAGCTGTTTTTAGCTTTTAACAAAATCCAACAATCTAAAAACTGTTTGTCTCAATCAGGCTCACTAGAAAAAAAACACATTTTGTGATCACATAATGACAAGAAAGAGAGTTTATAGCCTTTAGAGCTCAGATGTTATAATCAACTCTGAATGTTGTTTCCATCAGTACACTGAACATAAATGTCTCACTGTGTTCTAAAATGTTACCGCTTTTCATTATTAGCAGAAGTGTGTTTGTCATACTAATGTCTAATGATTGCTAATAACTAAATAGAGTCAAACTAAAAACAGTAAAAACAGCAACAGAAGACTGATTTGCTGTTGAAGCTTATTCCACAGCTACTGGGAGCCACAACCAAAGTGGCGGATTCTTCCCTTAACATCCTTCTTGGTCTTCAACAAGGCGGCGCTCCAAAGACGAGGGAACAACATCTGGATTTAGTCGCCTCAGTGGAGAAAATAAACTTGAGGGTTTTTTTTCTCTTAGAGGATAAAAGTTGTATACTTCTCCAAAAATGAACATCAAGCAATAATTCATGTAATTTATAAATGTATGGTAATTCATCATATTAATAATAGTATATTTTTTATGTATATGCTTTCAATTTACCTAAAACATTATATGGTAGAATGATCTTAAACATGTGTAACCCACAGTACGAGGTTACGTTTGTATTTTATTTTTTAAATGAATATATGCTACATTTAATTAATTCATTTATTCATACATTTATGTACCAACAGTGTTTTACAGGAGTGTGAGGAGGCACGGCTAATATTTATTTCCTCAATGTCCCAGAAAAACTGCAGACAAGGCTCTGAATATCCTGACGGGGGTTTTTGTTCTGGATTACAGTTGTTCTATTTTTATTTTTTCCTTCATTACAACTTTCTTGTAAAGATTTTAAATAAAGACACCATAAGGCATTATTGAAGATTTCTTAACTGTAGGCACTCAAATACAGGATTTTAAGCAAATAAATATTTCAATATTTTGCTGTGAATATAAATGTTATACCTATAATTGCTGGTGGTCTCCAGTGATGATTGAGAAAGAGGTAAGGTAAACTGGACAGCTCATATATATATATATATATATATATATATATATATATATATATATATATACACATATATATATATACATATATATATTGTTGAAGTCCTCTTCGACTTTCCCAGGAAGTTTTTGATCTCAGCACAGCGGTTTGGGTTTCTTCATCAATAAAGCACGATCAACATCGCCTTTCTTTTTCCTGTTGCAAGAGGGAGACCTGACAGACCGACCCCTGTCGTATATCCTCAGATCTCAGGTCTCCGCTCCGCTCTGGGTTCTTTTATTGAATACAAAAAAAGGCGGTAACAAAAGGCGTTTACACAGAATG
>JAVLVB010000082.1:1291091-1331659 GCA_032876305.1 Orestias chungarensis | reverse complement strand
CTCGCCTGGCTGGCGCCTATCTGACCCTCCGGTCAGCCTGCATAAATCTGAGAAAAAGTAACTCTTAGCCATCTGCTTTCTCGTTATCTAACTGACAACCCCACGGCCCGGAACAGATGAACAGTCCCCCTTTTCATCCTCCGTCCCAGCTCTGGAAGATACAGGAATGTTTATCCTGCAACACTTGTCAGCACACACAGACACTCTTCACTGCTTCGTACATATTAAATGAACATATTTATTCAACAAAATTCACTCCCTGGAAGCATCCTTTAACGGAAGGGAGTATTTTTCGCTAACTGGCTTCACATTCTTTAACTTGGTTCTATCTGCTGGGAACTGATTGATAGCCCCTTCCCATGGCCACCTGGATCCAGCAGGCCTTATCAGAAAAGTTATAACTCTTATTATATGCAAACACTTCTATTATAAATGAAACATGAATATATTTGTTATATGCAAACACTTCTATTTATAAAAGAAACATGAATATATATGAATGAAACATGGATCTAAATGTTTACCATTCAACAATATATATACACATATATATATATACATATATATATATATATATAAATACACATATATATATATATGTGTGTGTGTTGCTTGTTCATATAGATAATAAACTTGTTATACTTATTTTTTTATATCATTGTCTGTCATTATCTGTTGTTTTGTGTGTTGTTGTTTCCTTTTGTTGATATGCTGATTACATACAATTCAAATTCAGTCTATAAACAAAAGCCCTGGAAGGGCTTTTAAGTAAGTAAAATATATTTTCCATTTAATCTGACAAAAACTGGAGGATAAAAATCAGATTTGTGTTTTTCCTTTTACCTTATTTGCTTATGGTCTGATGCAAATCATTGGCTCTTGAATAAACAAATTTAAATTAAAAAGAATCCTTCTAAAGTTCCTCTTTTTCAATTATAAAACACAGAAACAGAATTCCTGTGAGTTCATTCCTCAGCGCCTTTAAAAGAAGAGGAGACTTCCTTCACTGAGTTATTGTTGGGGTCTGTCTTCTTTAAATCATCACTTACAGCTTCGGATTTTCTCCAAGTGTTTTCATCTGTCAGGGATGGAGTTTAAAATCAAAGGTAACAAAACTCCTTTTTAAAAATTTCCTCTGCACTGCCTGTCAGTTCAAAAATAAATAGATGAGAGTTATTTCAGAAAACATGATACATGTTGGTGCCTAATTAGCTTAAGTTGAATGAAATTGGAATTATATCGCAAATTAACACTCTTTATGTGTTCTTATAGCCCCGCTTAGGACACTTATCTGAATAAATGTTTATTTGTGACCGTAGCATCATAGACTGGCCCCACATCCATTTTTTGGTGGAAATACTGTAACAAAAAGATGTTTAACAGTATTTTTTATTGTGTAATCAGACCTACAGGAAAAAGTGTCAACTTTCTGATTGATTTTTACAACTGTGAGTTCAGTAAGATCAAGAATGGGACATTTATAACAGTTATGATCAGAGGTGGGTTGCAATAATTACATTTATTTGACCAACTTTTGAAAAAGAAAACTCCTTCTAGGAGTACATTTAAAATATATTACTTTTTACTTCTTCATTACTGGCAACTCTACCAACCTCAATTATGTGGCTTAATCATTAACATAATTTCAGAACATATGTTTTAGAGCGTCAGATAAATTTTCATAACCACAATAGCTTGTCTGGATTATTTCCTGATACACAGTCCGCCTGGTCCGGGTTTTCTTGGGGATAGTCGGTGTCCTGCTGCTGGTGATCATTGGGGTCATCTCCTGGGGTAAGTCTGTCTGTTCTCACCTGGACATTTTTGAATCAATATTTTATTCTGTTGCACAACTTATCGTTTATTAACACTAGTTGACCAATTAACACAGAGGCAACCAAGTCATTATTTTGTAAGTCACAAGTCCAAAGTCTTTCCCAATTTCTGTCTATAGTCAATGAATTCAAGTCCTAAACTTTTAATATAATTCATTAAACATGTAATTTGACCAAAAATCATCATCATCATTTCATAAAATAACACCTTTAATATGTTTTAAGAGGTTCTTTAGTTTGTCAGGACATCCAGCAACAGGGAAATTTGAAAAGTGTCACAAAATCAGAGCTAATGTTGCTTTTAGAGTAAATATTACCAAAAACAAACAAAACAAGCAGTTGAACTAGAAAACTACAATAAAACACAAATACAGATGCCAGGCAAACTTAAAAAAATTCTATGTTATTTAACTTCATCAGTGGAAACACAAATTCTCTGTTTTACAAAATGTCTCACTGCAAACCCAGTCTGAGAACAGAAAGTTCAACTTTTAGCCGAATGGCTTTCAGTAGTTACAAAAAATAATGGTCGTTCTAAATGATCTTTTGTTTCCTTCATGTACAGGCTGCTGGAAAATGAACCAAAATGAGGCGATCATCAAAAATCTGAAAAACAAAAAGGCTGATTTGAAAAATGAGGCTAAAGCGTTGGACATTGAAAAAGAAAATTTAGAAAATAAAACTAAGCAACTCAGCATGCAAAGGGACAACGTCAATCTCATAATGACATTCTTTGTGACAAGGGACTACTTTCAAGTAAATGAAACGTGCAGCAACAGAGGTGAGTAACAAACTGTGAAATCTTCAAGATTTTAAAGGCTCTTTAAGGTTTATATATTGTTGGGGATCTGACGGGGAAATGCAGATCGAGTGCTGTTCACCTTCATATACATGCTGAACAAGTGTGAGCGGAAAAGCAGAACAGTTATATTTCATGAATGACATTGTTATTTTGTTACATTTGTTTTGTAATTTATGATTGACCTGACGCGGGCAGATGTGGAAAAGCCTGATCTGGCCTGGGGGCCGTGGTTTGCCCAGGTCTGATCTAGTGTACCAGTTACTCTAATGAGGAGCATCAGAACAGTGATCCTAAATATAAATGATTAATGGGATGATGATTGGATCTTTTCTCCATAAGAGCAAACAAAACGATCGTAATTCGGACTTTTCCGACCTTACAAATTGAAACGTGTCCAACTGGGATATGACATCATTCCCAGGTTCTGAGATTACCCAGCACTCAACAAAGTTAAAGCTTTACAAGTAAATTGTTCATCTACACAGAAAACTGAAACTTTATGCAATAATCTCTGATTTACCCATTTATTATATAGAAAAATAGAAATTTACTTATGCTTTTCTTTGTACAGCCAAACATGTGAATGTTACCATTGATCAGCTGCTCGGCATCAGGACTAAATTAAGCCTTTAAGTTTTTAAGACACCAGTTGAGTTAGAAAATACAATAAATTGTATTCAGTCCAAACTAGGATCTGAACTCAATGTTCCCCACTGATAACTTTTAAGAATGTTCCTGATCTTTGTCATCAAATCACTGGGACTACAGCACATTCATACAATTAACTCAAGGAATGTTGTTGGAGGTTAGCAAGGTTAGCACGGTTGTGCCAGTTAACAGGTTTTTCACTTCAGGGTAAATTATAACACCCTATTGGTCAGTTACTAAAAAACTAACTGGATTGGTCAACAAGTGGTGCCATATCACTTCCATCTGGATTAAAAAGGTGTGGAGACAGTGACAGAAAGCCTTTCTACTTCCTCTTGTGCTTAAAAGCTGCAAAAACACCAACAACATGAAATAGCTCTAACACATGAAATTTTAAAGATGAGAATTTCTTTTTAATTTTTTTATTACAGAGTGTCTGGTATGTCAGATTGGCTGGATCTACTACAAAGAATCATGCTACTTGTTCAGTAGTTATCTGTCGAGCTGGGATGATGGTCTTGAGTACTGTCAGAACAAAAATTCAACACTGGCTGTTATTAATACCGGGGAAGAATATGTGAGCTCCAACACCAATAATGTTACAATTTCACTTGTCAATAATGAGTCTAAGAAGATCGGCTGTTTTAATGATGATAAATATTATGGCTCACAGGAATTTCTGATCAAAAACATTCCTTCTGGTTCCTACTGGTTGGGGGTTACAAATGTTGACAACATCTGGACATTGATAGATGGTACATATTACTCTCTTGGGTAAGAGGATTCTCTCTCCCTTATTCTTTCACACACACGTTTTGCGATGGTGAGAGTCTCCAATTAAGATTTTATCCATTATATGTTTATTTTATTTACGTAAAGTTTAAAATCATTTATAAATTTTATCAGCATCCCACCATCTTAGATCAACTTCATGAAAAAATAAATAAATAAAAAATTGTAACTGTGTAACATTTCATTGTGTTAAATTAGACTTTCTATGAGTCTAATTTAACATAAACAACAGAAACTATTAACTTTCTACTATTTTTCTCATTTAAAGGGCCCTTTTTGGTTATACTCCTGGCAGTTCATACGGAGGGCTAATAGGATCTACAAAGAGCTGGCACATGTTTTCATCTGAATCTGGTTGCAAGAGTCTCTGTGAGCAGAACGCCGTTAACGTCCCTTTTTAATAATCATTGTTGTTGTTTATCTCTTTTTATCCTGGATGCAAAACAACCTTTCTACATCTTCAATACTCAACACTTTAAGATTTGGGATGAAGCTGTCTTTGTAATAATTCATTTTTTCAACTGTTTACTTTTGTAAAAACATTCAGGATATTTTGATGTTGATGTATTTGAAATCATCTGTAAAGCTTTTACTGTGATAGACTTAACTTTGCAGTTTTCTTTTAATTTAGTATTTACTGCTCTTTTTATGTTTCGTGTCAGATCAACAATTAATAAAACAATACAAAAAACTATTCAGATAGTAACAATAATTCTACATTTGTACACATTTCTACCTATTTTTTGTTGCCAGTATAAGTGAAGGATAACAAGAAACAGTTTAAAATCAGTGATAACAGTTGCAGCCACTATATCTTATATTCATAAAGAAAATCTTAATTACAGTTTATTCCAGCTGAAAAATATTAGAGACGCTGTTTATGGGGGTCAACAAAATTTACTTCTTCTGTCGACTGCAAAAAAGATCCTTTTAAATTGCATTCTTTTTATACAAAATGGATTTTCTTAAATCTTTGTCAAATGATAAAACTCTAAAACGTCTTATTTATTTTAAGTCTGTTATTTCATTCATAATATGTTCTCTATTCCTGCCATCTTTGTAGACGTCCAGTACATTTTTAAAAGACACTTTTTATTGTGGTCTATCAAACACAATTAAGAAACTACTTTACAAGAATTTCTGTTGTTCCCCAGCAAGCATAAAAGTCTTTGTTAAAATCTTTTTGTGCAGAAACTGTTGTGGACTTCTCTGGACCAAAGAGTGACAGAACACGACTGAGTAAAACAGAGAAAGATGCATACTTGTCTTTATAAGTTTATTCAAAGGCAAGGCAAGCGTTAGAAGTCTTTCTCCCAAAACTAGCCAGAGAGGGAGAGCGAGAGGAAAAACACACGGTGCACACTTATACGTTTTGGTTCTCATGGAGTACATAGGGAGGGCAAAGAGAGTACATTCCATCAAGGAAACTATTTTGCATCAAGGCATAGGACTTACATATTATCTATTGACCCTATGTTTTAACACAACTCTTTTCTCTGTACTTGAAGTAAACAGTAACCTACTTGGGTTATTTCACACAGGACAAAAACACAGCTGCTTCTAGACAAAATACAATACAAACAACAAAGTTTTCCATCACATTCCTTTCTTCTGATTAATAGATAATCACATAATAGTAAAGAAAATGTATTGCCAGTAAAGTCATCGTAAGTTATGAGTCTCTCTTCAAGTCAGCTGATGGGTATCATGTAATGATTACACATTAAAAATGATCTGTGCTGGGCCTTTTTACCAGATGAGCAGAGGGGCGATGAAAATAAGTTTGATGCTGAGCTTAGCTGTAAAGTGGAATGTCCTTTCTTCTGGTACTTAGCACAGTTTTTCAAAGACAACAAAAGAGAAGAACAAAATAAAGAAATCCTGCTGCTTCGCCAAATTGACTTCCGTGATTCAACCCGCTCAGTTACCTTCCTGGTACAGGTGGGCGGTTGTTGGAAGCACCTCTAGGCAGGGGGTTTGGAGTAAGACGCTGCTCAGATGGTGTTCCTGTGAATGCTTTGCACTGGGTAGCATGGATCATGGTGTTCCTTCCTTGGACCTTCAAGGCAGAGTGATTCATCAGCAGGATCTGGAATGGACCTGTCCAGCACTTGTCTCTCCTATGGCTCAGTCCGGAATCTCGGATCAACACCCACTGTCCTGGCTGGAACTGGTGGAGGGGTTTTTCAGCCACTAGGGATTAGGCAGCTCTTACGGTGTGCTGAGAGAGAGAAAGAGAAGGTGAAAGAACCCAAAAACTGTCTTAAAGGGATTCAGATTAGCTCTGAATCTATTTCTCATCTACATGAGAACATAAGAACTAGAGGGAGAGCTTTTGGCTAAGACAAGACCGTTTCTTGGCTATTTTGTTTTTTTTTATTAAGGCATTTTTCCTTTGTGCAACTCCCCTGGATTGTCAATGATTAGCAAAACATGTTTTTGATTGGAAATCCAGAGGTTGGCTAATTTCCTGCAGAGTTTGTTTGTTGTTTACAAAATATGTGCTGTTATCACCAGAAATTACGTTTGCGACCCTCAGCATGGGAGGGTCACCATCAATAAAGCCTTTATGACGGCACTGTGTCTGTGTGTTTTGCTGGAAAAGCTTAAAAGTACTTAGAAAACATTCAACTACACTAGAACAGACATGGGCAAACTACGGCCCCAGGGCTATGTAAGGCCCGCTATGCTGTTTAAACCGGCCCGCCGAACTTGTGCAAATTATAGTAGAAACCCATGGATGTGTAAAAACCTCATTAATTTCCCTTTTCCCTGCAATACCCTCATTTCTTCAAAAGATGGCGCACTATTCTAGACACGTTGGCGTGTAACTTTCTATGGCGTGAGTTTTGTGCCACTAGGTTTGCGGGCACAGAGCTATATGAAAGAGCAATAATTGGGAGCGTGTGCGTATGAATCTCAGATTAGTATTTTGTGGATCATTAAGAAAAGGAGAAGTCTCAATTAAAGGGAGAGGGCACAGAGCTGCAGCAGAATTCCCCTTTGAGACAGACTCCAAGTGTCGTGTGTGTGCAGCACACTTATCAACTGCAATATTTTTTTATTTTTTAGCAAAATAGCATTCAAAAGCTTGGAAACTTGTTTAGCATTTCATGTAGGGTTTGCATCTGATAAAAAAAACAACAAAAACTCTGTTTTAGTCATGCACCACTCCAAGAACAAATGGACCAAATCTGGACCTTTCCGCCCGTCTGAGAGACCAACTACCTCCAAGATTATTCCCCTCCATAAGAACCCGCAGCCTGCCTGCGATCCGGTTGACGAATCACATCCAGTTTACGGTTCCCCATCTCAGTCTGAGTGTTGGTCGCTCTCCAGACGCCTTCATACGCTCCCAGACGCTTTTCAATGGCCAGTGCAGTTGCCGACGTTTTCTTATTTTGCTGATACATCAGGTAACCGCCGACGCCAAAAAGCAGAAATCCTGTCATCATAAATCCAATCATGTACAGATCTTCCACGTCCTCGACTGACATTTTCGACAGACACACAATCTTCCACTTCATCCAGGAATCCATTGTATATCCTGCGACCGCTGTCCCGTCTGGACACGAGGGTCCCCCTTTGCCCTGTCTTCCCGTCAGGAAAATTTGATCAATTGCGTTGAAAGACCAGCTGACCAGATCCATATTTTCGGTTTCGGAAGATATGTAAAAAGATGCTCCAAAGAAGCGTTGTAATATCAGATGCAATCATTTACGCTAATCTTTGAGTTGGTGTTCATGTGTCTGAGGGTAGCAGCATGCAGTAAGCAACATTTTTATATGATCAAGCTATTTATGAGATATGTTAATCAGCTTTAAGCCTTCCTGTGAGCAGTATTGACGTGAGCAGTATTGACAGCCGTCTGGTTTCCAGTACTACTTTAAAAGTTGTGGTGTATCATGACAGATGCATAGTAGGTGGAGACGATGTGACGACAGCTTTTACATCATATCTGGCCTTAATGTCAGTAAACTTGAGTTAAACGCAAATTTTGCTCATCTTGTGTGAATGCGCCACAAGTAACACAGAGCTGAGGGTTAATTGGTGTGAATAGGCACTAAGGGATTTAGAAAAACATGATAATGTTTTGCTACATAATTAATAACCAGTCAAACCAAAAAAGGAACTATTAAACTTGGAAGTAACAATTGAAACCTACAAGAACTACGAGAAAACATGATGAAATGTTATACAAGGACTTCATGACCACAGAGGTCAGGGGAACAGGTCTGTAGTAATTTAGTCCTGTGGTAGTTGTCTTTTTAGGAACAGGTATTATTGTGGAGCTTTTAAAACAGGACGGAACAACACACAGCTCCAGTGATCTGTTGAAGATCTTAGTAAAGACAGGTGCAAGCTGGTCTGCACAGGTCCTCAGGCAGGAGGAAGAGATTCCTTCAGGACCAGGGGCCTTCTTGACTTTCTGTTTTAAAAAAAGTCTCAGCACGTCTTCCTCGCAGATCTTCAGGGCAGGCTGGATGGGTGGCTGATAGTCAGATGGGTGTGAAGTGGTGTTGGATGGGAGCTCGTTGCTGGGCTGTTCAAACCTGCAGTAGAATCTGTTAAGGTCGTCGGCCAGTTGACAATCTCCCATTGTCTGTGTAGGTGGCCTTTTGTAGCTGGTGATGTTCTGGAGACACCTCCAGGCAGTTGATGGCTCGTTACTGGACATCATGCTGCTTAGCTTGTTGGAGTAGTTTTTCTTTGCAGCTTTGATCTCTTTAGCTAGGGTGTTTCTTGCCTGGTTGTACAACGGCCGATCCCCACTTCTATATGCTACCTCCTTAGACCGGCGCAGCTGTTTCAATTTGGCATTAAACCAGGGCTTGTCATTGTTGTATTTAATGTGAGTCCTGGTGGGAACACAGATGTCTTCACAAAAGCTGATGTAAGATGTCACAGTGTCCGTGCAGGTGTTGGAGCACGCCGTGCAGGTGGTGGAGCGCGCGGTGGTGAAGCACGCCGTGCAGGTGGCAAAGGTTTGTCCTATGGATGCGGGGTAGGGGTGTACGAAGTCAGCGCTGTCGCATTTTGACGAGCGCTCCGGCGCGCTTCCCACGTCTGCGCGTCTGCCTGCGTCCGCTCAGCAGCGCAGCCGCTCCGCCGACCAAAATGTCCAAAAGACTGTCCGAAAATGAGAAACTAGGAAATATACCTGGTGCCATGAGCTGCCTAATGTTCTGCAGATCTTCTGCACTGTATTTGAGTGTGTTTGGGTCACACATGCCATCACAAACAAACAAAAACAAACCACTACGGAGCTCCTAACCTGTGTCGCCATCTGCGGGGACCATCTTGGATGACTTAAACACAAGTTACACAATTAGCAAAACTGCATCCAAAAGGAGGTTTTAATTTGAGTTTACCTTAATCAGGGATGTCAAACTCATTTTCACTGAGGGCCAAATCAGCATAAGGGTTGTCTTTAAATGTATATTACTTATACACATATATATAACTTATAATGTAGTCTAATGTATTGTGAAATAAATGTAACTACTCCTTGATGTTAAACATATCTGAATTTTTTTACTGATTCAAGTTAAAACATTACAGGTACATAGCATTTTTTTAAGCGCATTGTTAGAAGAACAAATGACATTGTGAATGAGATTGTATTATTTAATGGATAAAATAGCAATGTTGTAACTAATCTTCTAAAATATCTCCACTGTATTGAACAAATTACTTACCACTGTCTCTTCCTTTGTAGGGCGTTCAGGTTGAAGGATTCTGCTATTTGACGACTATCACCGCCTCGTAAAACAAAAGACATAATGGTGTTTCTCCTTGAAGCACAAACATTTATTCGCCTTCCCATCATCTGCATCTACTTTTGTCTCCCTGGACATTTTTTGGATGATTACTTGTATTTCTCAATACCACTAATTGGCATTGATGTGGAAACCCTGCTGTGTAGTAACTGTAAGCTGTCACTTCGCCGGTAACAATATCAACATCTACTGTTGGAAATGTAGTTATATGACAAAACATGCTTTTGACCCATTTAGTTTTAAACACTCAGACCTTTAAAGCTCTTGTAACGCTCCTGACACAAAGAGGGACATTTCAGGCCTGTTGGGTTTGGCAGGGGAGTGGTTTTCTTCTCCTTCACAGGGTTGCAGGTTGATGAGATCCAGCTGTTACTCATCACCACCAATCAGCAAAGTCCTTATGAGAGGAGCGGCTTCTCTGAGCAGATGCCAGATGGTTCCGCTTCTACAGTGGTACTCTCTAGCTGTCAGTGAGTTTGTCTCGGTGTTTCCCCTGTTCTGACTCCATTCTATCTGCTACTTCCTCCACAGTGAATCCGCGCAGAACATTCTCTGATCCTGGCTGCTAAGTGGGTCCTACATCTGGGTACGTCACGCCCTCCACTCAGCTGCTGCCTGTCCGCCCTCAGTCTCGTGCTGGAACCCCTTCCACCTGGACCCCCAACAACTCTCCTCTGCTTATCTCCACCAGCAGACCGTAAGTCACCATCAGGTTACTCCATCATTCCCTTCATTACTCCATCTTTACAAGCTCGCTCTTTTCAGTTCCTCTGCTGGCCCGGCTCCTCCCTGCAGTCGCAGATCGAGGCCCTTCCACACGCTCTCAGTACATTCTCCTAATAAATCTGTTAAAACTGTTCGAGTGTCCGAAGTTGTTGCTTGCCTTTAGAGTCCTGGTAACTGCTCATTATGACAAGGCCACATTTGGCTCATGGGCCTTGAGTTTGACACGTATGCTCTGAATATTCGTTGTTTTTTGGGTCAGTTTTCCCTCAAAACAACATTAATCTATTGCTACATTTAGACACTAACACTTCCAATGATGATATTTTGACATTCTCAAAAGAAAGGTCAAGTCTGCAAACAATAGGATTCACAGGGCAGGAAAGAATCAATCACATATAAACAAATAAGGTCTGAAGATAAGAATCTGTATTATATCTGATAGGAATGCATTTCCATTTAACTTATTTAGTTATGTATCAAAATAAATCATCAGCATTTTTTGAATAAACAAATTCCGACTTAAAATAGCCTTTTCACAGTTCCTGTTTTCTAATGATAAAAACCTACAGGCTCCCTGGAAGTTCAGTCTTCGGAGACGTTACTAGAAGAGGAGGTTCTGGTTTTCACTCATTCACTGTTAGGTTTTATAGCTCCTGCTAACATAATCAGCAGCTTTTGACTTGCTTTGTAGTATTTCCAGTCATCAACAATGGCTTTGCACAGCAGCAGTGAACCAGTTTATGAAAACCGAGAGGATCTGGAAAGAGGTAAGAAGTTCCTCATTTATACTCTATTCTGGAAATTCCAAAGAAGGATGTTTTATTAATGTGAATCTGCACTTTTATATATATTATGTATATTCTTTTGGGTGAAACTGAACCGGGAGAGTACAATTTCGTTCCAATTCTTGTACTACATCTGATGGAATGACAATAAAATCTCCTTGAGTCTTTGAATGAAGCCTCATATGGTTCTTTAAGGCAATAAATCATTACAATATAGATTTTGGACTGTAGGCTATTGCGTATAAGATTTTGAAATATAAAAACCTAAATAAAAAAAAAATGTAATAAATTACCACCCTGGATATTTTCTTCAGCTATATTTACTGTATATACAAAAGTGGTTCATGATTGGAAAATTATAGTAAAACTATGAGTGTCAAATATAGTGACAGTGATCAAATCTTTGAGCAGCTGAATCTAAATTATGAAGCCTAAAATAAGGATCATAAAGCTGTTTTCTATCTGAATGCTGTTGGTTTTCTTTCTGTCCTTCCCTGTGGTGGTCTATAGATGCAAATACTCTTAATTTATGGACTGAAGGCAAAGCTGGGTAGTAACGTCTTACATTTACCTGTGTATAATTTTATAGTTTTAAATACAACTGTTTCTGATGTTGTTCATGAAATGGAGACATGTCCAGGGTTTATTTTATTTCTAACTCTATGACACACTATCAGCCCCTCAGCAACCCATTGAGTTTACATCTATAGCCTGAGTTTGACTCAAATTCTAAGACAGGTCAGGCAAACATTGAGTGCTTGATTGTCAGGTTGGGCTTTGGCTGCTGAGTCACATTTTTAATAAACCTACAATCCATACAGTGCAGAGAAAGCTAAACAAGGATGCATAATATAAAAGTGTCTGAATCTAATCATGATAGTCTAAATATAACAGTAGGTAGTTTAAGAAAGGTGCATAATTTAATTACATTAAGACACACAGAACACTAACATGTATGTTCACCTCCTACACCTGCTCTGTTTCTAGCAATTATACATCTGAGAAGATTTCCATTTGACTCTCCCTGAAGTTACAACAAGCTACAAAATAGATCTCAAAGATTTTGACAATTTTGAAAACTTTTAGTACTAATCTGGTAGATTTTTAGGCCTGATCTAAATGATCAGTCCTGCTTTGATAGGCAGGTGTAAACACTGGATAGGATTATAATTTTTTACAACATCCTTTGTTTGATTTTTTTCCAGATAGTGAAAAAGGAGAGTGTTCTTGTTTTCACCTCCTGCTGGCGACTTTGTGGATCCTATCCATCCTGCTGCTAGCGAGCATCGGGGTCATCAGCTGGAGTAAGTCTTTTCCTCCACATAATAAACATTAATCTACAGTAGATCATCAAATCAGCTGTAAAACTGTAGATTAGGGGAATATTTGCACCATCTCTGGTGTCAGAATATTGTCTGGATCATCCGGATTTTTATCAACACTACACTACATACTGCAGTTCAGCAGAAATGTTGACTAACAAGTGAAAGGAGAATTATAAACTTCAGATAAGAAGGAAAAACATTTTTAATCTCTGACTCTGTTTTTATTTCATTTCTAGTTGGTTGGGAAATTGACCGACAGGAAAAAGCCACCGTGGAACATTTGGAGGAGTTGATCAATTTGGGGAATAAGACTAAATATCGTGAGATGGAAAATGAACGTTTTGAGAATGAAATTGAGCTACTGAAAGGAGAACGAGACGGTCTCACAACGGCAATCGAATACATTCAGACATTCACCAATTTCTCAGTAAATACATACTGCCTGGAAAAAAGTGAGGAAAAATTTAGATTCTGTTTTTAAAAGATCTACAGTTATGAGCTAATGTAGTTGCACAACTTGATGATTTAGAGTAATCAGTTTAATTTAAAAGCCTGTCTTCTGGTAAGAAGTAATTTTAAAATGTTTTGTTGTTCTATCCAAATCCCACATTAAATCTGGTTGAGATTTTAAGGAGGAAATTTAAGATTAAGGCAAAAAGGCTATTTAACCTCATTATGACAGGGGAAAAAAGATATGAATTACTTTTCATGATTGAAATTTTCATAATAAATGATTCTTCTGACAAACGATATTTTAAAAAGAATTGCATAGAAATATAGAATTTTATTTTAAAATAAGAAATGTTTGACATTTTTCTATAATATTTAAGACTAATAAATAGAGGGCAATGTAAACAACCTAAAATAGAGTACATGTATGGTAACAATGCCATACATTATAATCTTAACAAACATTATAATCTTCACATAACAATAAGATACTGAAACATCAGTGCCAGATATAAAGTAATTATTAGAAGAAAACTTAGGTGCAAGTTAATTTCTTTCCCTCATTGTAGCAGAGTGTGTGCTGTGTCGTAGCGGCTGGAGGTACTACGAAGGATCATGCTACTTGTTCAATAGTTATTGGGGCACTTGGGAAGAGAGTCGTGATTACTGCAAGGACAAATCTGCAGATCTGATTATTATTAATAATCTGGAAGAACAGGTTAGTTCTAACAACAATATAAACATTTTTTAAATGTTCAATATTGCATGAAAATATGTTTCTCTGATTATTTATAATGTTATGATTAACAGGAATTCATTAATTCATACTACAATAATTATTATTATTATTACTGGTTGGGGCTACGGAAAGTTAACAAGAACTTGGTTTGGGTCGATGGACACATCGACACACTAGGGTAAGAGATCACACACGCGCACGTGCAGGGGCACACGCACACACACATCCGTTAGTAGTCACACACAAATTGAAAACAATAAAGACAAAACTATTCGTATTGATTGTGACACATCTATTACCTTTCATTGAGTTCAAATATCTGTGCCAAAACATTTACTTTTACACTATTTGATGCTGTTCTTTTTCTCATTTGAAGGTTCTGGGCTGAAAATATTAACATAGGACCAGATTATTCATATGTGTTTATGTATCGGGGAACAACAGTGGATATCAAAAGGAGCTGGGACTTACAACCAAATACATACGGAGGTTACACCATCTGTGAGCATAAAGCCTTAAAAGTTTATTTTTAAATAAAATGTTGTTATTTTCCACCTTTTTATGCAACATGTGAAACAGCTTTTCTTTACCGTCAGATTTTAGACAAATGACCAGATACATTTGAACTTCAGGTCTTCTTTAGTTTTTACTGCTGTTTCAACATTTATTCAGTTTATTGGTTGTGGGTTTTTTTTTTTTACTTTAGTTACAAGAAAACGTCCAAGAACGTCAAGAAATTACCATAAATAAAAATGTTTGTTATACTGTTACTATTTTAGTTATGCTAATATAATATACTTAATTATTGTGATAGTTTACATTTTCTCCAAGTAAATAATATATTTATTCCTTTAATTCAGTTAAATGAAAAACGTTCCGATTAGTAAAAATGAGTTTCCAGCTTGTTGGTGTTTGTGTTTCTGGAGGGGAGGAGCTTGGTCACGTGACAGTTTTGTTAATAACAGTGATAGTGGTGTTATGGAGGCCTGAACTTTTGGATGATTAAATAAAGTATAAATGTAATGTCAGTGGAGTCCTCATATTTTTTAGGATGACTGGATGAGGACATTTATAGGACATCACCTCAACAACAATATTTTTAAAATATTAATGAAATTTGAACTGAATTGCAAAGCAAAAACAGAAACAATTGTGGTTAAAACTTTGGTTGACCAAAAATAATTAATAAAAAAGTAATCAATATAGTTTAGTTAAATCTTTAATGAACATTTCATTTCTGTTATTGAATATTAAAGTTTTTTAATTTGAGTGGAAATGTACATTTGATCTTTACCATTTATTGTTTCAGTCCTAATATTTAAGGATTTTCTTTTTGGATTTTTGTTCGTAGCCTCTTTGTTTTGCATCAGTAAGATTATAATTATTTCATAGATTTTATTTCAATTGTTTTAGCATTATAATGATTTTGTTTAGTTGCAAATAAAACTAAAACTGATGTTGTGTCCCAGTCTCTTTATTTATTGCCTCTCAGCAACATGTCTGTAGTTTAATCAGTTATAAATTCACTCAATCTAACACAGTTTAAGATCTGCCTCAGAAAATATAAGCATGTTGAATTGGTTCCTCTCAAACATGATCAGAATCAAGAATCAGTTTATTTATGTAGTGCCAATTTACAGCAGACGTCTTCTCAAGAAAAACAAGTCAAATCATAGATGCATGATTACAAACTAGTTTAAAAATGTTTCCAATCTAAGGAAACCCAGCAGATTGCATCCAGTCCCGTCTTCACCTTCGCTCACACTTACACAGGTTTAGTCTAACTTATCATGCAGGCTGATAGTGACTTTTCCAGACTGGAAAAGCCTCATTCACTCACTGACTCTCTGTGATTCTCTGTGCTGGTTTGTTTTCCGCCATGGTTATTCTCCTCAGGTCCCGTCCTCGTATTTACTTTTGGTTTTTGTTTCCTTGTAGCCCCGGTTTCCTGTGTTCCTTCCCCATCGTATTTTCCCCAGTTCGCTGTCTCAGTTATTTTCCTTTATGGTTCTTTAGTTCTTAGTTTTATTAGTTATTCCTCATAGTTTAGCTCCTTCGTCGTCTCCTGTTTTCCTTGTGTTTATTATTATTATTTATTATTATTATTATTCGTCTGTTAATTTATTTCCCCTGTTCTTACGCTGGTTTGTTTATTTCGATTGTTTTGTTTATTCACGTTTGTAGTTTGCTCGTCCCGCTTCAGTTCTCTGATTGTTTACGTTCCAGTTCCGCGTTATTCCTGTTCCGATTCCGGTTTATGTCCTGTTCGTTATTCATCATTATGCATACAGGGTGACTCTAATAGTGTCCCTCCCTGAAGGATATTTTCTGTGGAGTTTAGTTATTTTTTGTGACCTACTCTTTATCTGTCTTGATTAGTTTATCCTGGTTTTCAAATATTTAGTCCAAACTTTTAGTGGTTAAAACGTTTGTCATTTTGCTGTTTCTGTCTGTTGGACTTAAAAGCTGATTTACCAAAGAGCAAAGATGAGCTTAAAAGCAAAACCCCACTCTGTTTCAATATTACATGCGAAAGAGAAGAGCTCGGTCTGGATTCTCGGTTCACCCCTCACCATAAACTCGACCAGCTTCTTCGATGTTCTGAATTCCCTTCTGGCTTTTTAGTAGTAAAGCAGCCACACATGCACAAACGCAAAGTCACATACATGTCAAACAGGCATATGATCTATGGATCCTTTTAGAGAACCAATTGTCCATGCATACTATTCAGGAAATAGAACTTTAGACCTTCGTTGGGCAAAATGTTGAGTTTGTGACAGAATAAAGAATAAAGAACCGTTTTAGCCCGTTTGAAGAATGTGTTTTTCTGAGGTAACTGTTCAGAGACAATAAAAAAAACTTTGTAATTTATATATTCTAACCTAAACATCTGCACATAGAAAAGTCTAAAATTTCCAAGAATAAATTCTATCACATTAAACATGATAATTTTCATAAAAATCTGAGAGAAAATTCATCTAACATTGTTAAGAAGTCTTACCTTTAGCCATGTCCCTAAAAAGCATTCATATAGAGGAATAATAATTGTTGTTACTGTACTGGTGGTTCATCAGCATAACTTCTTCAAAACAAAGACTAAGGACTGAAACTCTGAATCTGAAATGATTATAGGTTTCATAATCACCCAAGTTACATCTGTTCTTATGTTGTGTCTTTTTATTTAACACATCTGCCCCATGTGCAGCATGTATAAGCATTTGTGCAAGATGTGTGAAAACATTATTTTCTGGTTGTACTCAAACTTATTTGCACTTGTTAAACCGTAATAATAAATACATTTGCATATCAACATATTGTGCTAATTTCTTAACCGTTTAATAATTCTCATTCAGCGTAAAATACAATATTACAATAACAATTTTAATCTCCAAGCCAGACACGCATCGGAAAGCTAGAGAAGGTGCAAAAAACAACATGTTGCCTACAGAATTACACATCAACATTGTGCCGATGTCAGATTTTATGGCCAAAGTCTGCAGTGTTGTGTCGGTCGAGACTTTATGTGACAGATGGGAGCAGAATCATTTTTGGATTTAAATGTTTCTAAGAAACAACTTTTCTGAGCAGCTCTTGCGGCTGCGTTGGATCTAAGCTGAGCGGATTGTGGCACAGAGGTGTAAAATAATTGATTTTCGCAGGCAGAAACAGCTAAAGATAAATGCCATCATTCTTACTGTTATGTTCTGGTACAAAGAAGTATGTGTTGTTTATTAGTCCTATTTACTTTGTTTATCTGAATGATTTGTGGTTCAGTCTTTATTTTCCCTGTTCCTGATTTTTATGACGACCCCAAACTGAAATGGATCAGGTTTTTCTGTCCTGTGATGGTATCACAGACCATCTTGTGCATGTCAGGTTTTTAAGCACCTGCTCTTTTTCCTCTTTTGGTTTTAATATTTCTATTTACAGGATTAGAAAAGTTAATTTGGAGCAGAAGAGAGTACCAGTTCTCTGAGACAGTTTTAGATCAAACACAAATTACAAAAAAGTTCCTAAAAACAAGCCAGAAATAAATCAGGATGGATTTTGATACACAATTTAATAAAAAAAAGTTGCCATAGAATTAGCATTAATGTTGATTAGTAATTTATATGTTTGTCATATAATCATATTTTTGTATGAATTCTTTAGGACAACAGAGAATATTTGTGAGTAACTACTATAATAACAGGTGTAAAATAAAAAAGATGAACATTATCAGCAGTCCTGTTTAAACTGAGGTTTCATTATTATTTATTTATGATAATAAAGTAACCAACCAGAATTTCTGATTTCAGGAACAATAAATAAAGAAACAAAATAGTTCTGGTTCAGTCTTTGTTTTTCCTGTTCCTGCTTTTTGTGACGACCCCAAACTAAAATGGATCAGGATGTTTTCTCCTTGCAAATACCAGAGATCAGCTTCTGCATGTCATATTTCTTAGATTTTTCTCAAGAAACCAACTCAAATTATTGTTATTCAGAAATGCATGATAACAAAAACACAAAATATAAAAACAAATTACAGAACCAACTCTGATGTATCGAGCCAGTCTGAATTAAGAATCAATATGCTACTAAACCTTTAGAAAAAAAATCTATATATCTATATATATATGTATGTATGTATGTATGTATGTATGTATGTATGTATGTATGTGTGTGTGTGTGTGTGTGTGTGTGTGTGTGGGGATTTATTGGCCACTGGACCTGGTATAATGTTTATCTTCTTCACATCTTCCCTCACGGATCTTTTGTCATAAAACACAATAACACCCACATGAACAGGAAAGAAAATGCAAAGAACATGAATTATCAGATAACAAATATTCGTGTAACATGCACCATGTGACGTTTCCTGCTCACTGATGCATATCCAACAGTTTACTCTCTCTTCTGTGGGTTTTTGTAATCCTGAAATAAAGCTATCTCTAATAACTTTACACACAGGTATTTTTTGCTGAGGCAGTATGAGATAAGAAACTTTATTGCCCAAAACATGTAAATTAAGAAGCAAAGTTGGATTATATTTTTTTCAAATAAAAGCTGTTCTATGCCAGCAATCTTAAATGTTTGATTGGTCACCAGGTGGTTTATTAATTCATTTATTAATTTGTTTTAGAATATTATTGGCTCTTTATTTACTGTAGACAGTTAAATAGTTTATTTTATGTCAGAAATAAAATAAATACATTTTGAAGCTTGTCAGTATTATTTGATAAATGATAGACTTAATTTTAAACCGTGTCAGAAGTATTCATTTTAGAATAATTTTTGAAATATTACACTTAGTAGCGCTCAGAGTATTTATTAAAATGGAAAAAGCCTTTAAATGTTAAAATAATCGATAAGACACATGGAACAGGAAGTTATGTCTCTCTATGGTGATCTTGGCATTTGCTGGAGTAGGTTGCGTTTTTCAAAAGAAAATAACAGTTATTAATTTTGCACAAAATGCAGCTTATTAAAAAACATTCATGAAATAAGATTACTATCTTTTTTGCTTCCTTTTTTTATTGTTTAGTTTTCTTTCTAAAGATACATCATTCCTATTTTCACAGAATTGTTGTTAAGGAGGTAAAAATGTAAAGCTTTACTAATATAGTATGGATGGATATATATTAACGTTTAAAGCAAAGGCACTTTCTGCTAGAGATGTGAATAAATATTTACTATTGATTTTGTATTTTAATATATTCTAGCTGAGTACAGTGTTGATAGAACCCAAGTAAATTACTAACAGTGCAAAGTGAATATAATAAAAGGGAAAGAAGACAAGAAAATAAGAGGGGAAAGGGATAGTAAAGAATACAAGAAAACAAAAAGAAACCTAGAACCTACAAGTTCGCTACTAAATATGCAGAAAAGGAAAGAACCAAGAAGCCATGGATACAAACAACATTCAAATATGCAAATATTGATACAACATGGTTTGGCTAACAGAGAGACAGAGATTGTAACTTTATTACAGTTTCCCTAAGGCTCTTGTGTAATAAACAAAAAAATACCCACAAGCCTTGTGGTGAAAATGCAAAGAATATGAATGATCAGATAAAGAATATTTATGTGATGAACAGTATGTAGCTTGTGCTGGTCATTGTTCAGTGTGTTCGTAATTGCATCACTGTATGATTGTTTGTTAGAAACAGAATTAACTCAATAAGTATGTTTTATTTTTGTTTAAATGATCAAGAGAAAAAGTTCTTGATTTTCTACAAAATGGGAATAAATAAATAAAATGTAAAATCTAGATAGAAAAGTCCCCAAAATAAATGTTAAGTTCTGATCTATTATTAAATTAAACAGTCTCCAATGTTTCATCTAGAGTAATTAAACCTGCTGCTTTACTAGTTTAGATCTAGTCAAACTGATCATAAGTTTAAGGAACATGAAGATTATGAATCCCTTCAAGAGGACAGATGTAGCAGAAAACATTGATAAAACTAAGCATTTACTTTTCAGAGATATTAATATACAGCTGTCTGTGCATTTAATGAGTATTTCCAAAAGTTAAATAAAATTAAACACGTTTTTATATTTATTTTATTTAATATAATACAAATCAAAACTAATTTGATTTATATAAAAAAAAAAACATTTAGGCACACAGCTGCTCTGAAAAAACACCTATGGTTGTTTAACATTTTAAATCATATCAAATATTTCCTACCTTTTTAGTTTAAACTATTAAGAACATTGTCAAAATATCATTTTAAAGCCAGTTTGAAACACAAAATGTAGTTAAAAAAACATTTCCTACCAAATGAAATGTTGTTTTAACTCCTATTATCCAGGTTTATTTAAAATGTTATTGCTTTAGATGGTGATTTAGATTGATATAACAAATGTAACGTGTTCTGTAAAAAAACAAAAAAAACAGTTGAAATATGAATTAATTAACACCTGTTATTAAAAGAAGCAACATTTAAAAAAAGAAGCAAAATACGAACTTTAAACGTACAAACAGTAAGTTATGTTAACTGATAAGAGTAAATTACCTTCGTTTAGCTTCAACAGTTGTACAAGAAATATAAAATCTTAATATTAGAGTTCAGTTTTTACCTTATAATGTTAAATGCTAAGTTTATTATGTGGATATTTGTGCAAATATTTGGACCTGTTGCATACATTTTTGTATATCTAAAAATACTGCAGAGAGACGAACAAACAGAACTAAGAAGATATCACAGTTATGTCAAATCTGAATACTTTTGATTGATAAAAGTAAAGTTCTTATCCTCCATATTTGAGAATGTTTGCACAGACATGTGTTTTAATTAACCTGCATGAAAACTAAAAAAAGTTTTATTTGGAGCAAAAGTCAATGAATTATCTCCAGAATAAGAAGTTTTCCTTACAGCAGGAAGGCCTGCTGGTGTAATCTCACTTTAACCGTTCTGTCTGGACGCTACATGGTCCAAAGGGGAACTGGAAATAAAAATAAAAAATGCAAATAAAGTTAAAATAATTTCTGAACAGGCACACACAGTATTGGTATTGAATCTCATTTTCACGGGATCGTCATTAAAATGGTAATTCTTTATCACAGCATTATAAGTGCAGCTGAAATAAATGTTCACTTGCTCACAAACATTTACATTTAATTTGTTCATATTTGGATTCATGCAAAATACTATTTTTATTTTAATAAACAAATCCAACTTATTGTGTTCTGAGAACAGTTTCCCAGAAGATGTTTCTTGGAAAACAGCTTATTTTATTCTTAACAGGACTATGCTGTTCATAATCTTGTTCTCCTACTATTAGGAATTATTTTCTGTATTTATCTTTTTACTTCTTGTAAATTTTAAGGTTTGGGAAAGAGTAAAACTTTGATAAACTATAGTATTTTTGACAAAAACTGAAACTCCTTTTCTTTTATGACCATCGTATTTATATTTTTGTTTGACTACAAGGAATGTTTCTGGGAAAAAAGGGTTTTTGTCCATGAGTGTAAAATCTAATCTGGCATTTTAGGTTGCTTTGGAATAATGGCTTCTTCTGCGTGGCTTTTCAGCCCATGTTGGTAAAGAACTCTGTTCCTTTAAATGACTTATTTTTTTAAATCAACCAACAGGTCCTGAACCTGCAACACTAAAATAAACTTTCATTATTCTTTAGAAATCTGTTTCTATCCTTAATGACCTAAAACAGTTTTTATAATCAAACAGTAAGAAAAAAGGTTTTTGGTCTTTTTATTCTTTTGAGCTTTACATATTAAATATTCAGACCAACCACATTCAGAGAAAAGGCAAATTATTTAATCAGATTAGATTATTTATGTTGCACAATTTAAACCATAAAATCTGAGGACACTCTTAAAACACCAATTCAATCCAATCCTACAATCCATTTTTTTATTGAAATTATTTTTAAAGGTTTTCTATTTTAGGAAACTCCTTCCTGCTGGAGCAGTCGTCGATAAGTTGTGACTTTACAGCAATCCCTCATCTTGCATGTATGCAGAAACAGTAGAGAGGAAAAACTCCCCTATAACAGGAAGAAACCTTCAGCAGAACCAGAACCAGGGACCTGGCTCAGTAACGAGTGACCGTCTGCTAGGATGCTGTTATGTAGTAACTGTATAAAACTGTAAATTATGAAATGTTCTGACAAATATCACACTTGTTTTATTGTTCTGTTAGTGCTCACTAACCCCTGAATATAGTTACTCTCTGGTAACTTTGATCACATGACCTCTTTCACAAAAACACATCTAAAATGTTTCATTTCTCAGGTAGGAGGTAAAACTTTAGAATGTAAATTGGAAACCTTTTATTTTCCTTTTACTATTAAACCTTTGGGATATTTGTGACTGATAACTTTTAATTATGTTGAAATAATTTTTATTTTAAATTTTTTTTGAAGAAACTAACTCTGCTGGGAATAATTTCACCTCAGCGCTCTAAAAAATGATACTCATAAGATTCATGTGATTGTACCAAGAGAGAGACTGAACCTGATGTGTTTTGTTGGTCTGGGAATTTTATGTGTGAAGCTATCAGGCGTGAACGGATGTGTGATCTGTATTTATGTTTTAAATATATTTATTTGTGAAATGTTGGATTTTTGCTACTTATGTGTTCCTTCTATGCAACATTCATACAATAACTATAATTATATGCTTTAATGTTTTTATTCACCTTTTCTACTTACTTATTTAGGGCAGATGAAGCAAATCTCCGAGTTTAAAACTAAAGAGTATTTTAGTCTTCTATTTAAACAGACAAGCACTGACTATGACTGTGATAAAAATGCATTTGATTTGAATGAGTTATTCATGGATTAATGCAAATTATCAGTTATATTTTCAATAAACAAATTCCAACCCAAACTGTTTTTAATAGTCCTGTCACCCAAAAAAACAGGCTGTGAGTTTAGTTTTCAGAGGCTTCTGAGGAAGAGGAGACGTTCTTCAGCCAGTCTCTGCTTGGATCTGTTGATCTTTGAATCCTCACCAACAGTTTCTGATTTTCTTGGTTTGTTTGCAGTTTTCAGGGATGGATGTGAAGAGCAGCACTGAGGCCATTTATGAAAACGCGCAGGAGCTGAAAAATGGTAAGAGACTCCTGGAGAAAACGTTTCCCCTGGATATTCATGAAGAAACTGAAACAAGTGCTGAAACATTAACGCTTATTTATTATTTAACAATAAACCCTTTATCCTCTCCATTTATACTCTGGACCTTCTTTCTATGTTTGTGTTATAATATTCAAGATATTACCAACTAGCCACCTAACATGAGTATTAACGGGTTGTTAAAAATACAATCTGGCATCATGTGATCACGACTTAAAGAAAAACCACTTTTAAAATTCCAACTTTCTTAGTTGGGGGACTTTCGTTATATTACCATGTAGACATTTTTAATTGCTTTATACAAATGCATCAAGATATGCTGACTATGTTTATCCCCTTTTTATTGCACAAATATTTCAAAGTTGTTCCACCGATTTAAACTAATAAAGAAACTGCCACAGCTTCAGGCTTTCAGTGCTTTACAGACATCAGTGTGGAATAACTTGTTTAAACTTTAAGTAGAACCTCAACCTCATTGAAGATATCTGGGTTTTCTCTGTATATCCAGGGATGGGAGAAAAAACAAACTGCTGCTTTCGCCTGTTGTTGCTGTCTTTGGGCTTCCTATCTGTCCTGCTGTTGGTGAGTGTTGGAATAATCGTGTGGGGTGAGTCTTTTTCTCTTTATTCAACATTATTTAGTAAATATTTTGCAGCCAATTAAGAATATTACTTCAGTTTTTAGTCGCGTTAGTTGGTCTTTTTCAGTCCACAAACTCAGTAACATAACTGAACTTACTGACTCAGATTCAGTCACATTCATTTAAATTCATTTTTTTTGAATAAGCAATAATAATAATTTCAACTCAGATGTGTAAAGTACGAAGGTGTTCCATGTGAATCCCATCCTTTGTGCTCCATCCGTTGTGTATGGATTAGGCAGTTCTCCCCATGCATGCGGTAGTTATTTCCTGGTACTCTGGCTTACCCTTACAGTATAAATGCATGTCTGTTAGGTCACTAAAGTGTGAGTGTGTGTGTAAGATTTTCTGTCCCATGTGTCTCTATAATAAACTGGCAGCAAAATTAGGCAAAAATAAAGCACTTTAAATAGATATGAATGTATAAATGAAATGTTTTATTTTAAGTTTACTTTGTTAAAGTGAAGAGAATGATCTTGATTGGTACATTTGGTACAGATACAACTTAGCAATTCATAAATATTTGTGATTTATTTCAAGTTCAGCCAGACGATGGTAAATTCTGCTCATAGACCTTCATTCAGCCCCGCAGTCTCATGTTCTGTTTCCTTTCATTTAAAGTTACCATAGACCTCAAGGAAAATAAGGAAATGCTGGTCCTCTCAAAGAAAGAGAACCAGCATCTGAATATTAAAAAGAGCCTGTTGGAAAACGTGACTATGCAACTGATCAGAGAGCGAGACGACCTGAGGACGACGCTGGAGGTCATATTGAGTCACGACAACTTCCCAGTAAATGAAGTCTGCCCAGACAAAAGTGAGTCCTCTGATGGTGATTTAGGGAATTTGAAAAGTGTCTTTTATGACTTTATCATAATGTTAATACTTTTCTGGTAAATATCCAGAGAATGTTTGATACATTGTTAATTAATTGTAATAATGGTTTGTAATGTAATGTTTTAGTTTTTGTGATATCTTATGTTTTCTTTAAATATTGACCTCACAACAGGAGCAGCATTCATAAACACCAGTTCTTGTTGGCAGGACCTAAACCTTTAAGACAGTTTCTAGAAATATTTTTTTTTAGCTATTTTAAAATTGCTCTCAGGGTGTAAACTGGACCCTGGGATTAAAGTTTCGTCCCACCTCATGTACCACATGTGATGTGATGACAAATAAAATTCCTTGATTCCTTGATTCCAAATACTCTAATTTTATGTGTAGAAGTTAAGCTTTCACAGTCCCTTAAGTGCAGGAATTATTGTATTTAAATAAAATTTATTCTGCTTAGACATGCAGATCGATGGATAAGAGTGAAATTATTAAAACTAATCCAGATAGTAATGAAATAATTGTTTTTTTCAGTACATTACACAGTAACGTACATTTTCCCATTACTGCGGTTTACAGTTATGCAAAAAGCAATTTTTCAGAGAGATGGAACTTTATCGGTTTCACAAGAAACTCAGCAACAACCTTCCACAAAAGCTCACTGGTATCACCAGCTGGTTTGTAAAGAGTGCTGCAAATATTTAAATGGAAAGAACATCAAGAAATCAGACCACAACTAATGCCTTCATTGTGCTGAACCAGAGACTATGTCCAGCTATGTAGAACCAGAACTGGCCTCTTCTTTAGCATCCTTTTCTCATTTCAGCTAAAATAAATTGTACCTAAAAGTCCCAGAGTCCGATGGAAGAGTGGAGAGAACCAGAACCCACATAGCTTGAAGTTCAGTGTCTGAAAGCCACAGTCAACTCTAACATCTACCAAGACATTTTAGATCACTTCATGCTTTCATTCTACTGACAAGCTTAATAGAGGCTGATTTCATTTACCAGCAGGACTCGAACCGCCACACAGTGCCATAAGCAGCCTTACCTCCTTTAATTACCGTGGTTACACTAGCAAATTAATCAGACCTGAACCATGTGAATAATCTATGTAGTATTATAAATAGGTCAATGAAAGACACCAGAATCAACAAAACAAACAACCTGAAGGTCAATTAAGGCAACTCAGGGTTTGTTTCTAACACCTAATCAGAATGTTAATGAGGTTAGGTTCGTAGGTATTTGCAGCAAACAGGATGGTGTATCGGTCAGGATACAGGAAGGAGGACATGAGACCGAAACTTGAACTTAGACGTGAGCTGGTTTATTTTGTCTTGATACTCAGTGTTGGCAGCAGTCTGTAATAACAAAGGAATTGCAATTAGGCTAACATATTACAGAAATAGAGGTTCAACTAATATAAACTCACACAAACATCTAATAAGAAATAAACTCAACCATCCACATTGAAATGTATATCCACAACATACACAAGTAACTCAATTCACGTAAAGGTTACATCATTAGGCACAACCTTGGTGGAAAACAGGAACACCGACAGCCCTTTGGCTCAGTTTAACATAAGAGGCCAGATAAAATCCTTACACAATGGCGGCACTATACTGCCGAAATAACTCAACGGAAAGCAATAACAGATGCAGCCGAAATAACGTTACAAATAATGGGATTTAAGGTAAACCAAAAAAGGGTTGAGCAGGCTCAATTGAATTCACAGCCCTCAAAGATCCCACAACATCACATATGACAAACTGAATCTAAAATAAACAGCATGCCAAATGCAATAACTTACTTTCTGTCATCAACTTAACACTCGGAGCATCACTTCTCAGGACCATACTGGGAACGCAGTCTCACATGCTGAGAAAGCAGCAAACTGACCCGGGAGTATATAAAATTGCTCTTCCTAGGATAATCTCTACCAATATTACAAAATAAAATACAGAATTGTGGGCGCCTTTTATACACAGAATCACAGGCTGATCTCTTCCATGCTATGCTGCATTATTGCAGTAAATATAAGGGATATAACAGTTACCTCTGAGGTGCAGTTGGTATAATAATTACCTTTTTTGTTGGTTTCATGAAAAATATAAATCTTCTGAGAGCAATAATTTAATTTTTTTACCATTTGCAGGCAAAAAAAAAATCTATCAATCTCTGATTTTATCTCCATATCAATTTCTTCTTTAAAAACGTATTCATATAAATTGCATGATAAGGAAAACAATTTTGTGATTTATGTTCCTGTAAGTCTTGAAACGTCTTGGTAAATCTCAGATAAAGAGTTCTATGTGGGTATTCAAGATTTCAAAATCAAAGAAAAGCTCACATTTTCCTTGTTGTCTCATTATCTTTGGTTCCTTTCATTTTTAATAAGCACAGAGTGTCTGCCATGCCAGAGCAGTTGGATGAGCTTCCTGGAAAGGTGTGGCCTGTTTCATAACCAAAGTTCTGGTCAGAATACCTGGAAAGGAACCGGACTGTACTGTCAAAACGCATCAGCTGACCTGGTTTTTACTGGTGATCTAAAGGAGCAGGTGAGCTTCTGTAGGAGCCAAAATTATGTTATTTTGAGGAAAACATGTGGATCTTTTCAGGAGGAAGCAGCGCAGGTCAGGCTGACATGACCTGCTGTTTTTGGCCAAACAAACAGTAAACTTGGCAGAGTTTAGCAAGACTAATGGATCTGTTTATGGAGGCTGACAATAAAAAAAGAAACATTTTGTGTTGTTTTTGTTGTTGTTAACAGAATCTCCCCAGTAATCATGAAATGAATTTCTGCTCATTGGGCCAAACTGACAACCATTGGTTCTGGTTTGATGGACATAATGAAAGCATTGGGTAAGAGATTTTAAATAAGAGTTGATAATATACGGACTGTTAAGTTGGGTTTGTTTAATTAAAGCTAAGCTTTTCAAAAATTACAAATGTGCTTCTTTATTTATTTATTAAAATTAGGAAATGTACTGGGGAAGATTTTTTTGACAAGTTCTTGGTCTGACTAAATTATGAATGAAAACAGAAGGACAACAAAGTCAATTCCTTGGGTTAATAAGCAAAGTGAGCAGCAGCATTGGCCCTGCAACCATCAGTAGCTTCCTGCAAAAGCTGGAATTGTAACACAGACCTGAGATGTAAAACTCTTATGAAAACAATGAAAATAAAGCAAATTTAATGCTATTTAGAGGAATTCGGTAACTTGTGTTACTATAGTTGCAATATGAAATAAGTTTACACTTTTTACACATTTATTTGATTACAAAGCATCTCAGCTAATAACCAATTACCTGTGATTGTTTTGATCCAATTAAACTCATGATGTTTGGGCTTCTCAAGGTTCTGGATGACCGGAGTGGGTTGGTATTCTGGTCCATACGCCACGGTGATAACTTGGTGGAAGTCCTCAGCGACCTGGTTCAGTCTGGCGTCTCTTCTTGGGAACAGCTTTGACTGTTAGCCTGTGGTTTTCCAAGAGCGTAATTTATGTTTGTCTTCTACGCGTTCTCGTTTAGTGCAGAGATATTATTTTAGTTGGATAACACAAAGACAAATTAACATCTCATGTCTGAATTATTTACATAGAAAACATGATACTTTCTTATTTTTTATGAAATGGTTTCTCTCTTGCCCAGTTTTTTAATAGCAGGTTTTAAGGTTTAGGAAAGCCGTCATATTACAGTCTGGAGTATAAACCAGTTATTATATAGTTTTAGCTATACATATTAAAATATATTATGCATAACTGTTGTTTAGTTTGATATTGTTTTATTCTAAAGGATTTAAGTTGTTTTTTCTCATTTTTTTCTGCTCTACATTTAACTCCAAATGCTTTAAGCCTGTTTTTTTTTTTGTTGTTTTTTTTTTTGAGAATGAATCCTCACCATCAAAAAATCTTTAGAGACACCAAAGGGAATTATCTTCGCCTGCTGTTGTTATGCCAGAAAAAAATTATTTTCAGCTTACTGTTAACATTACTAATACCTACAGTAGCCATATTAACTACAGTTTTTCTGTTTACAGCCCCCCTCCTACAGCTTTGCGTGAACCTGCATGAAACAATCTAACCAAATATGAAGATCGCTGTCAAAAAGGTGTACGCACAACTCTAAGATTTGTGTTCGTATTCATGTGTCAATAAAATTTGTTGTAGCCAAAACTCTTGTTTTTTATGTTAGTATGAATCTAAAAGCTGTGAGTGCAAAGTCTTATGAATAAAACTCTAATTTGTACGACTATGAACTCTTCCTTTCTCTGTGGACACGAATTCAACTTTGTGGGTACGAGTAAATAATTATTATGATGACGTCACAGGGAGGAGTAATCGATCCGCTATCACATCAAACAGCCTGCTCCAAATTTATTAGTATTTTTCCCCCCCTTGTCCTGTTCAGTATCATGGCTAGTAGAAAGAGTTTCTGGCTGCCATAGTTGTGCTTAACAGATTTTCTTTTCCAAGTGAGGCTTTATAGAATATCAGCTCTGACGCACACAAAGTTCTTGCTGGTTTTACATAAGAAGGTGCTTTAGTTGGGATTTTACTGGAGCTTATTTACAACAAATACTTTCCCCAATCCAATTGATATATATATATATATATATATTAAAATATGAAGCGAATTCAATCAAATTATACAAGTAGATTTACATGAATTCAAATTCCGTCGTAATTTAATTTAGAAACAATACAGTCCCTACTTGACAGAAGAAAATAAAAGTAGCTCTATACTAACTTCTTGATGAGCTACTTTGATCAGAACCAGAACTTTCAGACTCTGGATAAAAAAGTTAAAAAGCTCAAAAATCAGTTTCTACAGCCGCCTTGTTGATATTAAGTGTAATTCACACAAGAAAATTAACAGTTTCACAACAATTTTGTTGAAAGGTTCAGCATGACAAGAAATAGTTAGGTTTCAACTATGGGGGAACTCATAAATCTCTATGGGTCAAAAGTTAGGAGTTTAAGTAACTTTTAAAGCTTCATAAAATATTTTCATAACTTTTGTGATAATACATCGACTTACAGCTCCTTGAATGTCGCGTCTGTCATGGCCCGAATCTCTTTATCCGCACTAAAAAACTCTGAGGAGGGTGGCAGGAACCCTGCCTTCCACACAAAACAACTACAAATGTGCTGACTGCTTTACGGCATACGTCACTTCCCCCGTTTCTTATCTCCAACATCATCACCTGACATTGTTTCACCCCAATTAGATTCATCACCTCATTGATATTCATCCTTCACACAGACACTGGAAACAGAAATGTACTTCAATCCAACTGATCAGGATTTTACCACGCTATGCGCTGGTGCTCATGGGAAATGTAGTCTTCCTTCAGGCAAAACACAACCGCTTCTGTCCACAGTGGGACGCCAAACCTGACCGAAATTGACACGTGTTTAGTGTTTCTTCATATCACAATTTAGTGTTCTGCATATAAGTGACATTTCCAGTTTTCTGTTTATATTGAAAAAAACAAAACACTCTGTAATCAAATCCAAACATTGAGAACATAACTAGGTTCATTTCGCCAAAACCTGTTTCAACTGTCTCTCAGATTTATTATCTGCTGTTTATCTCAGTATCATATGAACTTTTTCTAGAGTCCATCTGAAAAGCGCAGAAGTGATTAAAATGTGTCTCGTGTGCAGCGACTGAAGCCTTCGCCGCCATGATGGCAGCATGTGGAGGAAAAACAGCTGCAAGCTATCAGTCGCACTCAGCCAGTTCAAAACTATTTCCTTTCACTGTACATCTTAAAACGGCTTATAAACAATGATAAAAGCCAGGAAAGCTTCATTAAAGACTCGCTCGTGTCCGTTACAGGTACTGGAGAGGAAGAGAATGGTGCAACAATGGCAGTAACAGATGGAATGTTTTTCCAACGATCCACAAACACTGATGAAAATCTGCAGGATTTCTCACATGATAGAAGTACAAA
Source organism: Orestias chungarensis (assembly GCA_032876305.1). Classification (NCBI taxonomy): domain Eukaryota; kingdom Metazoa; phylum Chordata; class Actinopteri; order Cyprinodontiformes; family Cyprinodontidae; genus Orestias; species Orestias chungarensis. The sequence continues at coordinate 1,300,765 of JAVLVB010000082.1, read as the reverse complement.
TGTAAAGAAAAGCAGGAAGACGGTGTGAACATAAAACAATGTTTAATGTGTATCATCCTCCCGTTTCAGATGATTCTCTAATCTGCTGAGTCGGTTTCATGGGATCTGAACTGGAGACCCAGGTTTGCAGATCAGAATCAGTTTCTTGGTCTAAATAAACCAGCTCTATTAATAAAGAGCCTTTGGCTTATTTTTGTTCTTCTTTGAAGGAAGAACCTCCTCAACATCTTCCTCCACCGACCGTTTCTCCTTTTGTCTTTTCCGTTTCCGCTTCTCCGTTGTCGTGGCGGCGCCGGCTTCCTCCTGAGTTCTAGGATCTGATTGGATGGGTCCAACATCGAGACTCTCCTCTGTTTCTGCAGATTCTCCATCATGTTGAGCAGATTTCTTCTTCTTCTTCTTCTTCTTCACGCTACAGTCAGAAAGCTCGTAGTTTTTTTCTGCAGAGCGATTTCCTCCGTCTCCGTTCTGCTCCTCGCTGTTCTTTTTCCTTTTAGATGGATTTGCTTCACTGTTTTCAGCGACACTTCTTTCCTCCTGTTTATTTTTCCTTTTCTTTTTATTCTTCTTTGGTCGAGAATCAGTTTCAGGAGTTTCGCCGTTTTCTTCGACTCCGTTCTCTTTGGACTTCTTTGATTTCTTCTTCGTTCTGCGACTCGTCTCTTTCGTCGGAAGAGTCTCTGCCACACAAACGTCTGAAGAACTTCCTGTTTGCTTCTTCTTTACGTATTTGGCCAAGAATTCTGCTTCCTGTTGCTCCAGTCTGGCTAACTTGGCACTCATGGTGAGTCCGTGTCGAGCCCCCCTAAAAAACAAACGCCACAGGGTTTTATTATGAAATATTCATAACTTCGGAGCTTCCTACGGTGGGATTTGATCCAAACGTTTTAACTTTCCAACTCACTTGTGAGCCGTTCGTCCTCCGCAAACTTTCATCAGATCGTCGTCAGAAAGTCTGTAGACAAACAGAGAAAAGGGTGAAGGTAAAAAATCTAAGCTAAAAGGCTTAAATCACAGGAAATATGTGCATCCGAAAAAATGTCCATGTTTTATTACGTTTGTCGTATTTCAAAATAACATAACAGCCCATAATGTTTTATAAGATTTCTTTATTTTTTATTTAAGCAACACTAAAGAGTTTCAGTTTTGGTAGATTTTGGCAGCCCAGTGTGGACAAAAGCGGTAGTGTTTTTTCCTGAAGGAGGACTACATTTCCCATGAGCACCAGCGCATAGCGTGGTAAAATCCTCATCAGTTGGATTGAAGTACATTTCTGTTTCCAGTGTCTGTATGAAGGATGAATAGTGATGAGGTGATGAATCTAATTGTGGTGAAACAATTTCAAATGATGATGTTGGAGATAAGAAACGGGGGAAGTGACGTATGCAGTAAAGCAGTCAGCACATTTGTAGTTGTTTTGTGTGGAAGGCAGGGTTCCTGCCACCCTCCTCAAAGTTAATCAGTGCCATGACAGAGGTGTCAATCAACTAGCTGTAAGTCAACGTAGAATCACAAAAGTTATGAAAACATTTTACGAAGGTTGAAAAGTTACTTAGTGTTGCTTTAAAACATAACAATACGAAATTATATTTGCATAAGTATTTGCAACCTTCGTCATGAAGGTAAGAACTGCACTTCGATTCCTACTGTTTCCACTGATCATCTATGAGTTGTTAATTTAGCTTCACCCAATTCAACCTGTGATCAAACCTGAATAATGGAAACAGAACCTGGTTTAAATGCGGTTCCACGGATTACACAAACGGGGAATGAACCCGCACGGACTCCTCCTGGAGCCGGCCGCCCGTCTAAACTGAGCTAACGGAGGTTAAAGCTTTCTCTGCAGCAATCCACCAATCAAACTTCCATTAAAGCAGCCGGGGAAAAAAGGAAATGTTTTTATAAAAGGCTGCCTGCACTAGAAGAGGCTGAAGGAGAAAAAGAGGCGGGTCTTTAAGAGTTTCTTGAAGACCGACAGACAGGGACGCTGCTGTTCTTGTGGCGCTTGGTAGGTCATTCCATCATCTTTGAACAACACAAGAAAACGTTCTGGATTGTCTTATGTGTAGTGTAGGTACTGCTAGACCACAACCCACTGATGACGGAAGCGACCGAGCTGTGACTTAAACCTTTGGTAGAGGATTCAAGTAGCTGGGAGCCGTACCCTGAAGCACGTTATAGGCTAGCATCAGAGACTTGGATTTGATGCAGGCTATTATTATGTCAATAACATCCCTACAGTAAGGCATGGCGGTGGCAGCATCATGCTTTTATGTTATGAGTAAAAAGGTCATTTAATAGGGTTGTAAAATAAACAAATAAAAAGCAGCCTGAGTACTTTGTAGGTAAACTAGACTGAAGCAGTGAAGCGTTTACTTGGTGCTGCTGGACAGATCCAGGTTCTGCTCCTCCTCCTCCTCAGAATCGCTGCTGTCGTCTGAACTCGTGGACTTCGGCTCCGGCTCCTCCTCACCCGACAGCAGCGTGGCCGACTGAAACACACACACCAGCCAACACGGTTCGTCTCTCCACTCAGACGTTGACCTACGACCTCAGTTCTTTTCCTATCCCGCCGAGCGGAACCGAGATAAACAAACGTTCACCTTCACGAAGCATCCGTAGAGTTTGTCTTTGTTCTGGAGGGATTTCCGTGGCTTCTTGTTGGAGATCGCTCCATCCTCTTCCTCCGCCGTCTTTTTTAATTTGATTCCATTCTGAGGGAAACGTTAAACCAGAATCAGTCGTTCTACGTCAAACATCTCTGCAAAATGTGTGATCGTTGTGAGACGAAGCTTTTCAGACTTCAACAGAACAAAAGTACCTTTAAAAAAACAATCATCACCATGTCTAACGCATAAGCTAATGTTAGCCTGGGCTCACCTGGTCGCTCTCCACCTGCAGGCTGGATGAAGCTTTATTAAAGACATGATCCCACCAGTGGAAGCTGAACTGCTCTCCTTCTCTGTGGCCGATCTGAGGAAACAAACAAACTTGTAGCCGCAGTCGTTTCCGATGTTTGAAGTCCCAGCGGCGGCGTTGACGACTCACCCCTCCTTTGTCACATTTCACTTTGACCTTGACGGGCTCCGATATGCCGTCCTCCGATCGCCCGAGTCCTTTACCTGGAGAGGCGACCAAAACGGTGAGAGAGCGGGACTCGGACCGACAACCCCGAAGAGGAAGCAGGACTCACCGCGTTCCCAGCCGTGACTCTGGAGGAGCTGCTCTGCGAACCTCCACCCGCGGCTCTTCTCCTGCACAGCTTCAGACATCTGGACCAGAAACGAGCTGCAGGAGGACAAAGGAAGGTTTAGAACATCATCATTTGTTCTGGATACTTACAATAAACACTGTTGGTTCCATGATTAAAGCAAAAAAATGTAGATTTAGTGTTTAGAACGAAAGAATAACAGAGTTTTGTTTTAAAATCTGCAAGTTCACTCTGTTAACTTAAGATTTAAAAGCCTTTATCTGCTTATTGAGGAGTTATTAAGAACAAATATGGTGAATAAATGAAATCTACAACCAGAAAACAAAGTTTAGTTCAAACAGTTTTAACAGAAAAACTCTATGAACGTAATAAATAATATATAATATCCTCTGACCACGTGATCCACATCGTTATGAATCAATAATCTCAGAAAATCATCAATAACGATCAATAATCAAACCTCCGTGTCAATAACAGCCTTAAAAACAGACCTCGGTCTCCGGGACCCACGTGGTTCCTGCGAGAACCCGGAAGTAAAATTCTTCTTCGTTAAACCACAGGACGAAGCAGCGCCACCGAGTGGACGTTACTGGGAACAACAACCAGGATTTTCTTTGTTTCTCTTTCTTTCTGTCTGTTTTTGGTCTAAAGTAACTTTTATATTAAGTGCAAAAATAAGAAGAAGCTACTAAAAATCATTTTTTTAACTTTCTTGATAGGATAGGGGTAAGAATGTGTTTGTTTTTTAGTATTAATTCATGTGAGCACATCAACATCAACATGTTGTAAGTTTACCCAGGTATTTTCTTTAGAAGTTGTTTAAGCCAGCCTAAAAATACAAACAATTAAAATGATCTCATGGCTGTGCCTTTTATTGACTGATTGATTGATTCATGTTTTTACAACAAGTTGTCAGCAGGTGGCAGCATTGATCACCAAATAAGGTCAAGCATGATATCTTAAAAAATGATGCATCTGCCAAATAAACTTCATTATTAAGAACAACAGTGCAATAATATTTACTTCTATAATTATATTGAATAGGAAAAATCCGATTAATTCATCCTCTTTGTTTTCTTATAAGACGGTAATCTGAAATTGACCGTCTACTTAAAAATTCCCCACACAAATCTATTGTTTTTTTTAATAATATAGTTTATTTATTATTGTTATTTTTGAAGCTCCCAAAAAAAAAGCAGATTTCAAGAATTAGTGTTTTATAAATATATATATATATATATATATATATACATTTCTCAACGTGTTGGAAACCCCTCAGCAATGGTCCTGGATCTGCTCAGCCAGCAGGAACCAGTCATCACCATTGTTGAAATGTTTCCAGGATTAGGAAATCAAACTAATCTGAATGTTAGGAATGAAGACAGTTACACCCAGAACTGCTCAGCTTTGGAACGTCTCTGAGCTTTTTTCCCTAAACCTTCCTGAGACCTGTTAGACCTCCCGGGTTCCCTTGGATTGGACGTTTGACGTTAGACAGGAAACTGTCCTGTTTCCTCCGGAGCTGCTATCCATGCTGGGAGGATGTTTTCTCCTGCAGACCTCCATCCAGAGGTTGTTTGTCTGTTTCTCCCAGCAGGGAAGGAAAAAAAAACCCATCCTGCTTTCTTTTGAAAAGAAAGCCATTAAACGACTGTCAATAACATCTATTACAGAGTTTGGTTCAGGACATAATTGCTTCAAATGATGTGTTGGTTTTGACTGAGTCAATAAGAAAAACAAGGTGGTGACGGAAAACGGTTAAAGAAAAATCCTTTCACCCAGGAGTTTACCAGAGTCTAAGTAAAAGGCCTCAAAAGAATCCACAGGAGCCCAGCAGGGAAAAGCCAGTCAGAGTTTTGTTGAACTGAATAGAAATCACTGCAGAGGTTCTTGGTTTTTAAAAGAATATAATTTAAAATGTTGACCAGTTGAAGACTCTGATCAGGTTGAGGAGAAAGCCTTAAGTTTAGCCCATAAACGAACTCCCTCAAACCTGAAAAGTGGAGAAACATTTGGGTTTCAAAACAGAATTAAAAGCGTTAAAGTTTATTTCACTACTTATCTGTACAAACAAAGATTTATTTTTTTAATCAAGTAATTTAGAAATATTGTTAAAAGTTAGAAAATGTGGTTTTAATCCTTATTATACATCAAATATCCATCTCATACTTTTCTAAATTCATCCTAATTATACCAAAAAATTGTAAATTACAAAGAAAAAGTTCATCAGAATTCTGTTCAACAAATTTAAAAAGTTTGTTTTTACTTGATGTCAAATCTTTACAATTAATCAAATCAAGTTTTACTCGAGAACAGAGAATCAACTATAACAGACCCAAAAGTATCACTAAAGTATCATTGAAATACTATAGACTAATTAATTATATCTGAATGAAACCGACAATATTTACTGGATGTTCTGTTTTCAGGCTTTTCAGCTGATTCAGAAAAGTCCGTCAGAGCTTGTAGAAGCAGACACGATGAGTTTAAAACCATTTCCCAGGACATTTTCCATTCAGAGCTCGCCATCAGAACCTTGATCTAAAATCCACTCAATGATAAATAGGGAGCCGCTTGTGCCAGGCGCATCCGGCACAGACTCCAACTGGTCTACAGATGTTTTGGTGAAACATGTATAAAAGTGCATTAGAGAAATCTAGGGGAGACGAAACAAAAGTAGGAAAACAGAAACGTTACAGCAACACTAAAGAAGTTTCAGTTTTGGTTGATGTTCGTGGCCCAGTGTGGACTAAAGCGGTTGTGTTTTTGCCTGAAGGAAGACTACATTTCCCATGAGCACCAGCGCATAGCGTGGTAAAATCCTGATCAGTTGGATTGAAGCACATTTCTGTTTCCAGTGTCTGTGTGAAGGATGAAAAGTGATGAGGTGATGAATCTAATTGTGGTGAAACAATGTCAGATGAAGATGTTGGAGATGAGAAACGGGGGAAGTGACGTATGCAGTAAAGCAGTCAGCACATTTGTAGTTGTTTTGTGTGGAAGGGTTCCTGCCACCCTCCTCAAAGTTTCTTAGTGTCGGTTAAAGAGGTACGGACCCCCTCGGGTCATGACAGAGCTGTAAGTCAACGTAAGATCAGAAAAGCTATGAAAATATTTTATGAAGGTTGAAAAGTTAATTAGTGTTGGTATAAAGTAAATCTAACGGGAGAAAAACTCAGCAGAACACAGCAGAAGCTCCTTCCAGGATGGAGGGAAGTCCAATCTGGACAAACTTGTTCTAGGTGAGTTAAGCAAGTGGTTTTGATATAAATATTTCTTTAATATAAGAGAATAACTTTATAATATTATCCAGCCACTTTTTCTCTTTCTTTGTGCATAACCAGCTCTTCTGTTTTCCATGTATGTTCCCAGAGGAGCTGTTGTTCCCTGATAGTTGTGTCTGAGGTGCGGTAAAGATGAACCATCAGTAAAACTCCCTCCTTCTCTTCTACACATCATCTTCCTCCTCCTCCATCCTGCAGTAACTCTCTCTCTCTCTCTCTCTCTCTCTCTCTCTCTCTCTCTCTCTCTCTCTCTCTCTCTCTTTCACTCTCTCCTCTGGATCCTCCCCCGTTTAGATGCTCCGCAGTTTTCCCTGAATGTTTTTTGACGGTTTCAAAGTTTGCTGAAGTTCAAAGTCAGAGGTTGTCGGTTTGATCCTCGGAAGTTATGAAGTGAAAATCGATCTGATCAGTTGAGACTGGGTGAGTACATCGTGATCCGTGTTTAAAAGAGATGAGGAGGAAAATCACAGCTTCTCTCTGAGCTGGCAGCTGTTTTTATTTCCAGTCGTTAAAAAAAACCAGCAGAATATTCAGAAGTTTAAAGCACGTTTTAAACGTTTTGCTTTAAAGTTTCTTTTGTGACATGAATTAAACTTTTTATGGTTCTTATAAAATGTTGCACCCTGTGTGGAAGAGACAGAGTCCTAAAAGTGAAAATATAACATTTAAAGATGTTTAGTTGTTTAGATGAAACTAAGAAAAGGTTCCAGCTGATTTCTAAATGTTGTTTAAATCTGTCTGATTCTCTCAGGATTCTTTGCTCTTTGCTTTTCTTTATACCAGGATTGTTGTAAAATCCCCCGATGGGCTTCTCAGTTCAATAAATAGATTTAAATGAAACTGAATAAAACTAATTTTACATCTTGGATTGATTAATTTGGTTTTAAAATAGATTTTAAATGATCTGGATCTCATTAAATTGGAATTGTTGACATTTATCAGATAGTTTCTAACTGTAATTATGAACATGTTTGCTAATCCTTTTGGATTTCTGAACAGTATCAGGGTTTGTAATATTTGAACACCTCTAAAAACGTGTTATATTGTTTTTATTCTGCCCAGTTAGGTTTTTTTTTCCTGTGAGAACAAATAATAAATAAATGCATTTTAAAACATAAATCATAGTTTAACATAAATTTAACATAATTCATGTTTTTAAGACCTTTTCTAAAATATTGCATTATTAAATTGTGTCATAATTAAGAGGAAGGGTTAAAAATAGTATTAATCCTTAGACTATTACAATAACATGAAATAGCTTATCATAGTTTACAGACATTGTTGTTTTGTTCAAACATGTTTGATATTTAAAGTATTTATATTTGTTGGATTACTTCACATTTTACAGCTATATTCTACCCCAGAGCCAATCCTGAACATCCCTGTTTGGGATCTGTAACTATAGCTTTTTTTGTTGTTTTTTACAAAACAGTCCCCGCAGTATGATGCTGCCAATGCCGTGTTTCATCACGGGACATGGGGCTCGTTAAGCATGATGTGAAGTTTCGTCTTTCCTCCATGTTTGCAGCTGTTTAGCTTAATTTAGAGGCGTCTGACTAAAGAAGACTAAATGCATATTGATATTTTGTAATCTAGTTTTTATTGATTAGTATGTTTTATTTTTCTTCCATTTTAAAATTACTCACTACTTTCTTATAAATTCCCTTTGTGCAGCAATGATTTCTTCCTATAATTAATAAACTGGTCAATTAAATCCTCTTATTAGATATAATGGCTTTGCCTAATCCCACCTGTCCTCTAAACGTTTCTGTGTCGTCTCTTTTATACGTGTGTCCTGCGTTTGCACCAGTTTTATAATAAACTTTTTCTACTGTTCTATGATTTCCTCCCTTTCTCTCACGTGTTTTTCTGCTTTGAAGACCTCTCTAAAAGTGTGACTCATAGTCATTGTCCTCTCCATCTATTAGATGCAGAGGAAGTTGTGGGAGTGGGTCCGCTGCTTCCTCCTCTCCTCGGCCCCTGTTGATTTCTCATTGAACCGCTCCGATTGGGTCCAGGTTCAGGAGAGAGCTGGGGCTTGTGAAACGTGGCGTCTGCGTGACGGTGACTCAACTGTCATGAGCTGTCGGTGAAGTTAAGCTGAGCGATGGAATAACAGTCACATGCGTCCTCTGGTCCTTTTCAGCCCACGGGGTTCTCAGTCGGAGTTGTTTTGGGTCCAGAACTTGAGAAGAGGTGATGTTAAAGGACAGCTAAAGCGCCGAATGAAAGCTAACCACTGTGAGCAGTTGTTCGTAGTTACGTGTTGACAGACCGACACATTTGTGGTTCGATTTAGAGCTCGGGATGATTCATTTCACTTGCATTGAAGTGAAATAATCATTTGTATTTCCCACTGGAGCCATAAAATCGTAATAAATCACAGCAAATTTTGCTTTGTTGCATTTCTTTGTCTTGGAGGGAGCAGCGTTTTGATTGAGGCGGCTGACGACATCACTGTGAAGACCGTCTGAACTCTTGACCTCGACTCTGTTCTGGCTCCCAAATCTCTGCAGGAAGTTATCTTTCTGTCTCAGTTATTACTGAAGTGTTCATGTGTGCCATTGTTCTCCAGGATCCAGCTATTGAGCTGAGCTGTGCTTCAGAGAAAATCTTTGTTAACCTCCAGCGAGCTCATATGAGATTCTCATTAGTCGAGCTCTTCAGGGCTGCGTTGGAGATCAGAAACATCGCAGCAACAGAAGTTATTTTCCGACAGCTGGAGATCTGGTTTAGCAGCGTGTGTTTGTCCAGAGGAAGGTTTGGTTTCAGGCGGGGATCCGAGCTGTTTTGGTTGTAGATGATGCCGGACAGACACACAAAGGGATGAGGAATAAATTACAAAAAAAAGGAGAGCAGGTACTGGATTTATTTACGTGAATCTGATCCTCCTGGACGTTATTGCAGTTTGATGTAACACCACAGAGGAGCAGCCAGCGCGTCTGCAGGACGTCTGTTCGTGAAGCCACAACGTCTCCTCGCACACTTCACCCCCACCGCCAAACCTCGCAGCCTGAGGTCTTTGTTTGTGTTGCCCACTGGACCACAAGTTACCTGCTCTCCCAAACACATCCACGCCACGTCAGCTCTGGATAACAGGCTGACTGTGTGTGTGTGTGTGTGTGTGTGTGTGTGTGTGTGTGTGTGTGTGTGTGTGTGTGTGTGTGTGTGTGTGTGTG
>JAVLVB010000082.1:1279423-1290991 GCA_032876305.1 Orestias chungarensis | reverse complement strand
AACCCCAGCAGATTCATGGAGTCATTGACTTGCAGCATTCACTCCTCTGGAATCAGCAGGCAGAAACAATGGCTTGTGTTGTCGTTGACTTTACAGCAATCCCTCATACTGAGCATGCATGTAGCGACAGTGGAGAGGAAAAACTCCCCTTTAACAGGAAGAAACCTCCAGCAGAACCAGGCTCAGTACAAGCAGCCGTATGCCACGACCGACTGGGGTTTGAAGAGACAGAAAGCTAAATTAGATGCTTCGTCATGAAAATTTTGATCAGCCTAGTCTCTGGAATCATTAGGGAAGCTATTTGACCATTATAATGTGATTTAAGCATCAACACTTAATATTTGATCATGTTTCGTGATAATTCATTATACATTCACGATAATCACATATGACCTTCTGATAGTTAATAATACTTTATGGTAGTTTATGGTGACTGCAAAAGGAAAGGAAACACTGTCACTGCTTTTCTGGTGGTGAGACATAATAATAATTAAAAAAACTAAAGTATAAAAGAAACACAACTAGTGAGAATGAAAAAGTGAGTACAAGAGAGGTTGAAAAGGGAAGGGCCACCATGATTATGTTTCTATATGGTAGTGCTTTATAGTTTCTATAACTTCTACTCAAATGTAATTTAAGGTATATTTGCAAAAAGGTAGTAGTATGAAACATGCAAATCTCAGAGGTCACTATAAAGCCAACCAATAAATAATACAAAGTTGTAAGACGTGCATGCTTTGTCCGATGTGTTTAAAAAAATCTCTATATCAGGTGTCGTAAATGTGTTTTCTTAGTTTTTTGCTCTTTCTTCTATCTGCTTCCATCATTCTGTGAACTTCAGGGTAAAGCAGCAAATCCTTAAACAGTGTATTCTTGTATGCAAGTTGAGAGATAGATCAGTGTAGGGACATCCTGGCTAAAATCAATTTTGTCCTCATTTGTCCTTACTCTTAAACTGTATCTATATTCTTCCTCTCTGCACATCCATACTCTCTTTACTCAGACAAACCGTAACGTTCCACATGTTCCACATGTTCCACATGCTGATTTATATGTAGTTTCTATTAAAGGTGATGGTCTAGTGTTCAATGTGAGCATTTGCTGCCGTAAGACTCTCCTACAGCAGCTGAAAAAACAATTTTTGTCTTGTTGTTACACGTTAAAGTAAAATAAAACTTTACAACCCTTGGATTACATCAGCCTGATCTTACTGGACCACAAACAATAATTTTTAATAGAAATATAACCAAAACTTATAAGGATACCCGAGGGGGTCCGTATTGCTTTAAGCACTAAACAACTTTGAGGAGGGTGGCAGGAACCCTGCCTTCCACACAAAACAACTACAAATGTGCTGACGTCTTTACGGCATACGTCACTTCCTCCGTTTCTTATCTCAAACATCATCTGACATTGTTTCACCACAATTAGATTCATCACCTCATCGCTATTCATCCTTCACTCAGACACTGGAAACAGGAATGTACTTTAATCCAACTGCAGGCGACCAGGAGATTAGGATTTTACCACGCTATGCGGTGGTGCTCATGGGAAATTCAGTTTTCCTTCAGGAAAAATCAACCAGAAGGGAAACTTTTGTGTTGCTTTAATCATCTGCCTGCCGTCTTTTTTGTAGTTTATTTATTCATAATCCTGATTTATTCCGATTTAGAAAAAGCTTCTCCGTTCTGAAGTCTGTGGTTTGTTTATTACATACAATTTTAACAAGTCTATAGTTGTAAAGTGAGTTCAGAAATTACTTAAGCATTTATAAATCTAAATCTTTCTTTCTGTACATTAAGCAGAAATAGATTTCCAATAGATCCTAATTCTTCCTGACCATTTGACATAAAAGGCTAGCTTGTTATTGCTAGCTGTTTGTAACGGGCGGAGGTTCAGTGGTTAGGTTATCTTTCCACCCCTTCCACAACCTCTACAAGTCATTGGAAGTTGTGAATTAATTTTGCACATCTAGACGTTGCTGTCTTCGGGGTTTTCAGCGTATTATCTCCATCTTGGTTTACGGTATGGCTGCAAACCGCAGTAGCAGAAATTGGAAAGCGGTGGATTAAAATTGGTTTTAGTGATCATCAGCTGGAAAAATCTGATTTTTATCTGTTTATCAATCGCATTAGAAATAGGAAACAGTTTGTTCCATGGTGGGGTTTTTTATTTTTTTGAAGTTTGGTTAAAGTGAGCTACAAAGTCCAGAGATAATCTTTCATCCAGGCCAGTTAAAGTAGTAGATGTGCTCAATTTTGATGTATAAAAAAGCCAAGCCCAGCTCTGGTCCGCCAGCATACAGCAGCTTTTAGATGCATTCCTACCTGATGCACCTGAATCAAAGTAACAGCTCCTTACACAACATCAGCAGAGCAAAAGGAGGATTTGATGCAGGTATGCTGGAGAGGGGATGCATCTAAAAGTTCCAAGACAGTAGCTGCCAATCTAACGGGCATCCCTGAAGTGTTGGGTAAGTGGTGGGACTACAATTTTTCTTGATTTAAAATTCAACAGGTGTACTCTTGTTTGGGTTAATTGTGCATGAAACATGATGAAGTGCAGTAACACACCCCCCTTTCCTTGGTAAACTCTAGTGACCTAAAATCTCATCATTAATGTTACAGATACTGATTGAATTACTTACAATTTGATACTTTTTGGTTGGAGAAGGTTTTATTCTGTAAAACAAACGCGTGGGTTATAAAGCAAAGGCAGTTATTTCTCTGATTTCTCTGCTTTCTCTGATTTGTTTGCTTTACTTGTTTTTCACACCAGACATCGGTTTATTTAAAGGTCCTACATTTAAGATGTTACACAGATTCCCATCAGCCTTTGCGTCTCCCTGCATCCGTGCTGCATGAGAGCCACTACGATGTAAACGAAGCACCTCATTGTCTTCACAACATTTCCTTTTTGTTATTGAGGTAAAAATAGCCCGGCTGAAAATAACAAAGAGCTCTGGGATTTCAAAAGAAGGTGACGCTGTGGAATGTTCCTACCACAGGCTTATATAAGGCTCACAACTCCATATGTTTCACAGCCGCGCAAGTAATCTGGAGCACATTGGGACTGCAGCCATCCAGCTCGGGGGTGGGGTGGGGGCTGCAGAACACCAGCAGTTTCTTTTGAGCCTCTGCTCAAATCATAAAAAAAAAAAAGCTGAGGTCGGGGGGGTTTGGGGGGCCGCATTTGAGGGAGGCATCCAGTAGGCTGGATGACAGGGGTGACCACAGACTCCTTGTACTGTGGTGAGGGTCTTTCCTGAAGCTGCTTAGGCTGGTGGTTGCGGCTGGGTCGGTGGGTGGACCTGCAGTGGAGACACTGTTCATTAACGTTTCTGGCTGTGGCGTGTATGCAGGACGACTGGAACCAGGCGTAGCCTGAGGCGTGGAATTACAGGGGGCACAGCTCCAAATGCAGAGAGCTAGGACCCTGCAACTCTCACTCTCTGTCAGGGCGGGTCGTGTTTGTTTATTGTCGCTTGATTTCGATGCTCGTGAAATCGGCCGGGCGAGCCTGAGATCGAATGTCGGTCCTCCAGTGTTTCGCCATGTGGAAAACAAACGGCCTTTATGTCATGCTTGGCACCACGTGGACACAAACTGCAACAACTCCTAATGTTGAGTCCGAATGCAGAGCCACTCCACCAGCTGTTTTAAACTCACAGTCGTCCATCTTGCTTTTATTACAGACTTATTTTCCCCGTTTTTTTTTTACTGCTTGGTTTTCTAGGCCAATTCTGAAGGACAAACTTAAAGCCAGAAAAGCCACGTTGAAAGATTATCAGTTTGTCAGACTCCACATTATTTAAGAGAACAAAAGCACTGCCTGGACCAAAAGGAGCTCTCGGAGGAAAAGAGCAGTGAGGGACTAAAAAACGGGGGGGGGGGGGCTGTTGGAAAACGCAGTAGCAACTGCTCTGATAGTCTTTATTCACGGAGTGTTTTCTTTTGTTAGCTTGTTAGAGGAAATACTTGTTGAGATACAGCAGTGGATGAACATGCAAGATGTTTCCTTTCTACTTCCTATTGTTGAGAGCAGATTTCATTCACTGCGAGCACTGTAGCCTGGAACAAGGAAAAGGAGACTGGACCTAGGGACTGTTGCTGCAGAGCTGGATCCAGTTTGCTTTTGTGTATATAATGATCAGATATGTTGAGATTTAGTGGATTTTCTGACATTCAAATCTTTTAGGATCTTTAGAGAATAACCAGTGTACGGAAGAGCAAGGATCCCAGCAGATAGCTCTGGGAGAATGTTGTGGAGATGTTTAGAACATGGAGAGAGGATGGACCACCTGCCAAGAGAGTTCATCCACCCAGACTGAAAGGCTGCCATTTAGGTGGAAGACAATAAACATGTGAAACGATGTGGGCAGATGTAAATATGCTGAAAAGTTAGCATGCAGGATGGATGTTTAATGTTCTCTGCAGTGAAAAACATGTTCTGCAGATCATCCTAAACACACCCGAAGGGAATCATGGTGGTGGGGTAGAGGTTCACCTTCCTGCAGGAAAACAGCACTCAAAACATCCTGCTCTGAAGTGGATGGTTAAGATAAAAGCAGATTTATGTGTTAGAATGGCCTAGTCAAAGTCCAGACCTGAATCTGCGGCTCTCCATTCTGTCTGACTGATTTCAGTCTCTAGTTGTACAAAGTTGGGAGATACCCAGACCGAAGTATGTGGAAATGCAACTGAAGGTATCGACTCAGGGGAACGGAATACAAATGCCTGCCGCACTTTTCAGCTACATATTATAACTAAATATGTATAAAAGGTTAGCTTGTATATATACTAAATATGTTTTATATTTATAAAACTAGAAAAGTAGATATTGCACGACATTCTACTTTGTTTTGGTTTGGTCAAAAAAAACTTCTAAATACTCAAAACCTTTCACTGCAAGTGGTGTGGACAGTTTATCAAGGCAGATATAAAGTGAAAAAGGTGAGAGTAGGTGATGTTTTTCCTCTCAGAAACTAATGATGCATGTTTTCTCCGTGGTAGACTCAGTTTTATAAAGTGTGTTAACAACAAAACTACTTGCTCCTAAAATGATAAATAGTTAGCAGGAGCTCTTGAAAACCTCCAAGTTCTCGCTGCGATGGTAAAAAAACAACCACCTGCTGTGTCTCCCTGCTTCTGTTTGCCTTTTCTTTAAAAAAAAAAGAAAAGTTGTAAGCTAACTTGGTTTCGTTGATCACATCGTGCCCACACACGAGGACACGCTGCGGGACACTGTCTGCCCTCCCACTGCTGCTATTTGCCCAGGATGTCCTGTTTGGTGGCTGGTATCTGGATCCTGTCTCCTCCGTACCCTTCCTCACCTTCCTGTTGTGCTGGGACAGATACCCAGGTGTCAAACAAAATGTCTCTTAAACAGAGCTTCTCTGTTTGCCACACAGGGACTAAAAGCCCCCCCACCTCCTCCTGTGGAGGCTGAAATGGTTTCAGTCCAGAGGAGCTGCATCAAAAAAGCAGAAACGTCTCTAAAGGTTCACCTTCAGGCTGCACACGTGGCTCCAGTTTTTGAGTGAAGAAAATAAAACTTTAACTTCCAGATGCTGCAGGATGGGGCCCAGCTGGAGGATGGGGGCTCTAAAGTAATCACCTTAATACGTTTCAGGTTTTTAACTTCATCTTCCAGAAAGGCAGCACAAGTTAGGTCTGTAAATCAACGGGGTTTAGATTGTTAAGCATTTTCTATTTTTTCTCAAGTTATTGGCTGATAAAAACGTCTCTGATAAACCCTGAGCCGTCTCGCCTCTTCTGCCGCTTCTATCAGTGTCACTTCCAGGAGATCATCTCACTGCAGAGCAGCTGGAGCTCATTTAGCCTCGACATCCCGCCTCACAGCGTGCAGCTCTCACTTTACTCACTCCACCTCCCTGTAGGCAGCGACACGCTGATGTTTGGTAAACCCCTCAGGTGTCAGGTGTGCAACAGGACCTCCATCGTAGAAACAAACAGAGACAAAATGATGCTCCTTTAGCTAACAGAGGCACCAAAAAAGCTGCCGTCCAGTCAAAATTGAGGTGTAGACTTAATCAAAAACAGATGTGGAGACTTAAGAGGCTGTTGTCATAAATTACCTCCTCCTTCACACAGACACCACTCAAGGATTTATGACTAATTCGAGGCACAGGAATGTTATCTGAAGGAAGAGATCCAAATGTGGCTCCGAAGCCTCGAGTCAGAGTAAAAGACGACACTACCCACAGACCTGCAGGGATATCAGGAAAATGCTGTCAGTCGACGCGGACCCCCCCCAGAGTCACAGCAAATAAATATGCTCAGCCGGAGAGAGAACTGTGTGCAGAACTCAGAACTGCTACAGTAGTTTCTTACTCGGTTGGACCACACGTGGGACTTCTTTCGGCTTCTTCTTCTGCATAAGATCTGGTTTATCTTAAGTCTGTCAAACAGTTTGACACCTCAGGAACAAAGCACTCGGCTCACTCTTTGTCCGAAACAAAGGCCACACTGGACAATTATACCAGGGTCGATGCATATGCTGAGCTTTGCGGAGCAGGAAAGCAGCTGTGTTTATGAGGATGCTTGATGCAGGGTTTTTGTGCTGATTTGGCAGTTTTTAATTCCCACAGTAGGTTCAGTATTTCCTCATATAAGATCGAATTGCTTGTTTCCAATTGTAAAAAAACCCTATGAATCAAACAAGTGATCAGCCGCTACTCACCTCGGATTATTCGTACTCCGTATAGCATAAATATTTGGTAACAGATTATTTTTATGTTTACTGATGAGTGAAGACCCTCAACACAGATAATTCTGTCATAAAAGCATGTTTTTATTGAAAAAAGTTAATATCTTTAGATGACTAGTACAATCAGCAACTACAAACTAGTTGTCCAATAAATACCAAATACTTCCTTTTAAGCAATACAGTGGTTCACCTCTAAAAATGCTTTTAACTTTATTTAACAGTTCAGACACCAAACAAAACTTAACATGCATTAATGCACATTCATATGCACAAACAGCTACAGTTTCTAGTTTAGGAGGAATAGAAAGTTCAGTCGACATTGTCTTAATAAGATTAAAAAATTATTTTATGGATTTTATTGTATGGTCAATGTCCAGACAAATCAAAGGGTGTGCAAGAAGTCCAGATAGGAAGCAGAGAAACAGAACTTGATCAGATATAAGAAAAAAAAGACTAAGAACGTTGGACACTTACTCACAAAATGGTTTAAATAATCTGGCACTGTCTGCTTGCAAGAGGGTCTTCCAATTAAATTTAGGAACACAGGTGGGAAAGATAAGAGCTGATAGGTAGGAGAAGTACAGGTAAAATAAATGAACTAATTAACAGAAAGGGAATGAGAAGACGTGAACGCAGAGCAGAAAAGCCAGAATCAAGAAACGTACACTTTAACTTCAGCTGTTAAGTATGTTCAACTCCAAACTCCAAAATAACCTTTTCTTTTACTCCGGTACTGAACCATGTGGTTTATTCAGTGGGGTGGGATTTTGCTTTGAAACAAGTCAAGAGTTTAGGAGAAATATCTATCATGGGTAACTCTCCACAGAACATGATTCAAACTTTCTGAACTATTCCTTTAATATCAGTTTTCACCTATTAGAAATAGGAACAAAAATCAAAATTCCATCATCATCATCATCATCATCATCATCATCATCATCGTCTTCAACAAAAAAATCGTTGTAAAAGCTGAATTCACTCTGCTTGTATTTAGTTATGCTATGATTATATTTGCTTTCCTGATATTAAAAAGAACAGATCTTTGCACATGAAACATTTGAGATAACAAGGATGTTAAACATGAAAATATTTGAATCTGCACCTGCAGCCACTTTCTTTCAACACTGCAGTCAGTCAATGAAGTTTAATTACGCCCCCACCCCCTCGATGCTTCGCTCTTTACTCTTTCACAACATCAGAGCCCATTCTTTATCTTCATTTTCCTCCATGAAACGCGATTTCTTTCATCATTATTGCATCTTTCTTTGCTTTGTATCAGCGTTGAAATTAATTATTTCAGTGCTCCTCTGTTGGGGTCAGAGAGCTGTGAGAAGAACAGCAACAGAAAAGGAATAAAATAGGCTGTTGTGTCTCACACAAACATTTACAGAACGAGCCTGGGGGGTCAAAAACCCTTAGAACTTTTTACAAGAGGTTAAAAAAACCCACAACAAGCCTCCAGTGAACTCTGTCTGTGGGGAGGATTACAGTACATCTCTGATTAGATGGAATAGAATAGAAGTACTTTATTCATCCCCACAGGGAAAGTACTTTGCAGTTGCAGCATACAGACAAGGAGTAGTAATCTACATAAAAATTAGATTTAAAAAAATGCTGTAAAATGTAAAAATGCTTTAAATTATATGTACAACAAGCAGTGTTAGATGCCCAGTCAAGTCTGTTGCCGATCACCACTCCCGGGTATTTGTAGTCCTCCACCTCCCCCTTGATCCTCAGTGGCTGTGAAGGCGTCTTCTTCCTCCTGAAGTCAATTACCAAGATGAACACATAACTGTAAATTGGTGCGTTTAAACGTCTTCACACTTTTCTTTGATGCTTATTTTGACTCAGCTGCTATTAAAAAGCAGCTGAGACTGTCATTTAAAACGTCTATGGAGCCAAGTGTGTGGATTATTCCTTTACGTTTTGCCTAATAAAGCATACCACCTAGAGACAGTAATCTTATTTATGAAAGATCTCAGCGTAAACAAAGACTGTTGACAAAGAGAAAATACACATAAACTCACTGTTTCTATTTGAATGGCGTATTTCACACTTATTCTACCAGTTTTATCTTTAGTTTTGTCCAAATTCACAGCAAGAATAGATGGGAATTTTTATCCAGTCAAAGATATTAGGAGGTTTTTTGGTTAATCTTACAATAAATTACTGAAAGCAAAACTAAATAATAAACCACCAGAAGGTTCTGATCTGATTGTTTCAGACTACAAGAAGAAGATTTTATTAGAATTTAATCAACATTAAATAACTTTTCAACCTTCACAAAATCTTGTCATAACTTTGATCATATGCCGACTTACAGCTCATTTAATGTCGCCTCTGTCATGACCCGAGGGGGTCCGTATCACTTTAACGGGCACTAAGAAACTTTGAAGAGGGTGGCAGGAACCCTGCCTTCCACACAAGACAACTACAAATGTTCTGACTGCTTTACGGCATACGTCACTTCCCCCGTTTCTTATTTCCAACATCATCATCTGACAATGTTTCACCACAATTAGATAATCAACTCATCGCTATTCATCCTTCACACAGACAGTGGAAACAGAAATGTACTTCAATCCAACTGCAGGCGACCTGGAGTTCAAAAATTTACCAAGCTATGCGCTGGTGCTCATGGGAAATGCAGTCTTCCTTCAGGCTAAACAATACCTTGTAAAGAGAGTTCAGAAAACAATTACTTAAGCATCTATAAGTCTAAACCTTTCTTTCTTAACATTAAGCAGAAATAGATTTCCAATAGATCCTAGTTCATCCTGACCATTTGAAATATAGGTTTTACATGTTATTCATAGGTGTACTGCATCAGTTTGCAACGGGTGCAGGTGTAGTAAAACCTTTCACCCCATCACAGGAGAGGTTCAGCCTTCCCTTCTACACTTTATCTAAGCATGTTGCTTTTACTAAATTGATTCAGGGTTTTAAAACCAGACTTAAATCTGAAGAATGTTGATCTGGGATGTTTTCCGGACTTACAAAAACTGTGTTATCTTTTAAAATGACTCCACATCACTAATACTTGTTAACATTAGCCAATGCTAAATTCTAAATTATGCAGCATTTCACCAGCCTGTAGCTGAAGCTGGACGTTTGTCCTTGTCTGGTTTTGTTTAATAGAATAACTAAACTAAGTTTGAACTTTA
Organism: Orestias chungarensis; assembly: GCA_032876305.1. Lineage (NCBI taxonomy): Eukaryota > Metazoa > Chordata > Actinopteri > Cyprinodontiformes > Cyprinodontidae > Orestias > Orestias chungarensis. Next base: position 1,281,098 of record JAVLVB010000082.1, on the reverse strand, counting down.
TTCTGCTTTGGTTGTTTTTGACTTTCATAAAACCTCTAACACAGTTTGCAAAACACAGATATGGTGACTATTCTTCAAAAATAAAAGATTGAACACTTGACTTAGACTTCTGCTGCAAAGATTTGAGGCTGGACTTGGAACTTTTGTCTAATACTCAGTTTTACCAGCAGTTTTTATCTGACGTAATGAAAAGTAAGCAACAGCCTGCAGCTGCTTCACATGTTTTACGGTGAAAGACAAGTGATGTTATCCGGCTGTTATGGGATGAACTGTGTGGCTTTGGATTATTTCAGACCAAACTAAACGTTGCAACATTACAAGAACACCTGCTGCTGTAAATATCTAAATAAAAGCGCTGCCAGTTCCATTTTAAGCTTTTAACACTAACTTTACGCATCACATTTTGGTCTGAACGGCTGTGCAAGAAGCCGCCATGTTGGATGATGTGACGTTTGTGTAGACCCTAAATGACTGTGAAGCTTTATGGTCTTGTTTTATTTCTCGCTTGCATTTGAAAATAAGTTATGTTTATTTGTCTGAATGAACGTAAAGTCATAAAGTGACACTGTTGGTGGTTCATGCAATAAATCAAGGGCATTTCTGATGAACCTGCTGATGTGGTGAACCCTGACCCACACGTTAATCTGTGTTACAAGCGGCCGGCTTGTAACACAGACTGCGGAGGCTTCCTGCTGCGTGAGGCTGCAGCACAATGCAAAGCTGTGTTTTCGGTCAGTTTTGTGGAGAACTGGTGTTTTTATTTTAAAAGGACGCCGCGCATCTTGGTGCCAGCGCGATCCGCAGAGCATTAGAGCGTATATAATTACAGCACTGGATGGTCATGTCCCTCTCGAAACCTCAGCCAGGGCCTCCATTTTGGGTTTTCCAACATCTCACTTGCTAAAGTTTATGCCTTGTTTTAAGTAGCCAGCCTGTGTCGTTGGTGAGCAGCTCTGTTGGCCGTGGTGGGATTTATCTCACTCTTGGTTTTTCTGGACCTCTTGGCTCTGCGACTAGCGAACCCGCAGGCATCCGGCCTGTGGGTTTTGGGTCTGCTGTGTGCAGGACCAGGTAGCTGATTACACCACAGCTCTGCAGGAATACGAGAGCTTGAAGCTTAGAGATGTCAGATTTAAGCAAGTGCGGGAGGAAAGGCCTCCAACGGGGATCAAGCCCAGACGGAGAGGAAAAGAACCAACAGGGTATCAGAGTAAACCACAACAGAACACGTATGTGCAAAAACCAAAAGATTGGTTTTCGTTTGTTCATCAAAGTCCCCAGAGAGAGTTGTAAAAAAAACCTGGTTATAAATCTGTTTGCTAGCATTTAACCAGCGTTGCATTATTGGTCCTCAGTTTGTATTTGTTTGGGTTACAGGGCCGGACCAGATGATCTTATCGGTTCATTCTGATAATTGCAGCTACAGTTCTAGCCGGTTCTTTTCTGCATCGTGCTGGCTAATAAATAACTGTGACACAATCAGTTCGTCTTTTATGGGAGATGGACGTTTCTTCTTTTTATTCAGACAATGAACAGAAAAAGGTTCCTCATGGGCTGCCCGCTCCAAATCCTCCACAAAGCAGAGAACATAATCAAAATGAGATCCATCCCTGTGAAGTTTTGGTAATAAGTGTACCTAAATATTCACATTATGGGAAGAATTGGTAATTTATGA
>JAVLVB010000082.1:1233396-1279323 GCA_032876305.1 Orestias chungarensis | reverse complement strand
TATATATATATATATATATATATATATATATATATATATATATATATATATATATATATATATATATATGTATGTGTGTATATATTATATTGTATATTTGCCTTCATTAAGTGTTTACAGGCCAGTTCTGGCTCAGATTTTGGTTTTAGGTAATGATCCTAATCAGTGTGGCTTTAATCTTTGATCCCTTACAAATGAAGGGATCTCTCTGCAAGCTGAGGAGACTTCCTGACCACCAGGAGAGTTTTTTTTGTGTGTTTTTTCCCCGTTGGTCAGTGCAGTGGAAATGCAGGGTGGTAAAAATGGCCTCAGATTATGACCCCAGTTCCTGTAGTGGAAATGATCCTTTAGAGTCAAAAGGAAGTTTTCATTTGGAGCTAAACTCTTTCCTGCTTCCTCCCTCCAATGCTGAGTAATGGAGTTCCCATCCATCTCCTCCAGTCTTGTCATTATTTAAGAGGAAACACAGGTACAAGCTTTCCCTTTGGGGGGAGGAAGTAGAAACCTTCCCATAGGGACACACAGCATGCTTCTGATTCAGAGCTGCTATTATTTCCTCGACTTGCCTCTAATCAGAGCTTTTTATTCCTCTGTGGATGTTTTACTTAATAAATTCCTCTATCAGCTGGACTTTTATCTGTGTTGTTGCAGCTTCTCTGGTTATCTGGTTTGAATGACACCAATGGCTTAAAGCGCGGCCAGAACTATGATAACCCTATCAGTGCAGCTGCTGTTATCTGAATGCTCTTCCATCTGAAACGAGACGTTTTTCCGTCCAAATCTGCTCCAGCTCTGCAGCTTCACTCACTTCACTTTGACCTTAAACTAACAAACGTCTGAATCCCTCCGCGTCATACTTTCAGGTTCCCTCAGGATCTCTCTCTTCTGTTTGTTAAAAATATCCTAGAAGATCTCAGCGAACTAAAGAAAGGTGGACACAGCTTTTCATCGCAGCCCCTTATGAAACCCGACGCCTCGTATGCAACCGTCGTCAGATTTCAGCGCTTGTAGGTTTGTGGATCCACATCAGTTCTCACGGCGTTTGGACTATGCTCTGAAGGAGATGTTTAAAAGAGACTGTAGCAAGATTACCAATCCAGATGTACGTACAAGAGGGGTAAAGAGAGACGGGCGTTCGAATGGATCAAAAGGCCACAAGTTCAGGAACTCTTGTCTAACTTTCATTAGTTTGGTAGATAACACAGAGGGAGCACAGCTCACTCAGCAAACCCCGTCCTGCCAAGGTTTCTGCAAAGCCTCCTCCTCCTCCTCCTCTTCGCTCCCTCTCTAGATCACCATTTTGTCATGCATGCAACTCCCCCAGAGAACCGTCAGCTGCATTTAAGCTGCCAAGCAAGATTGTTTTTCCAGTGTGTGTGTGTGGGGGGGGGGAGTACCACCCTTTACTGTAAGTCCTTATAAACTGTGAAGTGTTTTCACGCAGACGCTGACGTTTGGGTTAATAACGTGGAAAATGTCATTAAATCTGCGCACGCTTTCTTAAAGTGGACTCTAGTTTTTTGTGTTTTCTTTAGTTTTTTTGTGGGTGTGACGCTTTCTGTCGAATTTTCTGCTAAATCCCTGGAGTCTCATTAGGGGTCTCTCTCTGGCCTCCACCTACCCAACGTAAGGCATGGCGGCAACGGGAAAGTGTGTGCCAGCCGTGCAGCGGTTTTGCGGGATCCGTCCTGCGAGCCAAGACGATAACCCAGATGCAAAGGATTATGGGTCATATATTCAGTTACTTTGGTTTATTGTGAGGGTGGGAGAGGAGGCGGGGACTGTGGCGGCGGTTGATGTGTCACACGGAGGAATTTATTCCAGTTTCTAAGACAATTAATGGTTTTCTTATTTGGCAAAGATTTTTATTTTTTTTGATGTAAGGGTTTTTGCTTCTGGATGATAGTTTCTGATTCGCGGGATGATCCCAATCAGACGGTGATCATTTAAAACCCCACTAACGCTCTGATGCGCTCCAGATCTGTACAGAGCAGCTGTAAGTGTAATGATGCCGAGCGTTGCTTTAATCGTGAGCTGTGTGACCAGCATGCTGTCAGGAAACGTTTCAGCTGATTTCTGTCTTCTGGTCTTCAGTTCTTTGTCTTTTGATGGAAGGTTTTTCTAGAGTCGAAGGCACGAATGTCCAGATTGGACCTCTGGAGTTCGGGGGCCTCTCAAAGGGCTGGCAGGAAGCCACACACAGATTTCGTCTCTATTTTCTTAAGACTTGTGTTTAGTTTAAATGAACTCCTGGGAAAAAGGTCTGATAGTGAAACAGCAATTATAATTTCTCTTTTTTTCCCCCTTTAATGGGACTTTAATAGAGTTTAACCATTACTTATGTGTCCCTTTGAGGATCATTAGTTCATTAAAACATTCCATAAAGGTCGGACTGTGGCTGCATTGGCCAGTCAAATCCTAATGCGTATTTTCTTATGTAAAGCACTATAACAGTGTTTTAATAAACATCTTATAAAATGTTTCTAAAACATTTATAATAGAATTAAAGTTGTCAGGGGCTGGAGCTCCTCTGAAGGGGAACCAGCAGAAGGAGCTGCAAAACAGATGCAAACAGACGACAGATGTTATCAATCCCCTATTTATTCAAACTTTAACATCATAATTCAACATTACAAGAACAAATTTACAGCTTTAATTTACAGGAGAGAGAGCAAGAAACTCCAAACTCTTGTTGCTGAAGATGTTGGGTCGAGATCTGATTAGTTTCTTTTGTCACATAAACTTCAACAGTTTATTGTTGTTCTATGACCCGACTCCTGGTAGTTTTTTATTTTACATTATTAATCAGTGCAAAGACAGTAAAACGGGGACAAACTCTTGTTCAGAAGTAGTTTCCCAGGTTAGTGAAACTGTTTTATTTATTCATTATTAAACTAAGTTAGTTAAACTCGTCTTTCCAGCGTATTATTAACATTTTTATAACTGTGAGGTAAAAAGTTATGCAGGAAGAATAAGAACATTTCACCCCATTCTTTTGGGAGTTTTACCCCAGTTCAAAGATAAAAAGATATATAAAGGTTTCAGGTTATTAATTGCACAAGAAAATCACAGAGTTTGCAGAAGCTTTAGAGAAAAGGAACATATATTTAAATCTTTTGAATTGTGATTGGTATTTTAGGTTTTCTCTGTTTCATTCAGTTTACTATGTTTTCCCTTAACAACTTTCCTCTCCAATGTGTGATTGATATTTTCGACCCTAATTTGCCATGATGCTGTGCAGAAACATTCAGAGTGGTGAAAAAAAGAAATCTGCGGTTAGACTGATTGGAAACAGAGACGCAAACACTTTTCTTTTCCTCCAACAAATGTATATATATATATATGTATATATACATATATATATATATACATAGAGAGAGAGAGAGAGAGATGTGTGTGTGTGTGTGTGTGTGTGTGTGTGTGTGTGTGTGTGTGTGTGTGTGTGTGTGTGTGTGTGTGTGTGTGTGTGTGTGTGTGTATGGTCCTGTTTTAGCCAGACTTTCAGAGAAACGTTCTGTTTTATTTATGAAAGAACCGAGAAGAAAGGAGTTAAACATGTTCTTTAGTTTGACTGAAAAGTTGATGAAGTGAAGATTTTTACTCTTACACAACTAAAAATCAGAAGTTGGAATTGTTGGATAATGATTTGGTGACTAATACTTACGTTTAAGTTTTTTAAAGAGGGTGTGAACCCAATTAATCCGGCCCTGGTTTCATTGAGCTGCCTCAAACATTATTTTTTAATTGAACATAAATGTTTAGCTTCCTAAAAATGTATTTTAAATGAGGAGAAAAGGGTTGTTTAAATTCATTTGTATTATTGAACCAGAGTAAGTGGAGTTTTTTATCTCAGTTTTGCTTTTTAGCTGCAACTCAACTGAGTTTTACTTAAATGAGTGAAACAAGTATCACATCAACGCAGATCTAATTATATAGACCTTTACAACATATCACAGCAAGATTGCAATAACTCTGTAACTACAAAGAACTGCTTTGAAGTATTTATTGAAATATTAGATTTCATTGCAGATTCATGGTCCAGATTATATAAACGAACAGATATAATAAATTAAAGAACTTTATACAGATATATAACATACAGCAAGGATATGATGAAAGCTAAGGTAAAAACCAATGGAAATACAACAAAAATGGTGCCACACTATAATAAATTCAATTTAAATAAGTTTAGAACGTAAAACTACAGAATTGCTTCAAGTTTTTGCAAAGTTTGAAAGGAAAAAGCAGAGACTGACAGTCTGACCTGGACACAATGAGCCCATCTCACATCAGTCGCCATGTCTTAATGAAAACTGCATGTGATTATGGCATGTGGATTACTCCAGTAAATTCACATGAAACCAGGACTTGATCTAAATTCAACACAGCCGATTGTGTTTCCTGATCCTTTTAGTAATGTTGGCCACGACATAAACCGATTTGATCAAAGGGACAGCGGATGATGCCTGATTCATGTAGAGTTGTATTGAAGGACCTGGTGTTTCTAGAACTAATGAGATCAGAAAGGATGAAGGCAGTGAGTGAAGGTCAACAGAAACAGAGAATGCTCCGACTTAGATGATTTAAACAGCGTTTGAAATGATGATTTTTCGGCTTCTAGTGTTATTGTGTAATAGTACGAGGAGGCGGCACAGCCGAGAGTTACCAGGCGTACTCTGTTGTGACTGCTGGGGACAATGTGGGTGTTTTATCTGTAACGGTACTCATTAAGCTTTCATCACATCGTGTCAGTGAAGCTTTACAACATGATTCAACTAAAACAGAGGAACACCGATCCATTGATTTATCCGTAAAACAAAATAAAATCCCACAATAGGATTGTTTTTGTGAGGCCCTGCCACAGAGCCTGTAACTGACACAGACTAGAGTAACGGTATAAGTAGGACGTTTAACCGGATCAATATAAAACCGGTGCATATGTTTCCCTTTGAGCTTTGTGTTCTGAATCTCGAGTGCGGTTCTGGAAAGATCGATGCGGTCTCACAGCATTCCTGCACTGCCGTGTGTGTAAACGTGCGCTGATCCCTCAGACCTGGACAGAGTGAGTCAGTGTGGATGAGGTGAATCGAAAGCATTTCACACAGATACTAAAAATAGCTCAGTTTCAGCGTGTGGGACTTGCATTAAATGTAATTTTTGAAAAAAATAACATGAATATTTAACATCAGTCCATGTAAGAGTGGTAATTTCGGTAGCTGGCTTGAATATTTCTGCACATTTCAGTGTATGTGTGCTTTTAAATGTGGTTATTTGCTCATTTTCTATTTGTTTATGGAACCACATCAAAGTGGGACTGCTTTGAAAAGGACTGTCTGCTGTTTTCATCACTTACACGTCTAAAAATACGTCAACAGTTTGGGCATCTTTGGGGATCTGAGGCCAAATTCATGTGGAGGTGTGAATGCGCTACAATTTAGAAATGCTGGGAGATGCACTGTGAGCTTTGTGGCTGCAGCCAAAGAGAAAAGGGTTTAAAGCTGCAGTTTGGATGGAGTTTAAAGGAAGCATGGGCTGCTTCTGACTGAATCTATGAAGTCATGGAAAACCAGGGACGAGAGCGCGTAGCAGGCTGTGTGAAACTGCAGGCGTGGAGCACCTGCTTCTCTTTACTTCACCAACACACGGATTGCCCGACTGGAAGACCTCAGCTGATGTTCGGACCACCTGTAGTCGCAGACATCTACCTGCAGGCCGACCTCAAAACAACTCCGTCTGCACTCATTAGGCTTCGTTTCTCACCAGTGAAGAATTCCCATGCGGTCTGGATCCTGTTTTGTTTTTTGTTTTTCCTAATAAAGTCCATTTAAAACCAAGAGAAGGTAATGAAAACTATTTACCCCCAGTCCAATGAAGTGGTGGCTGAAGTTGACAAGTCGTCTTAATAAAAGCCACATGCCTGTTCCTATAAAACGTTGTTTTCGTGGCGCAGATCTCTGAGGCGTTTGTGCCAGCCAGTGAATTAACTCCTGACGGTGGGTAGGAGAGAAATAAGGCATTAACCAGAAACAGAGCAGCTCTGGTTTTTATGCTTCACTTCTCCTTATGCCAACATGTTCTTCAGTCTGTGATAATCATTCACTGAATGAACAACTAAACTTTGTTTCAGTTGTCTGTTGTAATAGCAGTCGTCAGCGTTACACAGGTTACAGTTAATAACAGTCAGACTGATCTCAGTCTGTAGAGTCAGGATAAACTAAAGTTGCTAAGAGGTTAAACAGATTGTTTTTAATTTGAACTATTGTTTCTGTGATCATCATTAAGATTAAGATTAAATGTAACGATTAAATCAACTTTATTTTCCAGGTACATACAGGACATACTAGGAATTTGTTTTGGTGTAATTACACCGAGGCAGCCATTTGCAGCGCCAGGTAGGCAAAGCAGCACATAGGGTCTTGCCTAAGGACCCACACTGGATGCTGTGGTGTATTTTGCCATGGGCTGGATTTGAACCCATGACCTTCGAATTGGAAATCAGGCAAAATACCACTTGAGTACTTGAGCTATGCAGCCGCGTGGCTCAAATCCTTATCTGAATCAAACCAGAACAGAGTATCAGCAGGGTTCTGATTTTCTGCACCTAGTGTATGAACACAAACAAGCTTCAGGTAATATCTGCAGCCCCAAGTTTCATATCAGATCAGGTCCTCGATCGCAGCACCAGAGCTAGGTTTGGTCTGTTTGGTTCCTGTCCCATCAGCAACGAACCACGCAGCAACAGTTTGCACGGTCGGGTTTGTGTACAAGTCGGGCAAACGGCACACAAACAGTCTCCAGAATGAGGCTTACTTCCAGTTATTGGGTGTTTATTTTTAGAAACATTTAATATTGCATGTAAATAGCTGCCCTTAAATTACTTAAGATGGTACTGAGGTAGAAAAAAAAATAGATCCAAGAAAATCCTGGTGACATTTAAAAGAAGAAAGCAAACAAAAACAGAAATAACTTACATTTTGTTTCTGAGCTGATATGATCATAGTTTTTATTACTTCCCTTAAAATATGTCATTGACGCCACTTTGTTTAAACTACAGGACAAAGTCTGCCTGTACAATAATATGGAGTAAGATCGCTGTCAAAAAGGTGTATGCACAACTCGAACATTAATATTCATATTTATATGTCCATTAAGTTCTTGTTCCCAAAACACGACATGAATTGAAATCTCTGAGTAAGAAATTGTGACAATGCTGACACAGGGCGGAGTAATCGATCAACAGCCCGCTCTAAATTCAATAGATGGCGGAAGACACTGGACCAGGTGGAGCAACAACTTCAGGTGAAGCATCACAGGTAAGATCAACATATATCTCTATATAAACAAGTGGTTGCTCCACCCGGTCCACTGTCTTCCACCATGATTCATTACATTTGATTTGATATTTGGTTTCCTAATTAACAACAAAAATATTTACATAGGTTATATTCATATGGTCCTTTTAGCCCAAACTGGCTACAGTGTAATGTGGTAGGTTTAATATTATTAATTGATATTTAGATTTAGGATAAGCTGGAGAAAATGTTTAATGCAAAGATCTGTTCTAGTAATATTTAATAAACTATCCTGAAATATGATCTTTCTAAAAACTACAAAAGAATGAAGGAACGCAGGGCTGTAAAGCTTAATAAAAAGAAAACAGTTTTCAAATTTCAAACAATGCAGCAGATATTTTATTTAAACCTGCATTCACCGTCATTTATAGTTATTTCATTTCTGAAATATTAAATTAAAAGGTTTTTTATCTCTAAAGGTTTAGATATGAACTGTTGAAGCCTATTTGTTGAATATCATTTATGCTCATCAAGAGTTTAAAACATTTATTTATGTGTTTATTTTCCTTTTTTCCTCTGGTCATTATGAGTTTATATAAGTTTTAAGTATTTTGTTTTTCACCCCATGAATTTAGTTGTTACTCACGAGAGGCAGTCCCTATTTTGAAATACAAGATATATTTAGAAACTAATTTTAAATGTTTTCTGTTTTATTTGTTTCAAACGTTGCTGAGTAACTGTTAAACTAACCAATGATAATTAGTCTCTGATGTCTCAACCAAGACCACTGTAGCTGCTGACTAACTCTAAGGTTTAATTCAGGCTCATACATTATGCAAAAATAAATAAAAAATAAACTCCACATTAACGATGAGAGTCCTCAAGATAAATATATATTTTATAAACATACTTAAAGAGCCTCTGCTGAGAATTAAACCACTGACATTGCAAATATTAGCGTCATCATTTATTCATCAAGCCACAGGGAAATTTTCCTCTCGCTTCAGCTAAACTTTCCACGCTGCCCCAGTCACAGTTACTCCTGCTGTCAACATGTCCGTGAAGCGGTTCAGACAAATGTTCCTTCTCTACAAACAAAAGGTCTTGTTTAGAGTTGGAGGAGACTAGTAATAATAAAGAACCTACAACAGGGAGGTCTCCATTAAATATCCATAATAATAAACTAGTTTCTTAACCTATAACTGGAGGAAATGTTACGTCGAAAAGGGCAGGAAATATCCAGACTGAAACAACAACCAAGAGTTTGGAGCATGAGCAACAATCAGAGTTATACTCCTGTTGTGCCAAAGAAAACGTATGGACAACAATTCAATGAAGAAATGCAAAAATATTTTAAAACGTAAAACTTGTATGAAAGCCACTACATGCAAGTAGATTTACCTCCGCAATGATTTGTAAGGGATTAGCGACAATTTGCTTATTAAACACAAGAAAGTAATTATGCAACATGTAGGGTTTTAGAAGAAAATAGCAGGGTGAGGAGGATTGGTCAGTTTGTTGTCATAAAGCCTAAAGAAGCAAAACTAAAGAGATCGCTCACGATGATGTAACCTGATGGTTTCAAGACATGAGAGAGCAAGAGCCTTTATGTGGCGCTGCATCATATGAAGTAATGTTGGGATTATATCCAGTTTGTAAATAAGGGGCCTTCGTTTTTCCGTCTAATTTGGTTGAGACTTTTAAAGCAGCACTAAAAAAGTTTCGGTTTTGGTGAATTTCGGCGGCCAATGTGGACAAATGCGTTAGTGTTTTAGCCTGAAGGAAGACTACATTTCCCATGAGCACCAGTGCATAGCGTGGTAAAATCCTGATCTATTGGTCTGTCTGAAGGGTGAATAGCGATGAGGTGATGAATCTAATTGTGGTGAAATAATGTCAGATGATGATGATGAAGATAAGAAACGGGCGAAGTGACGTATGCAGTAAAGCAGTCAGCACATTTGTAGTTGTTTTGTGTGTCAGGGTTCCTGCCACCCTCCTCAAAGTTGCTTTTGTCTGTGAAAGCGATACGGAACCCCTCTGGACATGACAGAGGGCTCATTCTTCGAGCTGTAAGTCGACGTATGATCACAAAAGTTATGAGAATATTTGATGAAGATTGAAAAGTTACTTAGTGTTGCTTTAAGATGTTTAGCTTTGTGTTTTTTATGCACGTCACTGCATCACTTTGGCCAATGAGGAAACTAAAACTCAATCCTTGAAAGTTTGCTTGCTGTGAATTGATGCTTTTGTTGCAGCAGAAGTAAATATTATCTGGTAACCCTAATCTGTAATGATTGCTTATCAAAAAAGTCAAACAGTCTGTTCGGGGAGGTCAGACTGAAGGCAGGTTATGGTCAAGGCTTAACTGATGTTTTTACTTGTTGATCCAAATGCAGAACTGTGAGCAGAGAGGTGAGGCTGAAACTATGAATTAAAGAAGAAAAAATTTAACAAACAAATGTACTGATGAAGAGCTTCAAAAATACATTTGATTACAGAAGGAGACGCGAGAACAAGCACAAAAAAATCCAAATACTTTTAACTTGTTGCGTCTTGGATTTCAGTTTCCATGCTTTTTTATCGTTAAGTAATTAAGTCACTGGGTTTGGTCAGAGGAACATCAGGGGCTAGTTTTAAAATATTTTGCATTAATAAAAGCCATGAAGAGCATCAATAAAGATTCCCGGAGCTTTTCCTTGACCGTTTTTTTTTTTTTTGGGGGGGGGGGGTCAGCAAATGTGACTTGAATTGTTGGTAGCCAGTCGTTATATTGAGGTATTGATTTAAGTCAATCTCTACTTGGTTTTCTGTATCCGGCTGTTTGTATTTCTTTTTTCATGGTTGAGTAGGTCTCCAGTTCATCACATGGCAAAACAGAGACAGGTGATTCTAGAGAGGCCACAGCATTGGTTTCACTAGATCTATCATCTCTTTTAGACACTGTGATATTCTCTAGAGGAAAATGCAGACAGATGGATTTCTTTGGAGTCTCTATTGTGGATTTAAATTGGTTTCAGTCTTAATTCTCTGGCAGATCTTTCATTTTATGTATTAATCAGTTTTTTAAGCTGCTTTTTTACCTTGTCCTCAAGGATCCGTGTTGGGTCCTATTCTATTTTAATTGTGCTTTTTTTTCTTTTACATCAGATCATAAGGCATTAAAAAAACAGCTTGACAAAAAACAAAAAATTGATGGATTGATAAGTATCTGCAACAAAATGTAAACAAAACAGAAACACTAGATTTAGCTCCTGATGATGAAACCCTCTTTTCAGGTAACATCCCACTTTTTGGCTTCTTTAAAAAGCTCTTTGTTGTATAAACATCCTCCTAAACTGCTTTGGTCACTTAAAGAATATTTCATAATTACGATACAGGCTTCAAAAGTTTTTTTGTCTCAGCTCATTTAAAATGTTGTAATTTTGTCTTTCCTTTCACTCCTAAATCAACTTTGTATCATTTTTAAAACCTTTAAAGAGACCAAGTATAAAGGGACAAATTACCCCTGTTGTGTCCCACTTGGATATTTCAGGATATGTTTTAACTACATTGGGACATTTGTGATTATTTTGTTCTCTTGCCTTTGTTATTGTAATGTAATTTGTGATTGTAATGTCTTTCAAAGATAGATTCATAACCAAGGCCAGTTTAGAAAGATAAACTAACCTAACAGACCTCCCCAGGTACTCCTCCCAGAGTACCTGGGGAGAGCCCAGGCAGGGACAGGGAGAACATGCAAACACCATACACAACGAGCTGAGACTGGGATTTCAACAGATCCAACCACGACCTCTACAGATTCTTCAAAGGAACAAATGATGCGATTTCAAATATAAGCACTGATTTGTCTTCTTTCTGCTTCCAGATCATCAAACTCTGAATGTGTTCTTACTTTCAGGCCTATATTCATTTTTTCAATTTTGTCCTTTCACTTCCATTATTTTTATAGTTAGGGAGACTCATCGTGCTTGAGATCGGCCTTTCATCCTTTGAAAACAGATAGATTTTTGCTTTTTAGATGTGAAGATTCCGTTTTCAGCATATTTTCATGTTTCCTTGGTCGATATATGAAACTTTATCAGACGATGATATTTAAAGTTAAATGCAACATTTTTTTGAAATTGAATGATAAAACCATTAGTAAATAAGCAGAGGTGGCAACTGCTGTGATTGGCTGTTACAGGGATTTAGTACCAGTACATTCATATATATATATATATATTTGTTTTTATTAAGACAGCCTCACAAGTCGACTCTAAATAAAGTATTGAATAATTTTTCTAGAATTTAAAAATTTGAATGAATATTTGACTGATTTTCTGTCCTACTAAAATGTGTGTCATACCCTATTATTTAAAGCAACACTTAGTAACCCTTGCTTTAACCAGCACTGAGGAACTTTGAGGAGGGTGGTAGGAACCCTGACACACAAAACAGCTACAAATGTGCTGACTGCTTTACGGCATACCTCACTTCCTCCGTTTCTTATCTCCAACATCATCATCTGAAATTGTTTCACCATAATTAGATTCATCACCTCATCATTATGCTTGTTTGGTGTTTAATTTCCTTCTAATTACATAAAGTTCTTTGTTTATTTTTATTTATTTTTTTGTTGCTTAAACTCTTTGTATGTAAATAAACTGCCTTGCCTTGTAACTTTAGGAAACAGATTTAAATTATTCCTAATATCTGAGTTTTGGTTTTTTTCATATGAGCTTCATAACTTCACTAAATCCAGGGATGAAGTTTGTCCCGAGAACATCCCAGTGATCTCTAAAGCTTCAATCAGATGATCAGAGAAGCAGTGATGATGTAGATCTCTTAAAATGGAGTTCGACTAAATACTCCACTAACAGGATGTTCTCGCTGCCGTTACGTTCTCACGATGCTCCCGTCAGAAAGGTCGAGCATCTGGCCCTTTGAACCCGTGTTCATTTCTGTGGATATTTTAGGGGAATGTGATTGAACACGACGAAGGAAGCGCTGCGTTCCCTGCTGCTCCCTGAGAGCCTGACAGAGTCCCTGAGCTGGGCCGCTGTGCTTGGCTGGCTCCCTGATCAGATCCAGATGTTTGTGCAGTGTGGCTGGGGACGGCGGTGGAGAGCGAGGCTGCTCTGATGGAGACGGGTCAGGGTGATGCTGGGAGTCCCTTTTCTGGACGCGGGTCCCTTTCTTGTGGCGTCTGAGCCTCGGCTTTGCTGCCTGCTGTTTGCTTTGAGACAGACTGGAGCTCAGCAGGCAGCAGGCGGTGTTAAGCTGATTTCTGGCTCTTCGCCTCTCTCGTCTCTGCTGAGCTTTTATTAACTACTTTTAAAGACAGCGGGAACACATTTAAGTGCAGTTAATGTTGTTGGTAAACAGAACCAGTTTACAATGAATCTTTCTATTAATCACTGTGAGACGAGTTAATTGTGTTGAATTAAAACAAAAATCAGCCACTGTTTTCTGAAAAGCTAGATACATTTTTGCTTTTTAAAGAATGTTTCTTCTTTTGGAAATGATTCCTTAGGTATGGGGATTATTGTGTCATGTTTCAGCCTCAGACTGCAGCTTAAAATAATGCATCACCCCTTAAAACTTTCTCTTTGTTTTACCTTTTACTCTGGAAACTAAGTGATTTTGCAGTCCTCTCTAAACACCTCCTTTCATTCCCCCCTCAGGACCATGCGGACTCCGTGCTCTTCTGCAGCCCTGCAGCTTTTCGGCGTCCTGATTGGACTGAGCAGTTCCCTGGACCCCAGAGACCCCAACGTGTGCAGCCAGTGGGAGAGGTGAGGCCCCACAGAACAGCTAAAGCAGTTCGATTGTCGTTTTCTTAGCATGCGGATGTATTGTTGCCAATGAAAACAGGCTCAGAAAACAGAAGGTGGAGCGCCGTGCCAACATTTAAGAGTCGATTAGTTGTGCAAGTTCTCGAAACTGTGATGCAGAAGAATCAAACAGATCAGCAAATGAAGCGAAGCAAAAAGAACTAAACTGGTCTCATATGGATCCTAAACAGGATAAACGTAATAACAGCATCACTTTGTCTGATGGTTTGCTCCACAAACCAGTTTACTGTTGCTGCTATGCTTGTGCAGTCAGTAGAGAGTTGTTGCCTAGACGTTACAGGCCGACCTCCGAATATCAGATCTGAAACTGGCTGCAAGGACATGAACTGAACTCTAAACAGACTGAACTGTGTTCAGATTCTGGGTAAGTAAACCAGAATTAGGTGACGTTCTACTTATTAATATGTGTCACCCCAAGACAGTCATTTAAATCCAATCATATATACATTCCAACTGATCCTAGTTATCAAACATTGCACCACTTTGATTTATGTTTGCTATTTCTTTAAAAAGCTTTCAATTTAGGAAACCCAGCAGATTGCGAGTCTTGCACTTGCGTTGTGTCGGACTGTAGGAATAAAGGCTGTTTACGTTGAGGTGAATTAGTTATAAGCTGGATAAAAACTGAAATGTTCTTGGCTGTGATTATTTTTTAATTAGCTTAATGGGGTTAAATGAAACAAAGCTGGTAAAGCAATGTAGTTTCCTTCAATGAACAAAACTGATTAATAATTGTGGGAAGTAAAACTGATGTGATGCTGTAAAAGAAATGATTTACATACAAAAAAACACCAAAAATGTGTTTTTTTATCAGTTACTTTAGTTTTTGCTTTCTTAGTTTATTTAAATGAGTGTGCTGCACATGTTGCTGGACATTTACTGTATAAATGTACACATACGACATACTTTTGACCTTTTTTCCCAAAAATTAGCATGTAAAACATTTATATTTTTATGTACATGCTTCTAAATAATCAATATAAAAATCTATATCGGCATTACAGAAATTTGTTTCCTTTGCTGTTTTGATTCTTTATCTTTGAGCTTGGAAAGAATTCGTCGCCGTCCCCATCATTTTTTGGCTCCCTCCACAAATTGTCTGTAAGATTCAGGATGCATTCACTCCAAATATCGGATATTTATGTGGTCACTTGTGTACTGCTACTACAAGTCCTGATGCTTACAGATCATTTATAAAACATTTACTGCAAACAATCCCCTACATATTTTTCAAATGACTTCAAGTAAAAAGTGAAAACTTAAACACATTCACACTGAAATGTTGCATTTTCTGTTCAGTTTAAGTCTCATGCAGAACATACAGATTGATAATAAATAAACATGTGAGCTTCAACACAACTATTGTCATGTTATATTAAAGACTAATGCAACATCTGTCTGCTACTACATTTTAATGGGTGGATGGAGTTAAATGAAACGCTCCAGTGATCATGGATGTAATTCACTACATGCGCACATCTTCTCATTGAATTATTCCTTTCACAGCCACAAATGTGGATCATCAAGATCATTTGGTGTCGCCCATCTGGGAAGCATCTCTAATTGAACAAACAGATGTGGAATTATTTTTGTCCTGTTTAAGTGAATATTTTCCGGTTGAGGTCGAGAACTCACTCCTGAATCACCGAAATCGGGATTGGAGTGAATCCTGTGGGATCTAAACGTCTCTTCACCAATTTAAGCATTTCTTAGAAAATATATCAGCGCCTGCCTTAGTTATTTTATTATAAAACGCAGAGTGGAGGTGAAGATTACAGATTAGGAGATTAGGATTTAAAACCAGATCTCATGCTTTTCAGCTACACCATCTCAGTGAAGGAGTCCTACTCTCATCCCTACGACCACGTGACGGAGGAGCCGTGCTCGGACCCCCGGACGTCCTACAGATGTCCTCGTCACAGGTTCCCTCTCGCCTTCTGTTTCCCTTTCTGCCGCGTTTTATGCCGACGCTTCCCGACTGACCGCGGGAATCTTTCAGGATCACCTACAGAACAGCTTACAGGCAGGCGGTGAAGACCGAGTACCGCAGGAGGTACCAGTGCTGCCCGGGCTACTACGAGAGCAGAGGCCGATGTGTTCGTAAGTGACCCTGGGAAAAGTCATCCTCTGTTATGCATAACTCGAAAACTAAACTCAATTTAGATGTAAATTATAACATTTTCAAAGATCTAAAGTTGTTTTAGGAGAAGAAATAAAACCATTTAATGTTTTTTTAATATTCCAGCCACAAACTTGAGCACATTATTATTAGGAATTAAGGTGATACTATTTGGAGCATAAATAGTCTCTTTAAAAAGAAAGCTGTTTTTTAGGATAGAATATGATAGATTAGAAATAAACTATAAAGTCCCACAGACGACATTCAGCATAAAACCTGTGAAGTTTTCACGTGCAAATAGTGACAGAGATGTAGAGACTTACTAGGAGCTGCTGGGGGGAAGGATCTGTAATAAAACACCTTTTGTGCATTTAGGATGCAGCAGTTAGGAACAGAAGATGTTGTCCAACAATAAAGTTGTTTTAGACGGAGTCCAGAAATCGATTATAAAACACAATGTTTGGTTTTTTTGTAGTGTTGTGAGGTGAAAGGGAAGGGATGCATGGTTTACTCTCGGAGGAGTGTGATATAATCAGGTCCATTAAGTCACTTGCAGGTTTCAGCTGCTGGCCTTTGTTGTTTACGTCTCAAAGAAGCAGAATGTTTCCCTACAGCTCTGCCGCAGTCAAAGTGGACACGAGCATCTATAAACGTCGGTTTTCAAGTCAGATTTATCATTGGATTAAGGTTTGGAGTTTGACTAAGCCATAACCTTTGGAAGAAAGGAATAACACGTCTACCAATCAACTCTGATCCAGATTCCCTGGTGGGAGAAACAGCATTCGTACGGCATTATAATGCATATAAGATCAAATAAAAAGTAGAATGTTGCAGGACTGGACTTGGGCTTCCCTGGCATGTCATGAATGCATTATGACTAAAATTAGCAGAACACTGTTTTCAACACAGTTTTCCTGCGTGGTGTTCTTCCTTCTAATCTTCCATAAAGGTCAGATGTGTGGAGCACACAACTTTAAAGTTGTCCTCCCACCTGAAGTCTGGATCTTTGCATCTCCTCAGAGTTACCACACTTGGCTGCATCTCTGATAAAGCTTCTCCTTGTCCAGCCTGTCCTTCTAGGTGGACGTCTGCATGAAGGTTTCAAAGGTTTGATGCAAACTGACGTAAAATATCCCTTTAAATCCATGCAAGCTCAAAAGGGTTCCTACATCTTTTTTTAAATATGTTTCTGAGGTTAGAGCTGTTTGTTTTTGCTCTCCAGTCATGTGATCTGGTACAATAACACAACATTCCCTCCCTGATTCCCAAGAGGATTCTAATAATAGTAATATGTATTTTTTCCACTTAAACTGTCATCACAGAGGAACATGTTGGAGTCCTCTGTTAATTAATATGAATCATTACACAGTCGTACTTTTAAACAAACCGACCCGAGTCTGGATGTTGATGAAGCTGTTGGAAAACACTCAACAATACTGTAATTAACCGGAGCAGCAAACTGCTTTATGGCTGTTGAGGTTTTTCACAGAAACAGCTCGTTTTCATAGAAAGATGCTTCTCTTTTTTCCCACTGTCAATTTAGAGCAGTTTGCTGAGCATAAATATCCTAAATTATGGGTTTGGTTTTCACCAAATCTTCAAAAACTCAAACTAAAACATATCAAATAGGTTTGGCTTTTCTTCGACCAGCTTTTGTCAGCTAAATATCTTTTTATGATTAAGAACTGGAGCTTTGTTGGTTGAAAAGCTCAGATTTAGACTTTTTTATTCCAGGAGCACAGCCAAAAGGGGGGCACAGGGTGCCCAAAGCTGCCACCCAGACCTTTAAAGATTTAAAACAATTTAAAATATGGAGGCATAAAAACCTGAAAAACAATTATTTTTTCAATTTAGGTAAATGTAGAATCATTAGTTACACTAAAAAAACAGGTTTAAATCTAAAAGATAAAGCTTTTATTTAGAGCAAATGATAAATAAAACGAATTAAATCTTTAAGTTTGTAAAATTATTCATTATAGATTTTTTTAACAATCCACATTTTTAGTCATACAACCCTAGGTTATACAAATTAGAACAATTTTTTACATGAATACATTTTTTTTATAAAGGATTATCTCATCTCATCGTATCGGTGGATTTTATTGAATCATTTTCAAACGTAGTTTCTGACAGACAGAGACAATCACAAAATAACAGCTGCTTTTTAAGTTGGTTCAAATGTAATAATTTACTAATATCTTCCAGCTGCTAGAATTTACTACTGCAAAACTAACCTTCCTCTGAGGCCTTCATAGAGCACCTCTGATTAAATTATGCATAGGTAGATGCTCTTTACCAATTGAGGGATTTCTGAGTGTTTTATTGATTAAGTTGTGCAAATGCAAATAAAGGCCAAATATTACAGAAACTGCAGACTTTCTGCTGCTAAATGTCAGCAGATATCTCAAGTTTCCCCCTGTTGCCCTGTTTCTGCTTCCCTTCAGCAGCGACGTTTATAAACACAGAAAGCAGACGTGTTTCCACCTTTGTGTGCAAACGTCTCCAACTGATCTCAGAGATCCTGGACGGTAATAACAAGGTTCCAGCGCTCTGTAGCCGCTGTAACCTGACATTCTGAAGATAAATGCTCTTCGTTCGGCAAAGATGAAATGCATTTATTGTCTGGGCTGGAAACCCCCTCACACAGTAGCAGCTTCTTTCAGCCCGACCTCGATGACTCTCTTTCTTTTGTCATCAAACATAAAAGATTTCAATGGGAAGTCGAGAGGTTTGATCACTGTTTTCAGTTTGTAATTTCTCCCAACAACATGTCATCTTCACTTGAAAGCAGCATTTTTAATTATTCCAAACATGTCTGATTACATATAATCAAACATACTTTTTGGATTTGATGACACGTCACATCCCCGGAGCTCAGGCTTGTTTCCACATGCCGTCGAGTAAAGAAGGGAAATAATCAGTGAAATTATTGTTGTTTGTGTTTCGATGATGAGTTCTGCTAGAAACCAACCACAGATTTGTGGTAAATAATTATCCTCGGTCATAAATGCCTGCTGGAATGAGTCAAAGAAGTGGTTATGCGCCAGCTGTCCTGCTAGCAGCTTACAATAAATTGATGAATACAGTTTTGTTTTAATATTCTGCTTTATTCATAAGATGCTTCATATTTACAAAAATATGCTTCAGAGAAATGCAAAATCAGAGTTTATTCCCACTGGTGTGTTTCAGAGAAGGGAATAAATCTGAGGCAAAAAGAAATAAATGATGAAAAACAAAGCAAAGCCCAGTTATTTGATTGGCTCAGCAGGCAACAAATGTTTTGGTTCTAAGTATGAGAACCGGCCGCATGTCAGTTGTTTCTCATCAAATATCTTTGGGAGTTGTTTAAAAATGTCATTATGCTTTGGGATTACGATCAGCATGATTTCTAGTTATTCATCCAGACAACAACAGGCAGAATAGATGTTTTCCCTCATATGTGTTTTTGTCCTATTAGGGACGAAAAGCTTGGCATAAATCTTTTTTTTTGTTTGTTTGTTTTTTGTTTTTGTTTTATGGACATTTGTGCACAAAAAAAAAATATCAGCACCGGCAAATACTAAATTAGATCTTGTGTGAAGTTTTTGTCCTGAAACAATGGATGTTTATAACCTCAAACAATAAATGGCCAATTTAAAAAAGCAGTTTTTCAGTATTTTTTATATAATTGTCCTTAACGTGAAATGTACCAGTACAATATAGTTATTTTTATTAGGTTTAGTCGGAAATTGTGTGCATTTTTAAATAAACTTTTCCCAGGTATTAAATCCCATACATCCCATAGAGGAGGGTTTCCTCATCCTGTCTTTTTTCAAAAGCTCAGGTAACAGTCGCAGCCTAAAACATTCTCATTTCAGTGAAATGTCAATTAGGCATGTACGGTATTTGCATCGTATTACTATGATATTCATTAACAACTGAATGCATATGAACCAACTTTCCTTATTTTTGTATATTTCTCCTGCTCCTAAACAGCGTATTGCAGCAAGGAGTGCGTCCACGGTCGCTGTGTCGCCCCAAACCGCTGCCAGTGTGAGAAAGGATGGCGAGGCGAAGACTGTTCCAGCTGTAAGGATCTACTCACCTCCTCGCGAGCTCGTGTCAGACTTTTACGTTTGTTTTTCTTCTTTTTCCTCTCTGTAAAAACAACAAAACAGACAAAACTTTTTCAGTATTGAGCCAGCAGAAATGGCCGATTTCTGCATCAGTCACTTCATGACACAGAAGGTTTTTATGCAGTGGAAGCAACAAGGAGGCATGACGGCACGCAGGAGCAGCAATGAATCATCAAGCCAGGAAATGGTTTATTAGTTTTGAAAGTTTACCTTCTTTAGTTCACTCTTCTACCCCAGAGTTAGCTTTGAAAGTTTGGCACGATAAAGGTGAAACATCTCTGCAAGGCTTAATGTTAAAACATAGAGGCAACAGACTGGTTATATAACAGCTCTTCACTTATTCTGTCCACAAAACCCAGAGGCAGATTTTCCGAAGGATGATGTTTCCCGTATGGAAACAAAGTTTTCCACTACCTTTTCTCCTCCGTCAGCTGGGTCAATGGTACACAGCCCTCCTCTTTCCTTCATTTTCTTTCCTCCTCACTATTTTGTAGAACTCTCAAATTAGCTCCAGTGTGAAACGGCCGATGCCTCGACAGGGGGAGGATGGGAAAGGGAAATGGAAAATGTGACCCCACTCTCCTTCAAGTCTCCTCTTACACTGCCTTCCAAACCCTCACTTAAGTTGTCTCTTTTTCTGCTTCTCCATCTCATCGCTGGTTTTCCTTCTCCATTTCTGCTCGTCCCCTCTCTAATTGAGCTGCGTTTGGCCAGATATGAGCCAACACTTCCTGGATGCCTGTGTGTTGACTTCTTCAGCCGCAGGAAAGTGAAGAGGGCCCTGATGTTTTCGTGTATGCTAAATATTTAAGATGCAGCCAGACTGTGTTCTGCTTTATATGCAGTAAAACGCGTTGGAAACGGGAATGATGGAAATAGTTTAAAGATCGGATGTGTCATAAAACCAGCAACGAGGGTCGTTTATAGAGATTATGGTTGAGAAAACGTCAATTTATGGAGTAAATTTGTCTAAATAAATAATCACCATGATACATTCAAGAAACCAATTTACCCAAGAGAAATCAAATGTTAATGTCACCCATATCACCCAAATATCCTCAAAGAGCCATTCTGGGCGGTGATGCTGTGGCCAGGAAGGATCTCCAATAGCAGTCAGAATTGCAATAAATCTGAAGAGCCCTCTGACTGACAACTGTTGCAAAATGGTAGTCTGTTGACCTGCTAATAGAGAGGACACATGCTTTGAATCAACAGCGTCAGTTGTTGCTAATTTACTTTATTTGCTGTTGTTGCTCCTCTTTTAATCTCTTGTTGGTTATAAATCCAGGCAGAAGTGAAGGATTTGATCCTTGCCCATAATGATGGAGAAGAAAGATGATTCAAACATCCTGCCACCCTGAGCAGCGTTATTCTGGAAAGAACTGTAACTGATTGTGGAATTTTTTATGGAAGCATTTTCTGCCATAAATCATACCTAAAATCCCACTTTGGTTCCACATTTTGTTGTTAATGCAACGCTAAAGCAGTTAAACTTATTAAAGCGGAAGTGTTTTAGCCTGAAGGAAGACTGCAAGTCCCATGACCAGTGCATAGCTTGGGTAAAATCCTGATCAGGTGGATTGAAGTACATTTCTGTTTCCAGTGTCTGTGTGAAGGATGAATAACGATGAGGTGATGAATCTAATTATGGTGAAACAATGTCAGATGATGATGTTGGAAATAAGAAACGGGGGAAGTGACGTGTGCCGTAAAGCAGTCAGCACATTTGTAGTTGTTTAGTGTGAAAGGCAGGGTTCCTGTCACCCTCCTCAAAGTTGCTTTGTTCCGGTTAAAGCGATAAGTTTAACGTAACTAGAATAAAAACAAACCTACTCGCTACTGAATTAAACAAAATATGACTTGCTCCATAGTGAACATGTTCAACATGAGTAAATTGAACGGAACACTGTACCATCTGTTAGGCACGGTGATGGCAGTAACATGCTGTGGTTCTGTTTTTCTGAGATTGGTCCTGGTGCATTGCAATAAATTAATGTAATAAAAGGAGGACAACCTCAGATTTTTTTGCTTCGCCTCGTGTGCTTAATAGTGTACAATAAACTCAAACAATCATCCATCAATAAAGCGTCTTAGCTTTACAATTCTGGAATAGCTCAGATTTTTATCATGCACTACGGTAAAAGTTCAAAGCATTTTCAATTCAATCATGCAAAAGTTCCAGTTGATCCTTGTTATCTCATAATTAACCCAACAAGATAATTAAGACCTGAGAAAACCAAAGAAGCTGCATGGAGTCATTGACTTGCAGCCTTCACTCCTCCTGGACCAGCAGAAAGAGTCAATGGAAGTTTGCGTTGTCCCTGATACTGAGCATGCATGTAGCAACAGTGGAGAGGAAAAACTCCCCTTTAACAGGAAGAAACCCTTAACTGGCGTGGGTGTAAATTTGGAGTTAAAAGTAAAAGGTTCTTGCAGGACAAGGAGAACCTTTAAACATCTCTGGTTTCACGGCTAACAGAACATCAGACCAGGTGTGTTGAGAGAAAATACAAACTTATCAGCAACTGAATAGAAGAAGAAAGCAGCTTAACCAGCACCTTTTCTTTATAAATATTAAATAATTATTAGTTCCTATAACTTTCTAAAAAAAGTTACTTGTAAGTCAGTTTGGTTCTTATTTCAAGTGTACTGAGATGTTTGCACTGAAACCTAGTCTCTGTGTGTGACCCTGGATAAGAGAAGGTCCAGTTTTTATATTCCATTATTAGTCTAATCTTATATCTATTTTATAAAAGATATAAAAGCACTAAGTAATTATTTTATTTCCACTATTAATAAACATCAAGACTGTAGCTGTATGTTCACTTCAGGTACATTTTCCCACTCTGTGGATCTCTGTGTGAGATCCTGCAGCCCAGGAGCCCCTTCCGTGAATCACCCTCACTGATCTGGAGAATGTCTGTCTAAACATAATCTTTGCCCCAGCTGAGAATCTCATTACTACAGCTGACGCGGTCCGTCTGAACCTTTCTGCAGTGCCCACACAGAGAACAAGGGAAGTTGGGATTTGTTATACACAGCAGGAGGCGCCGGGTCCTCCTTCATGTTAGTGAAATAAACACCGGCGGAGGGTTCACTTCAAGCCTAATTTGGTTCGATTCCACGCTCACGGGGTTCACCAACAGAGCTGTTTGTGTGTTTTATAGTCACGGTAGAGTGTGGTATCTGCAGACACGGAGGTTTGCTGCTGGCAGGGGGTAGGGTGGTGTGGGGGGGTGTAAAAGCTAATTATTTGCAGCTCAGACTTTAGCTTGTTGCTCGCATAATAAAGGATTATTCAGCCTTGAAATCTGTGGAATCGTTTTTGTTGCTCATCCATCACTGTTACTGGAGATCAGCTGAAGTAACTGAGCAGAAATCTAAAGTATGCAGCCTTGACAAATCTGAGATCTTTTCAACTTGAACTGAAATCCAAAACTTGTGTGAATCTCTCCCTCTGGAGCCAATCAGGCTCCTGCGATATTCACCATGAGCAGCCTGTCTCCCCTGCGAGCTCCAAGCAAATCTCATGTGTATTAGTTTGTAATCTGACTCCCCAGTAACCATAAACCATAAACCTCCCATGTCTGCTAAAGGACATGGGATTAGAAACCAGAGCAGCTGACACTAAGATCCTTCACTGCTTTCCTTAAACAAATCTGATGCTCGTCTAACATGAGGTCGTACACACTGACAAAGTTAGAAACGCAGTAAACAGGTTACAAAACATTTAGAAGTTTGTGAATCAACTATTCATGAAGAAGCTACAGCTTCATATTTAAGCTTGTCCCTTCGTCCTGCAGCCTGTGATGACAAACACTGGGGTCCGGATTGCCGTCGCGACTGCAAATGTGAGAACGGCGCCCTCTGCGACCCCGTGAAAGGGACCTGCCAGTGTCCCCCGGGCTTCATCGGACTCTTCTGCGAGGACCCGTGTCCGGCGGGGACCTTCGGGAAGCGCTGTCAGCAGAGGTGCGAGTGCAAGAACGGAGGATCCTGCAATAAGGCGACAGGAGAATGCACTTGTCGAAACGGCTTCACCGGGACTTTGTAAGTTCATCGCCTGAGGAAACATAGAGATGAAAAAATGGAAGAAAAAAAAAGTGTGGAAAACTAAGTCCACCCATGCTGCAGGGGTTCAGCTGCTGGTAAAATGCAGAAACTACTGTATATTACTCGCATCACACAGGTGGAGTGGGAAAAAAAAAACACAGCAATGACTTTGGAGACACAAACTGATGCCATTTATGCTGCGTTCACACCCAAGACCTCTGGAGCGTCCAAAACGTGTCTGACACTTCAAAATCCCAAATTTTGTGCAGTTTTTAGGGTCGGACGCTTCGAATGCACGTCGAGTGTCCCCACAACTGCGGATTTCTCCGGTTGGACTTCCTGTCTCCTCAACAGTCTTTTTGTAAAAAGGCGGATGAAATTGAGAGATCGTCTCAATTTTCTTCACCTACTCCGGCAACTCCTCCTACGAGGTTGTTGATTTCTGCGCTAGTTTTATCTTACCCAGTGAAAAACAGCGACAGTAAATCTATCCGCCATTATCACTTCCGAATCTTCTGCCCCGTTGGAAAATCTGTCACTACGTCACATAGAAGGCGCTCTCTTATTGGTCGACACTCAAGCGTCCAGCTGCAGATTTGGATTTTCCCAAAGGGGGCGTTTGAAGCGTTTTGGGCGTCTGACGCTCTAGACGTCTCTGACACTTAAAACGCTCTGCTCTGGAGGTGCGTAGCACCCTGCAAGATTTTTCGCTTTTGGTGTGAACGCATCGTTCCAGGGTTCTGAGATTGGTTAGCATTTGATTTGCACAAAACGACATCTCTCCGTCTCATGTTGGACAGATGAGACCAAACATCTTATTAGCAGAACCAATCCCACACCAACTGTTCAGTGCTATAATGAAGGGATGATGATTTGGGTTTCTTTGCCACCACCAGCTCTGGAAACCTTAACGCTGGATTCATCGACTCGCCAAATTATACCCGAGTCAAACGTCTCACAAACGGCTGAAGTCCAAACTAGGTCATGCTATATATGAGAAAGGATGTGGCTCTACGTTGCTGAATCATGGGGTGTACTTACGTATTTCACTTTCTGCATTTGGACAGCCTAGAAACAACTCATTTGTACATTTACTCATCCTGGTAGGGATCAAAGTGAATGAGGGTGTACTCTATTCTTAACACTTTAAATCAAGGCAATAACCTTTCTAGCATCATCTTCAGCTGGACAGCCGTTTCAGGCTGAATTTGTGGATGTTTTTTCAGGTGGAGACCCGCAACCTGCATTTGAGGTCCAGATTCAGCAGAAATCCTAACATTTCCATCTTTAGCGATCTCATCTGAACTAAGAATGAGCATGGTCTGTTTCCTGATTTGGTATGAGGCATCTTCAAAGCACTCTGTGTTGTTAAGTGCTTCTTTAGGGAGACACTTTGTTCAAACTTCATTACAGATCGCTTCATTATGTCAATTTTTCCTTTAGGTAAGTTAGACATGGATGTTTTAAGGCTGTTATGAGTTTCCTCAACTTAATTTGGAGATGGAAAAGACACCCCGATGGTCAGCTCCGTGCTCCATGAGTCATCCGTTACGCCTTGTTTTTAGCTTCCCCTGAAGACGTAAAAACTAAAACTCTTCCCCACCATGCACTTACAGAAACCTATTATCCTGCCAATTTCAACCATCAGCACTTTTCACTTTCAGGGAATAAAACGCAGAAAATTGGCATTAGGGAGGATGAGACACAGCTCTGAAATGTGTTATGAATATTTGAAATGTGTCTGTTTTACCTCCATCATGTATTAATGAGTAGAAAAGGATGTTTTTAACCAAACAGTCTCAGCTTTGATTGCTTGAAGATGGGCTCCGACTGAGCAGATGTAGCAGAAAATGTGTTGTAAAAAGAGAACAAGTGTCTTCCTTGTGCGTCAGTCTGATATCTGTTAATTGGCAGTATTTTCAGAATCGCCATCTCAACATCTGCACTCATAGTTCAACTAACTAAGTTTATGAATACAAGAGAAAAACGTTGACTTTAGTGCTCAGGAATGTCCCCAAAGCTCAAAAGGGGTTGTAGCCAGATGTATTTATGCAGCCAGTGAGCTGATTCCTCTCTGTCACTCCTGCAGCTGTGAGAAGCCATGTGAAGGGAGATGCCAGCGGAGATGCCCCTGCCAGAATGAGGGCCACTGTGAGGGCAGCAAGGTCTGCATCTGTAAGCCTGGATGGACGGTATGTTCCTCTCATCCCTACTGGGATCTTTAATCCAGGTTTTTTTAAATGTACTCACTGTCCAGTAACACTAGCTCGTACTTAATATCCCGGATTGTTTGGCAGGGTTCAGTCTGCACGGAAAAATGTCCAGAGGGAAGGTTTGGGCAAAACTGCTCAAAGGAATGTGTTTGTCACAACGGTGCTAAATGTGACCCGCTAACTGGACGCTGCCAGTGTAATGAAGGTTTCACTGGAAACAGGTGGGTTTTGAGAGAGGAGAATGAGGGCTGGGAAATTTTTAGAGGATACCACACTGTTGTCGACTTATTTCCAACCTGTGCCATTAAAACCAATCACATAAGGAGTCCATCAGGGCTCCATTTTCATATCCTATTGTTTTATTTGTATAAAATCCCTCTAGCTCTGCTTTTACCATATGCAGATGATTCACAGCTCTATATGTAGGAGCTTAGGTGCTAATTGTTCCTTTTAGCTTAACCCATAAAAGATGTGACATAAAAGGCATAGGTGCATTCATCCACACTCACTTTTTTAAGAGCACGGAGGTATAGACTAAAAATTAAATAACAGTCTTATAAAATCAATGACTAAATCACTCCCTAAATCTTTGCGTTGGTTTGTGCAGAAAACGTAAAACTTAGGTAAAAAGGTGAACAGAAGGGAAAGATCTTATTTTGGCTGTTTAGCACTATATTTCATTTCCATACCATGTATTTTTGTATTTATCTTACGCTTATTGTTAGAACTGATTGTCAAGTTTAGATATTTGCACATTTTCCTTTTGTTTCTGGACCAATTTCAGTAATAGCAGCCTGGTTGGGATCTAGTTAAAAAATGTATTTATTGGTTAGAAATCACCTTCTAAGTGAATCTGTGTGTTAATCTTTTAGGTGTAATGAGGAGTGCACTGCAGGTACCTACGGTCAGGACTGCAAAGGCGTGTGCGACTGTGCGAACGGCGCGCGCTGCTTCAACATCGACGGCAGCTGCCTGTGTGAGTCGGGATTCAGCGGGCCTCAGTGCACGAACCGGATGTGTGCGCCCGGGAACTACGGCATGCACTGTGAATACAAGTGTCTGTGCGAAGAGAAACACACTCTGAGGTGAGGACGGACGGGTTTTTTAGTCGTTGCCACGTTCAACAAGGTGATCTTTTATCAAACGTTCACATACTATTTTTGATGCTGAGCTTGTTACGCTTACAAATGGCCACAACAATATCTTTTTTTCTACTGAAGCTGCAACAAAAGTAGCAAAAGGTCCTTTTAAAGACAAGGAAACTGTTTTTTGGTCCTCAGATTTATTTGACATTACCGAAGCGCCCCTGTTGTTATTCTGTCTTATTTGCAAGAAGCAGGAAGATTTTAAACATGATGATTAAGATTTAGAAATCTAGTTTGAGTGTTACATCCCTGAATTTCACTACGAGGGTCCGTCACTGGAAAACAGGGGAGGCCTGCAGTACCTTAAATATGTTTTTCCTCTATCTTCTAACTTAGGCTGCTAATCTGTTGTAAGTCTCAGCCGACTTTGTTTCCTTAGATCTTAATTACTGCAGTATTAGATTCGTTTACGACCTCATTGCTGTTCCATCATGTTTCAACTGTTTTTTACCTTGGTTGTACTTTGTTTTTAATTATCTCTTCTTGTCTTTGCCCTGTAGCAACATTTTAACTTGTTTTCTGTTATTTGGCTCACGTTAAACTTTGTTTTTTGCACCTCCTTCCCATTCAGCTCTACAGTTTGTCGTCGGTAATCTCATGATGTCACCAGCATAAAGGTTTCTCCATATCTAAATTGTAAAAAGTCAGTGGGTCATAGATTCCCTGATTCCCTGTTTGAAAACGTCGACGTTTCTTTTAAACTCGATCAGATGTTCTTTAATCCAACCCGTTCCTACTGAGTTTGGACCAATGACCAAAAGGACAAACCCGACCCAGCAGGAACCTTTGAATTGTTCTGATGATTGGAGGAAAGTGACCCACACTGCTGCTCTGTGTCTACTGTTGCCCCCCTCCTGCAGCTGCCACCCAATGAAAGGAGAGTGCACGTGCCGGCCGGGCTGGGCGGGTCTGTTCTGTAATGAGACGTGTCCTCACGGTTTCCACGGAAACGGCTGCATCGAGCCGTGCCTGTGCGTGAACGGCGGCGTGTGTGACAGCGCCACAGGACGCTGCCACTGCGCCCCCGGCTTCACGGTGATTTTCCTGATGACTCGATTCAAACAGAACTTTATCTGGTGAGCGTCTCTCACCCGACTTGATGCGTTCGTTTCTGCCACACCTGCAGGGGGTGCACTGCGAGAGTCCTTGTAAAAGCGGCACCTACGGGAAGAACTGCTCCCTAGAGTGCGGCTGTGAAAACTTCCTCGCCTGCTCCCCCGTCGACGGGGCGTGCTTCTGCAAAGAGGGTAACAAACCATTGGTCGCAGCTCTAATATTGTTTAGCGAGATCTGACGCGGTTTTTGTCTCGTGTCTGCAGGCTGGCGAGGGTCCGACTGCTCCGTCCCCTGCGCCGACGGCACCTGGGGCCCAGGATGTAACGCCACCTGCCGCTGCGCCAACGGGGCAAAATGTGACCCAGCAGATGGATCATGCAGATGCTCAGCTGGATGGCAGGGGGCGCTCTGCGACCAGCCATGTGGTGTAAGGCTTTTTTTTTTTCTTTCTTACCAATAGTGGGGAGCAGTGTGGAAAAATAAGACAAAAAAAGAAGTTTGTGTTGTACTGATTAACTAATTATCAGTGATGTGAGGGAGTCTGCTGTAGACTTGTCCTTAAAATGTCAGCATGCAACAGGATAAGCAAAAAAATAACCAACTTTAACTCCTAAAAGGCCATAATTTTTACCAATAACAAGCGGAGAACATTGAAACAGCGGCTAGTTTTTAAGGGAGCGAACGTCTACGCCTTATAGGATTTAAGCCGCAGCACGTGGGACGCTTCCAGTCATACTGGTCTGTTTACCAAATTATTATTATTATCGGCCCCAAAGCCGACGACGTTTGGTGCAGACTGGACCGATAAACTAGCAGAGAGAAGAATAAAGTTGCTGCAAATGGCCCAGTCAAAGTCCAGACCTCGACTGCAGGATTTCTAATTCCTAAAAAACTAAAGTCTGCAAACTTTAATGAACTCAATCTAAAATCCTGCTGTTGTTTTTTTTTTCATGCACTCTTAAGATTTAAGGTTTAGATTCACTAAAAGAAACAAAAGTTAACATCATCTGAGTAATCATTTTTAAGAAGAGTAATCAATCATAGACACTTTTGTTTCATTGTTTTTACCGTCCTCCCTGCGTGCTCTAATTTGGGTTTTGGACTGGTAGCGCTCCTGCTATTAGCATGCCAACCGGGACAGGCTGTCCACCTGAGCCCACAACGCCAGCCTGGTATTTTGTCTGACTCTGACTGAGTTGGAGCCACAATTGGCGAGCGTCCCCTAATGACTCTCTGCCCGCTGGCTCTTGTTCTCCGTGCAGATGGGCACGTTTGGGCCGGGCTGCGTGAAGAGGTGCGACTGCGTCCACGGCATCGACTGCCAGTCGACCAGCGGGGAGTGCCAGTGCCTGCCGGGCTGGACGGGTAAGTGATGACGTCCCGCCGCCAGATCGGCTCCGGTTTCAAAGCCTAGGTCCAAGAGGATTTTAAAGACACACAGATTCATCATCAATGTACTGCTGTCCTCTGTTCCTTTAAAGACATCCTAACCAAAGAATATAACCCAAATTTACACCAAACGCGTAGATAGATGCATGAAAATATTAGGGGAAAAAACAGAAGCCAATTAAAAAAGTGATGCAGTCGTTTGTGGAAACATCAGAGATGAGTTAAGATACAACAGAGGGTAAAAAACTTGATAAATGAATAAGAAACACTGATCCGGTGACGCTTTCATTCACCGCCTCATCAATTCATTGTCCTCCCAGGCCCCCGCTGCAGTGAGCCGTGTCCCGAGGGCCTGTGGGGCCCCAACTGCAACCATACCTGCTCCGATCACTGTCCCAACAGTGACACGTGTCTAAAGAAAACCGGGGAGTGCGTGTGTCGCCCGGGCTACTGGGGCTTGACCTGCCAGAACAGTGAGTCCGACTTTCCGCTGCGCGCGGAACCAGATTCTGAGCTGGTTTCCTCCACCCTCTCGCCTCCGTGTCTTTCAGACTCGTCCGAGCGAGTTGGCAGCGTCATGGTCCCTCTGCCCCCGGGCGAGAGGGAGTCGTGGGGGGCCATCGGCGGCATCGTGGTGCTTGTGCTGCTGGTGGTGCTGCTGCTGGCTCTGCTGCTGCTCTACCGCCGCCGGCAGAAGGACAAGCAGAACAGCACGCCCACCGTCTCCTTCTCCGCCGGCCGAACCGTCAACTCAGAGTACACCGACCCAGGTTTGAAGCACCTCCTCTCCTCACCGACCACATCCTGTTTTTACTGGCCACAACTGGAACCTTCAGAAGCTTTTATTTGTTCAAATGGTTCTCAGCATGAATTAGGACGAACTAAATATGAACTGAAGGTTGTGGTGATTGAAGAGCTGGGTAAGCAAGCAAAGATCCAGGACACAAGTGAGCAAAGTGAGCTTCCTTCAGAGGGTGGCTGGAGATAATATCGGTTAATATTAAGACAGCGTTATCTGGGGTTACATGTGCGTTTTTTATGTCCTGCTCCATGTGGCCTTTAGCATGTTTTTCATGTAGGTCCAATATTATCTTTAACTGTCTAAACATTCCATCAGCATGAAAAACACAGCTTCACAACTCTAATGCTATATTATTAAACATTTCTTGCACTTTGAATAGTCCTTTTGCGTTGACTGATAATCCGATGATGATATATTAGTAACATATTATGCAGCCCCATGACTAAGGTGCAAACAGGTGTTTTTCAATGGCAAATAAATATTTCATACTGTTTGTTCGGCAGTTTTATCCCTCCATCATTCAGATCTTCACCTCAACCCTGATAGAACAACGTTGTTAAAACTGTAAGATCACAGAGTTGGTCTGCGTTTCCGCATGAACACCTTTCAGTTGTCGATCCAAATATTTAATCCCAACACAAATGAAATGGTAATAAAACAAATATATTCATACTTCATTGCTTTTTGCTGTTATAATGAATGGTTACAAGAGGGCATAGTCAGATATCACTGAGCAGCTTACACTGGTTGCCCATTAGGTGGCAGCATTTACAACGACGTAAGTATTTATAAAGCCCCAAAGAAGCTTTTGAAGACGGAACTTGACATTCTGGTGCATTTTTTTATTTCTTTAAAGAAACTTGTTTTCAAAAAGGTTCTTTAGATCATGGTCGGATATGAAGTTTAGGACTTTACCTTGACTTTATGATGAGCTAACCTTAATATTATATCCCATTTTACTAGAGAGTTATACATCTCTCCTACTGTCCCTTTAAATGTATATTTTTGTGAAGGCTATATTTGCCTGAGATCCTTTTGTTTTGCCTACTGTAATGAGTTTGTTGCATAAGCTTCTGTTTTTGCTCAACCAGGCTTTATTGCAGACTGAGGGTGATTAAGGAACAGCTGCGGTGACGCCATGTGTTTGTTGGTTTTGTGTGCAGAGGTTCCTCACAGCTACCATCATTACTACTCCAACCCCAGCTACCACACACTGAGCCAGAACAGGGCGCCGCTGCCACACCTCCCCAACAACCACGACCGCATCATCAAGGTGCTCAGCTACGCCCCCCCCCCCGCTCGCGTGCCATGCCTGCGCCGCTCAGAGACGGCCGGATTCATTTGTTTTCATGTGCGTGTGTCCCACAGAACACCAACAACCAGCTGTTCTGCAGCGTGAAGAACACGGCGAGGGAACGCCGCAGTCTGTTCGCCGTCGAGACCAACGCGACTCTGCCTGCAGACTGGAAGCATCACGAGACGCGCAAGTGCTCAGGTCCGAGTCACAAACAGAGGATCCACACTCAGCGTCAAATTCTGTTAGTTTAAAAAGTTTTCCATTAAAGGAAAACCACCGACTTGGAGCGTTCACTCCTCGAGGACCAGCAGAGGACGGCTTGCGTTGTCGTTGACTTTACGGCAATCCCTCATACTGGGCATGCATGTAGCGACAGTGGAGAGGAAAAACTCCCCTTTAACAGGAAGAAACCTCCAGCAGAACCAGAACCTGGTTCAGTACGAGCCGCCTTCTGCAACGTCCAACTGGGGGATTTAGGAGACAGAGAGCAAAAAAGGAAGCAGAGGAATGGATGTAGTTGTATTTGTTTAAACTAAAGTCGAAAATGAATTTCTGAGTTACTGACCAGACCAGGTGTAGCTTCTATGGAGAGGAAAACAGAAAAAAAGGTTAAAAGTTGAAATAAAAATGAGTCGCTTGATCCTGAGCTGTAAAACCTGAAATTTTTAAACTTTATTGTTTCATCATTAATCACTCAGGAGAGTAAAAACGATACTATTTTATACTTTCCTACAAACTAAAGTCTCCTAATACAGACCACGATATCGGGCCGTTAACACCAAGAACTTCATGAAAGCTGACTGGCAGCAGAACGCGCCCACCTGCTGTTGATTTTTAACATTTCCAAAAGCAGCTTTGCTGCTTTTTATTAGTCTGACACAGATAGATAGAGAATAAAAATAAAAAAAAGGTGTTTCTTTTACGGTTTACAGGAGCGTTTGGCATCGACCGGAGCTACAGCTACAGCGCCAGCCTCGGAAAATGTTACAACAAAGGTAGTTTATCACGCCGCTCACTCCCTTCTCTCCTGTTGCCTGCAGCCTGAATTATCACCAGTCAGTAGGATTCAGATAAAACAAACCACTGTTAACGGCTAAAGTGGGGGAAAATATAGGATTCAGTCTGTCACCACTTAAAAAAGATGAGAGAGGCCTGTAATTGACATCATGGTCAGACCTCAACTATTACGGAGAAAACTTTGTCTGATTTACAAAGCACTTATGTCCAAATATGTGGAAAATAAGTATCTGGTCACTTACAAACAAGCAAGACTTCTGGCTGTCACACACCTGTAACTTCTTCTTTAAGAGGCTCCTTTGTCCTCCACTCATTACCTGTATTAACAGCACCTGATTGACCTCATTAACTGCATAAAAGACAAATAACCACAAACTCAAAAAGTCACACTCCAAACTCCACTATGGTGAAAACCAAAGAGCTGTCGAAGGACATCAGAAACACAATCGTAGACCTGCACTGGACTGGGAAGACTGAATCGGCAATAGAACAGCAGCTCGGTCTGAAGAAATCTACTGTGTCAAGACTTACAAGACCACGGCTGCTGTAATCTCCCTCCATCAGGGGCTCCACACAAGATCTCAGCCTTTGGGGTCAAAACGATCACAAGAACGGTGAGCAAAACTCCCAGAGCCACACGGAGGGACCTGGTGAATGACCTGCAGACAGCCGGGACCAACGTTCCAAAGGCTGCCGTGAGTAAGTCACTACACCGCCAGGGACTCACGTCTGAAGTTTGCTAGAGAACATCTGGATGTTCCAGAAGAGTATTGGGAGAATGTCGTATGGTCGGAGGAAAGCAGAACCGTTTGGTACAAACGCAGCTCGCCGTGTTTGGAGTAGAGTGAAAGCTGAGTTGCATCCAAAGAACACCATAGCAACTGTGAAGCTTCGAGGAGGCAACATCGTGCTTTGGGGCCGTTTCTCTGCAAACGGACCAGGACGACCGGCCCGTGTGCACGAAAGAATGAGATTTTGAGTGCAAACCTCGTTCCATCAGCGAGGACATTAAAGATAAAACAATGATCCCAAGCACGCTGCCAGGGCAACACAGGACCGGATGCGTAAGAAGCATCTTATGGTCCTGCAGTGGCCCAGCCAGTCACCAGATGTCAACCCCACAGAAAACCTTTGGAGGGAGTTAGAAGTCCGTGTGGTCCCGCCGACGGCCCCAAAACTTCACTAATGTAGAGGAGCTATGCATGGAGGAAGGGGCCAACATACCAGCAACGGGGGTGTGGGAACCTTATAAAGACGTACAGAAAACGTTTGACCTCTGTCATTGCCAGCAAACGATCGAGGTGAACTTTTGTTAATGACCAAATCCTTATTTTCCACAATTTTCTGCTAATAAATTGTTTTTTTTTCTGATTTTGTCTCATATATTTGAGGTGTGACTATGATTTAAGTTACAGGTCTCGCTTATCTTGTTAAGTTGGGGGTCTTGCATAATTGGTGACTAAGTACTTTTTCCCCCCTCTGTACTCGCATCTCTTCAAGCATGGACAGACTAACTCTGAGCTTTGCTGCTCTGTAGATACTCAGCCAGCTTTTCTGCATCCTTCTCCTTTCACGTCGTCCTTCTCTGTGTGTTGCACTTTTAACTCTTCAACATTTCTGGTTTGTTTTTGATAGATTAACCCACTTCTGGCTTACGGAGCAAAAGTATTTCACCATGTTGCTTCGCCTTCGGTCAGCAGTCAGGTGAAAATGAACTTACCTGTACCGCTAGTTTTCAGTTTGGATCAACATTTTAACAAGACAGTTACCAAAAACATTGTTTTCCTGTTACCACAGATAAACTGTTGCATTCCTTCTTTTATCCCCTATGTTACATTGTTACAACAGCTCTTATGTTCAGACACCAGCTCTTAGGTTAATGCCCTGGATCTGGTCCATGGCGCAAATTAGCTTGAGCCAAAGTACATTTCTGAGTTGCTTGTCAAGCAGGAATCCTGCTCAGTAATCTCAGGAGCAGAAATAAACAAGATGAGTCAGTATTCAGCGACTTTGCTCCTCAGCTTGGAAACAAACTCCCTAAAAAGCTGAGATATGCAAACCAACAGTTTCTTATCTCATTTTTTTATGCGTTGCTTCTCGAAGTGCGCCGCTTTTTCTGTTTTTGAGGTTTTTCTTTTAGTTTTGTGTAAAGGAGTTCGTATCGCCTTGCGTGTAAATGGTGCTCTATAAATAAACCTGCCTTGCCTCATTTAAAGCATTTGAGCCTGAATGACTGCAGTAGACTCGACTCAGAGGGCGGAGCGGTCGACCTGCTGTTTCCCTCCTAACGTCCAGTTATTTTGCGTCCTGGTTGAATAGAACTGAAAGAATTGGCAGCGGCGAGCAGCAGCTCCCTCAACAGCGAGAATCCTTATGCCACCATCAAGGACCTGCCTGGCCCACCCTTCTGCCAGCCAGAGAGCAGCTACATGGAGATGAAGTCCGCCGTGCCCCGGGAGCGAGCGTACACCGAAATCACCCCGCCGCCCTTCGGCATTGCCACGCTACGCAGAGGTGAGCGCCCCCCCGTCTCAGAGAGTTTTTGAACACAGCGGTTTAGGTGTAAAACACCTCCCCTCTCTCTCTCTCCCTGTTGTTCTCAGAGCACCAATGCTCGGTCAGTCACGCTGCTCACGAAGACCCGCAGAGCCACTACGACCTCCCCGTGAACAGCCACATCCCAGGACACTATGACCTCCCTCCGGTCCGCCGGCCCCCGTCGCCTCGGGCCTCCATGAGGAGAACGCTTCAGCGGGAGTAGGAGTGGCCAAGCGAGTCTATCGTCCTCGCTCTGGGGCTGATGGAGAACAGCAGGCTGTTTGTTCTTCACCCACTGATTAATGAATGGTTGTTGCCCTGTTTGAGGGCAGCACTGCCCTCCTGTGGGCAAAGGATGGTACTGTTGTCTCCTGGACAAACGTAACCTAGACTGAAGAGACAGCAAGGTGAGGAAAGTTGCTTACATTGGAAGTTTGTTGGACTGGACTAAAGACCATCATGAAAGAGAAAAAAGCAGCATCTGTGTCTGGGAATATCGTTGCTCCAAAAGTGGCTTTTGCTGGATAAAGGAATCCGCTGCTGGATGAAAAACTATGTAAATATGGAGTTAAAAGTATTACAAACAGGTTCTCTTTAAATACTTCACAGGTCCAGTTCTGATTCACTCACTGACATGAAAATTGTAAATAAACAGCTTCTTTTTGAAAGTTACAAATTAATCAAATATGATTTCACATCATAAACCTCTTGCACATAAAAACCAAAACCTCTTGATGCACACCAAGTCATACACTGCGTTCACACCAAACGCGTCTGGAGCATCAAAAATGCGTCTAATGCTTGAAGTTGGACGTTTTTTTACATTTTGTTCACTTTTAGTGTCAGATGCATCAAACGCGCGTCAAGTGTCCTTCCGGTCTTCTCTGGTCGGACTTCCTGTCTCTTCTATAGTCTTTTTGTACAATGGCGGATAAAACTGAGAGAGAGGCTCTGCATTTTTAAATAAAAACAGAGAGAGAGCGTGGTTGTCGGCTGCCTCGGCTCCATATCTGTAACTAGAGGAAAAATCCAGCAGCGTTCAGAGTTTGGTGATTTTCTCCTCCAGGAGCTTAACGCTGACGAGGGTCAATTTCAGCACTAGTTTCACTGGAGTTAGAGAAAACAGCCACAATAAATCTATCCTCCATTATCAATTCAGAATCTTCTGTCACTACGTCACATAGAAGGAGCTCTCTGATTGGTCCACGCTCAAAGTTCAGCGGCCAAAGTTCAATTTTCCCAGCTTGTGACGTCAATGCTCCTACCAGTTTGTTTGAGTTAAAGCAACACTGTAAAGGTTCAGCTGTGGGTGATTTTGGCGGCCAGGTGTGGACAAAAGTGGTTGTGTTTTAGCCTGAAGGAAGACTGCATTTCCCATGAGCACCAGCGCATAGCTTGGTAAAATCCTGATCAGTTGGATTGAAGTTCATTTCTGTTTCCAGTGTCTGTGTGGAGGATGAATAGCGATGAGGTGATAAATCTAATTGAGGTGAAACAATGTCAGATGATGATGTTGGAGATAAGAAACGGGGGAAGAGACGTATGCCGTAATTTTGTATTTCTTTGTGAAAGGCAGGGTTCCTGCCACCCTCCTCAAAGTCTCTTAGCGCCGGTTAAAGCTATACAGACCCCCTCGGGTCATGACATAGGCGTCATTCAACGAGCTGTAAGTCGACGTATAATAAGTTGTAAAACTCTTATGAAGGTCGAAAAGTTACTTAGTGTCGCTTTAACATATGGAAGAACGATTTATGATGCCGAATTGACATTTGATGCATTTTTTAATCATAAATTATTTTGACAAAGTTCTGGACCAAACCGACTTCTTGGCGCCAAGTTGCTTGTTTTTCCACCTTCCGTTTGGACAATCAGCCCCAATTTCTTAGGGACTTTATGAACACCAACCCATCTTTTTACAGTTTAAACAATTTAATCATTTTGTCATCATTCCAGATGTTACATGAACCCTAAAGACACCATAAAGGCTTTATTTACATTAATCTAACATAAATCTTGGCAAAAGCTTTGGAATGGAAACTTTAAGAATTGTGTGCTTTGGACAAAAAGAACAATTTCTGTATGTTTATTTCCTGGAATTTGATTATAAAGGTATTTAAAAAGCATAGAAGGGACAAGGATTTCTCAATTTGTTAGATTAGCCACAATACACACATTTGATGGCATTCTTAATGTTTCGTAGCATCAGATTTCCACCCGAGACACATTCATGACTTCAGCTCGCCAAGCAGAAATTCTTTAAAGGTTCGATTTTTTTTGTCCCGTTTGCACATATTTGGCCATGAAGTTGTCCAGACCAAAGAAGCGGCACATCTCCCTCTTCACTTTTCACCATGACAGTTTGAAAGCACCAGAGAAAAGAATAAAACCAAACCCGTCTGTATAGAACAACGTTCTGGAAGTCGCCGGTCGGATCGAACTTCTCAGATTCCACATGAATGTACTTTATGCTGTAAATAAATATTCATCTTTGTACTTCTGAACTCAGCAGTTGGTACATGTGTGTGTATAATGTGCTAATTAAAATGATTGCACCCTTCAGCTGTTGGGATGAATTCAATGGAAAGAAGAAAAAAATAGCTTTTATTTGGCTTCATTTTAGAAAAAGAAAATATACAATTACAACAAGTTCAAGCGAGGCCTTTCTGTTTCTAATCATCATTCTACTTTTGGGAAAGAAACCATCGACGTGCAGATTTGGGTAAAAGTTTAAACCTTTGAGAGGTACGGTTGATTAATGAGGCTTAAACAGGAAGTGCTTTAACATCAAATAATACAGCTGTGCATAAAAACATGTTCAAAACTAGATTCTTTACATGGAGGTCATGGTTCTTTTTTTGGGAAGATTGCTGAGGCACTTTAGGGTTTTAAAAATAAAACTAGATTTGGTCTGAATGAATAATCAGACACAAAAAATAGATTTCCATCAAGTATTTTGTTGACAAACATGAGTATAAATGCATAAAGCTGCCAAACTACAGTACAAATCTACCTGCTTTGCATACATGCCGCAGAGCTCACGAGTCAAAAATCCCGAATACGTTTCTGAAGCCGCACAAAAGTTTAACAGGAAGAAAGCAAAGAAAAAAGAAAGAAACCCTTGTTACCAGTTTTATGGAGCGACAGACGGAGGACGGCGGACCGTCACAAGACCGAAGCACGAGTCATGTGAGCAGAGAAACTTTCCTCTCCTCTTAAGGCACATTAATGAGAGCCAACAGAAGAGAAACTAAAGCTGCAGGAGTCTTGACACCGGCTGCTTTGTTTGATTTATGCAACAAAAAAAAACAAAAAAAACAAAGGAAGATTCTTAAGATTAACGTGACCGAAAACCTGGAGGAGGAATTCGTTCGGTCCACATACGGCTCAGCGATACGATGATTAGGAAAGGAGGTTCATTGTGAGGATAGCAACAGTAAAATCCCCCAGTTTCTACGCCATCTTAGTCAGAATAGGGAGTTAAAGGTTAACTTTAAACTTTGTTCTATGTAGGGCGACCCAAAACATCTAACTAGACCCATATAAAGCTGCAATAATTGGAGGGACTCTTGGTGTTCCCGTCACTGCCAGATCACCAAATTCATCTACTCGTAATGCCTTGCTCTGGAGAGTTCAGGTCCCTGCACATTTAAATCTTTTGCATGCTGCTGTTGCTGCTCTGCCTGTGGACCAGTAGGAACCCCCTTCTGGGCTTTTCTTCCGTAATTCAACGATCCTGATAAATTTGTATTTTGTGATTATAAATCGTCCATAGAAACAGAAAAATGTAACACAAAGCAAAAATATTAGGAGATATACGTGTGTATGTTCTGTAAACTAAACCATCTTCTGCTCTAATCTAGAAGCTCTAAGCTTTAGCAAGGCAAGCAAGCTTAATTTGATCATTTCTGCACGACTGCATCACCTAAAGAAAATATACAGTCCTTTTGTTTAAAACCTGAGCCAACAGTCTTTCTTTGGGGGTATTTCTGCTGCATGTAAACACAAATGACACCCTTACAACAGACAGAACGTAAACTGACGTCACGGCTACTAAAGTTTGTTTCCTCTCCAGGGAAGTCAGGTTTCTCCAGCTGTGCGTGTGCAGCGGTGAAACCCGGGGCCGTTAAATATGAAACCCCAGATCGCATCGGAGCGCTGGTCAGGGACGCCGAGTGTGCAGACAGAGCAAAGATAATAAAAAAGCTGAGGAAAGGCAAACGTGCAGGAAAAAATGTATCTTAAAGCCCATCGCTGAAAAACCGTGAAGCAGATCCAACCTGCAGATTAATCTGAATACAAACAAACAAAATAAATCATCATATCAAAAAATAAAAATATCATGACGCTAGAAAAGGATCCTGCTGTTCAGACGAGGTGCTGCTCGGTTTCTACATGACGGAGCAGTTCTCTGGCTTCATGCGACCCTGGAGAGGAAAGAAAAGATCAAATAAATGACCGTTCCCCCAGAAAATTGATGCATCACTTCGTTTTATAGTTTATTAATATGTTTTTTTTTGGGGGGGGGGGCAGATTAGAGTCAGTCTTGATGCTGGGGGACAACATTAGGCAGCCTTCTCAGCACTTGATAACATATATGGTGGCATGCATTTAGCCAACTGTTGGCATGTTGGTGCACCGTTTAGCACTTTGAATTAAACAACTGTCTTTTACGTGAGGAACTTGAAGGTAGCACAGCTTACTCTGATGTTGTTTGGCTGTGTTCAGGCTGGAAACTCTGGATATGGGATTCGTTAGCCTAAACGTGTTCTCCTAACTTTAATGCAACACTGTCTCCAGTGTCTGTGTGAAGGATGAATAGCGATGAGGTGATGAATCTAATTGTGATGAAACAATGTCAGATGATGATGGAGATAAGAAACGGAGGAAGTGACGTATGTCGTAAAGAAGTCAGCACATTTGTAGTTGTAAGTCGACGTATGATCA
This sequence comes from Orestias chungarensis, assembly GCA_032876305.1. NCBI lineage: Eukaryota > Metazoa > Chordata > Actinopteri > Cyprinodontiformes > Cyprinodontidae > Orestias > Orestias chungarensis. The sequence continues at coordinate 1,239,506 of JAVLVB010000082.1, read as the reverse complement.
CAAAAGTTATGAGAATATTTGATGAAGGTTGAAAAGTTACTTAGTGTTGCTTTAAGCTCAACTTACCTGCCTTTACCTTCCCTTTACTCTAAAGGAAATTAACCTAAAGCTTGAGTCTAAACTTTTAGGCCAATCAGAATAAAACGATTTTTCGCACCACAATTTTATCAGCTAGAATAAAATGTGGAACATTGTTATTTAGATTTGACTCTCTAAATTAAATGAGTAAATGAGTCTCCGCCTGTGATGCCTGAGCATAACTGTGGGGTTTTTTTTTGGTTTGTTTAAACCAGCGATGGTGGAAGATGGAAGTGGGCGTACCTGTCGGGGATCGTTGGTCCCCATGAAGGAACTTTGTCCCATGATCCCTTCCAGTCCGCCGGCGCGGTCCGACGGCTGTCCGCACGAGCCACAGACGACTGTGCGGCTGCGCAGGTTGTACTCGTTCTCCGCGCCGCAGGTGCTGTGAGCTGCCTGCAGGGGGAGCCAAAACAATTTGTTCCCATCTTTGACTTTACCGAATGACTGTGTAACATTTAGCACCAATAATGCGAAACTCAGCCTCTAACTTTACCATGTCATCATCATCCTCATCCTGGAACAGAGTCCGCATCACTTTCCTCGAGGCCATTTCCTGTTGAAGAATTCAAAGCTAAAAGATTCAGTCTTTGAAACGCAAAGGGCAGAAGAAAAAACAACATCCGCAAGCTCTGGACTCCCACCTCCCCGCCGGCATTGACGAGGGTTGTCTGCAGGAGGTCGCCGCTGCCCCACGAGGCCTGGCTCTTCCACACCAGATCAGTGGGGGGGTTGTGAGTTCCTCCGCCTGATGCAGCCCAGACCTGCAGAGTTTAGGAGTCGGATGCATTTTACTTATTTGGTTTTAATTTAACAGAACAAAGAAACAAAACCAAGAAACCAACAGACTCACAGTCACGGTGCCGCCGGCCTTCAGTGTGAACTTGCTGGGAAACTTGTAGACGATCGGAGCGCCGCTGCCGACTTGTCTCTTTAGCTGCCAATTGCCCAGAGACTGATCCTTCAGGACGGAGAGGAAAACGGGGAGGAAGAGTTTATAAGGCAGGAAACACTGAATTAAAATCATTACAAGTGGGAACGTTGGGAGGTTTGGTGCTTAGGCTGGTCTCCCTGCGACCCGACCCATGGATTGAGACGAAGGCTCTTACCTCATCAGCCTTGTTGCTCAGACGGATGTACTTCCCCTCCAGGTCGACCTCGTCCACAGTGATGCGTCCGCTGGCGGAGGCTTGCTGACTGATGCGGGTCTTGGTGACGGTGCCGCCCACCATGCTGGCCGTGTCGCTGTCGTCGTTCAGCCGCCGCTTCTTGCTGGCGCTTGACGAGGTGCGGCTGCTGGAGGCGGCGGCGGCAGACGAGGAGAGGAGAAGGCGGGCGGCGTGGCTGGAGCCGGAGGAGCGACTCACCGTCACCTTGGCGGAGGAGGGGCTGGGGGAGAGGTGGAGCCTAGAAGGGCAGTTTGAAAAACAAACCTTAGCATGAGTGGATATGTACAAATGTGAGGCAGTATGGAAGCTTTTTAAAGCACCTTCGGCCTCCAAAATGAAGACCCTCCTTAATTCTACACCTTCAGATACTTCAGTTTGCTATAAATGTAGAAACTTTATTCGTAACTCAGTTTGAGGGCATTCAACATTTCCCTGTTTCCCACCAGCATCCAGAGCCTAGTCAAAGCTTCATCTTTACCTGCAGCTTCCTGGTTCTTTCCATTAGGGCGACATTTTGACCATTTTCCTCAGTTCGGCTCACCTCTCCTCCTCTCCCTCCAGCAGCTTCCTGTAGGCGCTGATCTCCATGTCCAGCGCCAGCTTGATGTCCAGCAGCTCCTGGTACTCGTCCAGCTGCTGCTGCATCCGGGCTCGGATCGCCGCCATCTCTCGGTCTTTGTCTTCCAGGCGGTGCCTCATCACGTCTCTCTCCCGCGCCATGGACTCCTCCAGCTCCCGGACTCTGGCCTCGCTGGTCGCCAGCTGTCAGCGACCCAACAGAGAGACGGGGTTAGGTCACGCCTGTTTGGTTTCTGTGATGGCGGTGCGAGGAAGGAAGCGGGTACCTGCTTCTGCAGCTGGGTCATCTGAGACGTCATGCCTTCCACGCGGACCCGGGTCTGCTGCAGCTCCTCGTGGGCGGCGCCGACCATGCTGCTGTTTCTCTCTGCGGACTGACGGGCGTTTTCCAGCTGAAGCGTGGAAACACAAAGACGCCAGTATCAGAAAACTAGACCTCTTAGACTTTTCAGCTCATTAATAAGACTTCTTGCTTCAGCAATGATAAACCGATCATCTCTGACCAAGAATTAAACTGTAATAAAAAGAAAAAACCTGCAGCACTTTAATCTGTTATGTTTTCTTAAGGAATTATAACAGATCCATAGCTTGTTTCATTTAAAGGATTTCTTCTCTTGAACCGAACACCAGATCACCATGTGACCTGCAGGTGGCGACGGCGCAGCAGCGTCTCCCACCTTGGAGTTGTAAGTCTTCTCCAGCTCCTCCTTGTAGAGGCGGACCTGGTCCTCGTGCTGCGCCCTCAGCTCGACCAGAGCCTCCGCCAGCTTGCTCTCAAACTCCTGCTGGCGGCCGCTGTCGACCTCCACCATCCGAGAATCGTACCGACGCTTTGACTCGCGCAGCTCCTGCAGGAAAGATCGGACTGATGAACTTCCTACTCGTGCATTTCATGTATTTAAACAGTAGTAATCTGGTTTTCCATGTATTGATCAGTCAGTGGCAGAGCAGAAATTACTTGTTTGGATCTATAAACAGGTGATTATCACATTTACATGTAATCCATATCCACTTCTCACCGGCAGAACAAAAGATTTGAAACTTAATTATAGCAAGGAAGCCTCAGTCACAGCAGCTGGGTTCCTTCTAATTTACACTTGAAGGAAGGAGTTTAAAAAAAAAGTGCATTGATAAAGTTAATTTAGCTGTTTAAAAGCACAAAAAAAAGAGCCGGCAGCTAAAATAGAAACTGAAAGTCGGGCCTAACGAATACAAACCTCAGAGTAGATGTTCTTCTGGAACTCCAGCTCCTCTTTCACGGTCTGCAGGCGGTTCTCTGCATCCACTCTCCTCAGCATCTCATCCTGAAGCTGCTTCCTCGTATCGGTCAAGCTGACGTCCAGCTGGGGAAGAGAAGGAGAGAAAACGGATGCTCTAAAATTTAGAAAGATAAATACATCTGAAAAATCAGGCTAGGATCTTTTTCGACTTTGAACTCTGGACGGAGAAGGTGCAGTTCGAAGGTCTGGACAGTAGGTGGAGCAAAGCCACGGCTCAGAGATTGGAGCTTAGATTCATTAATAAAACTGAGAATGCAGAGCGTTCAGAGAAAATTATTTCTCCTACTGATCATTTTTATGCAGGAAGTAGGAAAATAAAGATACATGTAGAGATAAGTTACAGTAAAGCTGAAAACAGTAAAAAAACAGAAACCCAGTGCTGCCCAGTGGGCAGAAGACGATAAGGTCAACGTGCATCTGCTTCAGAAAGCTCGGCTACAAAAACCACAAATCAGACTTCCAAGTCTGTGGATTTCTATTCGCTCTAAGGCAGGAAGTGCACCTCTCCTGACCACAGAAACCACACGAGGTCTCAGTTGGAATCCAGACTGCTTCTTACCTTGGCGAGCTGCGCCTTCAGGTCCTTCACCTCGGCCTCCAGGTTTCGTTTCTCCCCCAGGGCGGTGGTGTAGGCAGCGTCTTTGGAGTTCAGCATGGCCTCAAGGTCCCTCAGCCGGAGCAGAGCTGCCTCCAGGTCCGACTCCTTCTTAGTATTCCTGTGGAGACGGGAGCGTCGGGATGTGGGCGTTAGGTTTGCTGAATGCGCTGCTGGAGAGCATTTCTCCTACTTTAATAACATCCAGCTACAGGATGATGTTAAATCACAGCCTTCTGACCTTTGTTTTTAAACATACACCCTAATTAAAATTCAAACATTAAAGCTAATATGTTTACTTCCATGCTTGCCCATCCAAATATTCATCTGGAAGAAACATGCAGGGTTTGTACATATTTCAAATAGTCAAAATTAGGATTTCTACTTCCATGTCCACATTTTGAGTTTTAAACTGCATTGAAAGAACAATTTTGCGCACTTTAGACAATAATCAGGCAAACAGCAGCATACGTTTTAGAACAAAACTTATGGTTTGATTGGTTTTGGTGCAAAAATTAATAACTTTGTGTGGATAAAATACAATTTCAATCTGAACTTCTCCAAATCATTTTTTAAATATCATGTAGTATTATGTGTATTAATTGCTCTAAAAATTAATGAGGCCAACTATAATGATCGTTTGAGAATATTAAGAAAAAAGATATTGTAGGGAAGTATGAATGAACACACTGGCAGGAAATGAGGAAATGTTCAAATAGATGCAACAGATAAAAATTTAAAAAATATACAAAAATCTGGTGATTAAAGCAGAATCATTAGAATTTATTCTATAATTTAAATAATTTTCAGTGTTGATAGAGATCAAGAACAGAAAATATATTCAATTATAACAATATTGATAAAATTCATTTATAAAGCACTTAAAAACAGAACATAGCTGTTACAAAGTGATGTACATAAAAGCATAAATCAATATAATATCAGTAAAAAACATAAAACAGTCTCATACTGGGTTAAAAGTCTCAGAATAAAAACTTTTAACATAACAAAAGTTGACTGAAGTTTGAGTCAACTTTGTTCTATTAAAAAGCTCTAAAATGTTCAGTCACTGCAGAATACAGTGGTGCATATAAAATGCAATAAAGGTCAAGACTGAGGGACATTTAGATTTAATGTGCAACACGCTGCCATATGCAGAATGGCCACCGTTGAGAAGAGTACCTGAGAGCGACCTCTCACCTCCCTGAGGAGAGCGAGAGAATGTCCTCTCAGGAGAGGTTTTAGTGGACCAAAGTCAGAACCAGATAAGACTGACGTCACTGCCGAAGCCCCCTGGTGTATGGAGTAAGATCGCACACACAACTCTAACTATGTATTTGCATGTCAATAAAGTTCTTGTACCTTGTGCTGAAATATTTGTGAGTCTGAAAGTATGAATCTAAAAGCTGTGAGTGCAAAGTCTTACGAATACAAACGACTACAAACGTTCCTTTCTCTGTCAACACGAATTTAACTGAGTACGAGTAAAAAATTGTCATGACGACGTCACTGGTGGAGTAATCGACCCGCGATCTCATCAAACACAGCTCCCAATTTAAAGATGGTGGAAGATAGTAGACCGGGTGGAGCACCCACCTATATAGTAAATAACTTGATACAATCTGCTGGGGTTCCTTAGACTGGAAACTTTTTCAAACTGATTTGTAATCGTGTATCTATGATTTTAATTGATTTTCTTGCAAAGCGCCTTGAGAAGACATCTGTTGTAAATAGGTGCTAGATAAATAACAGATTGATTCTTGATTCTATTTACATGTACACAGTCTTTTGCCATCTTTAAATTTGAAGCGGGCTGTGTTTGACGTCATCGTAACAATTTTTTACTCGTACCTACAGACCTGAATTAGTGACCACAGACAAAAGAGTTCGTAGTCGTACAATCATCAAACAAACAAAGTTTAACAAAAGAAACATTAATATAACTAAAATACTTTTTTATCCTGGAAAGAGTCAGATCCTGGAAGGGGGAAACCTTGGCATGCTAGCCTGAAATTATATGAAACAAAACACACTTTTGTAATCCTGCACTTCTAAAAAATACTTCTGTTAAAAAAAACAACATTCAGGAATTATAAAATCTAATTCTGCTGTAAATATTTCAATGCTAAAATAGAATTTTAATTCCATTTTAAAAGACCAAAAAGGCTTTTGTGAGTATTTTATTAAATGAATCTGCTCTACAGAGAAAATGAACAGTAATGGGGAAAAAAATTAAAATAAAGTCATCTTTGACTAATTACAAGTCATTGCAATATTTTACTATTGATAAATATTTCATTCACTGAGCATTTAATAATTTACACTCGAGACCTATCAGATTCTGCTTCATCGGTTTTTAATGTAGACGCTCTGCACCACAGCCGGACCGCCAGCTGTCCCTGAACAGCC